>CM051828.1:66667953-67037102 GCA_028451465.1 Erethizon dorsatum | reverse complement strand
AATTGCTGTCTATGGGTCATCTGTCCTTGGTAAATATTGAGCAATAGTAGTATTATCTATCAAAATTTAAAATTGTAAGCTTAGCCTTCATGTGTTCGTTGAGACTCTGTGTCAAGTCTGTGTCATATGCTGCGCCAAGGACGTCCTTGTTGTCAGGGTGAAAATTTCCAAACAAACAACAAATGATGAATCAGTTCAGTAATCTCAGGACCTTCACCCCAAGGGCAGCTCAGAACTGGCTTCAAAACAAACCAAACAAAATGAAAACAACAGAGGGATCAAAATCACGATAAGGAATATGCACTTTGAGTTTGAGTTCAGAAATCGATTCAATTACACTCATTCATGTAGTTACTAATTGTTATGGTTTGTGTCTAGATGTCCCCCCAAAGCCTCATGAAGGGCTTTTCAGAGGTCCCTGAATCTAGAGTTTGTTATTGATTTATGGCCCAATGCTGGAATTAAGGGTGTGAGTGCTGCACCTGCCCTAGGGTGGGTAGCCTGCATACAATATAAGGGACAGAAAGAGTCCTGTTTCTCCCTCATTGCTTTTGTCGTATTCCATCGCCATGAACTGTTGCTTCTCTGCCATGTGCCACCCTTCCTTGGATCCAGCCAATTATGGACTGAAACCCCTTCAAACTGTGAGCTAAATAAACCTTTTCTCCCTTAACTTTGGGTGTTGAGTATTTTGTCCCAGCAATGAGAGAAAAGTAACTAAGACACTAATTGACTAAGGAGGTCCAAAGGCAGGAATACTCCAGAAGAGTCACTTAGCAATCACCCACCAGCACCTCAGTCAGGAACATTTGGCACATTCCAGACATGGTTCCCCATCTTGGGCAGTTTTCAGCATCAGGTGTCTGCATTGAGAACGATGCTGGGCAGAGTTTCAACCTTGCAGTGCTCATGTCTCAGGCACAGCACACAGGCCATCACAGTCAGAGGGACCCTTCGAGGTGCTCAGTAGGGGTGGCAGGGGAGGAGAAGCCGTGTGTTAGGAGCAGCTGCATGGCTTGAGCATGTAGTCAGGTCCTCTGGGCTTCTGGTTCCTATAACCTGCAAATTGATGCTGCAGGAAGAGGGTCAACAATAGTGATGATGATGCTATTATAACAGCACAAAAGAGTAAATTATTCAGCACTTACATTACACACTTGACATAAATCAAACATAAATGAGATCATTTTATTGATAACCAAATGAATGTCTAGAGAATTTAGGACTCTTACCTCAGGATATGGGGGAAGAAGTGGAAACATGAAGCTCTAAGCAACTCCTCTCTGAGCCCCTCTACATCCACCCTCAGCTACACACACACACACACACACACACACCCAAACCCACATACACACCCATGAGCTGTGCCATTAATATAGCCACCTGAGGCGTGGTGGCACATATGTGTAATCCCAGCTACCTGGAGGCTGAGGCAGGAGAATCACACGATCTTGGCCAACCTGGGCAAGTTTGTGAGATTCTATGAGAAAATAAATAAAAAATGCTAGGGATATAGCTCAGTTATAGAACACTTGCCTAGAATGTATGAGGCCCCATAATTCCTCATACCTGAAAATAAAAAAGATGCACAGTATCCCTCTGGTGGATTATGGGCCACTTTGGCACCTTGTCTTTGTCACACCCCCTACCATGTTCTATTGGCACTCCAGCATTTGGTGTAGCTGCGATGATCTCAGTTAAGGTTCCTGAGCCAGGCACCAGTGTTTACAGCCCCACTTCCTTTGAGTAAGGCTTCATTTTATGACCACAGTAAAATTCTTACCCACTTCTCAGAAGAGACAATTCATCCTTGAGAAGATAGTACAGGAAAGCACCACAACGTTGGCCATTACTTAGAATTCTCTGTCCCTCATTCCATGTGACTGATGGGAGGTGAGTAGCCTGCACAGGCAGACCTTGAACCTACAGGCTTTGGCTTCAGCCCTTCCTGGGACAGGACTCAAGAGCAGGTTGAACCTCTTGTGGCAGAGCACCTTGGAGGAAGGCTGAGAAGTGGAGAGACATTGGCTTGGACCCTTCATACTGAAATGCCTGGAGCTTGCCTGTTCTCCCTGGAAGATTCCAAAAGGAGCAAGGCTGACCCTGTGCCAGGAGGGCAGTGGTAACCTTGAGTTAGCCATCTCTGTGGGGACAGTGAGCCCTGAGCACAGGAAGCCAGCTGTGAAAGGGGACTTGGAGCTCCAGAACCCTCCATGCCAGTCATTGGCCTTGGTCTCAGAGAAGATGACCTCAGATGCCATACATATCCTACACATGGGGGAAGACAAGAAAGGTGTGCCGCCATGAAGGCCAGTGCTCACGGGCATGTCATTCTCTTTGCCTGGGCAGGGCGTGGGGCCTTTGGTAAAAACACACCTTGGGCACCACTTTGGTCTCTCGGTCTGCACTGTGTTGGATTCACCAGGGTGGCAGCCCAAAAGAAAGACAATTTTCTTATTAAACTCAAAGTCAATAGGAAGTTCTTTTTTTTTCAGCCAGACCTAGCTAAAACTCAAAAGAAGAGAAGGAGGGTGAGTGCATGGGTAGAAAATATAAAAGAAGTTTTTACAACCAGGTTGGTATGACATTTACTTTGCCAAAAAATTTGGTCCATAGCTGCTGTGGTATAGATCTGGAATGTCCCCCAGAAGCCCACACTGAAGGCTTGCTTCCCAGCTTGGCACAGCTGCGGGATGGTGGAACCCTTAGGAGGTGAGGACTCCTAAATTAGGTCACTAGGGGTATAGCCTTGAAGGGTGTGGGACCTCAGCCTCTTCCTGTTATTATAGGAGTCCTAGTCTGAGGTCTGTCTTAGGAATTGGGGAAATCTCAATAGTGCAGGTTCTGCTACCTGCTGCCTCGAGAGTCCAATCAGAGACATGAGTAGTGATAGAGCTAGAAAGGAATTAAGCTGCCCAGATGTATGGCCCACTGACTTGCAGCCTGGAGCACAGCTGGATGGCCTCTGCTGAGTGGAGTGGCCTGGTAAGGCTCTAAGAAACACCCAAGCAATCCTGAATACTCATGAGAATCTCAACCCCAGTGTCAAGTGCACTGTCCCTCCAAACCCTCCCAGATCCATCAAACTGACCTGACCCCTGTATGGTCCTCAGACACTGACAGGCATCCCTTCTCTCACCTCTTCTGCTACACCGGCCTTGCCTTACCTGGCTGGCTCCCCAGAGTGATCCCACCCTCACACAACCCACAGAAACTGATGTGCACCCACAGCTACAGCCACATATGTGATATCCGGGGCTACTAGAGCATCTGTCCCACCAGAGAGAGCTGCATTTTAGCTGGAAGAGACATCCCATAAACCATAGCCTGGTCACAGGGACACTCATATCATCGCCACAATTGATTACAGATGAAGAACCACACTACTGTGCCTACTGGAACCAAAGTCACCACAGCCTGCCCAACTGACACCCTGGGACACATGTCCAGGAGAAAGTCTTCTACTACAAAAGCCACCCTGCAAAGCGGGCAGAGACAACAGATCCACCAGATGTGTAAGTTTCAATAAAGTATGCAAAAAGCATGAAAAAACAAATTAACAGGATGTTTCCAAAGAAATGCAGTAACTCTGCAACAATAAATCTCAACAAATAGGAAATCAATGAATTCCCTGAAAATGAATTCCATGTAATGATCATCAGGAAAGTCAGTAAGATACAAAAGAATACAGACAGTTCAATGAAATCAGGAAAACAATGTATGACCTGGATGAAGAATTCAGCATAGAAACAGAGATCATAAAAAAGAACCAAACAGAAATCTTGGAGCTGATGAACTCCATAAATGAGACATATATGACAGTCGAGAGCCTCCACAACAGATTAGATCAAAACAGAATAAAAATTTGTGAACTTGGAGACAGATCATTTGAACTAATCCAGTAAAAAAAAAGAACAAAAAATGTAGATTAAGAAGGAAGAAAGCATGCGATGTATGAAACACCATTAAGCAAAAAACTATTTGCACTATAATTTTGCAGAGGAAAGAGAAGCGAAAAGACATAGAAAACATATTTAGTGAAATGAAAGCTGAAAAGCTTCTTTATCTTCAGAAAGATATGGACAGGCAGGTCCAGGAAGCTTAAAGAACCAGAAATAATTTCCATTGAAAGGAAGTCCTTTCTGATGTATATTGTAGTGAAAGTGTCAAAAGCTCAAGACAAAAGATAAATTTGAAAAATAAGAGAAAAATATCAAGTCATATATAAGGACCCCAATTAGGTTAACAGCAGTCCTTCCAGCAGAAACTAATAGGCCAGGAGAGAATGAAATGATATATTCAAATCCCTGGAAGGAATAAAAAGCTGCCTGGCAAGGGTACAATACCCAGCAAGGCAATCTTTCATAAATGAAGGAGAAATAAAATATTTCCAAGACAGACACAAATTAAGAGGATTTATCACCACCAGACTGGCCTTGTAAGAAATCCTTAAAGGGAGTCAGGTAACTCAAGGTGGAAAGATGATAAGAACCTTGATGAAAACATGCACAAGAGATACAAGAGAAAAGAATCTAACCCTGTTTTACAAAAAACCTTCAAACCACGAAGATGAGCAAGAGTGGAAGAAAGCAAAAAAAGATACACAAAACACACAAAAAATTAACGAAGTCACAGGAATATGTCCTCATCTATCAATAACAATCCTGCATGGCTAAAAAAACTGAGACCCATTATAATCTCTGATTGCTCAGATAAGAGAAAGTAACATTTTGCTTTCTGAGTCTGGCTTATTTTGCTTAACAGGCTGGTGTGCAATTGCACCCATTTTCCTTTGAATGAAATAATTTTGTTTTTCTTCATGACTAAATAACAATCCATTGTATATATGTACCACATTTTCTTAAACCATTCATCTGTTGATGGGCATCTGGAGGAGGGGGATGGGGAGGCAATGGGGAGAGGGATTATGAGGACAAAAATAATCAAAACATGTTATATGCAGGTAATAAATTAACAGTATGAATTTCATTACCTTGTATTACTAATATGCACTAGAAAATAAAAGGAACAGCATTGAAGGAAATTTTGCCGAATACAAATGAGTCCATATGGTACAATTTCATTTATGTAAAATTCAAAAGAGAAAAGAAAATGAATTTATGGAGCTGGAATTCATAATAGTGGTTATGTTTGCTGTAGGGAGTGGAGAAGCTAGGGAAAAAGCAAAAGGCACAGTTGTGGGCTAGTGATGTCTGTTTCCAAATCAAATGCTGGTTTCATGGGCATGTTCACCTTGGGAGGTTCACCGAGCTGCACTTTTATGAGTTTGCACTTTTTCTTTTTCTTTTTTTTTTTTTTAATGTGGGTACCAGGAGTTGACCTCAGGACCTCCCGCTTGCCAGGCAGGCGCTTATGCTGCTGAGCTATCTCGACGGCCCTGCGTTTTTATGTATGTATCTCACAATTAAAATTTCCACTTGCCAGCCATTTATGCCACACCCAAATCTCCTGCCTTACCAGGGCTGTGAGGTTGCTCTGGCCTCAGAGGACCTTAGGCTGAGAACCCCTCGGCCTCAGTTGCTAACTCTGAAAATGCAGACAGTGAGACCAGTGCCCATTTCCTGGAATTGCCATAGGCTCCCAGGAGATGAGGTGGATCAGCCTCCAAGGGTCACGACTGCCCATGGCTCCTAAAGAGAGGGGGCCCCTGACTGCATCCCCCTCAGGGAAAGAGGGGAGCCCCTGACAATACTCCCAGTCAGGCTTTGTTTCCTCCTCATTGTCTGCTTGATGCCTCTGAACCACATACAACTTGCTTCAGGATGAGCCAGGTGGTTGTGAGCACTCAGCACAAGGTGGGCCTGAGGACAAGGAGGAATCAAGCAAACTGCAGCAGCAAACCCGCAGACAGAGTCCCTTGTCACAAAGCAGAAACTTCCATGGGAGGCAGTATGAGGAAATGAAAGCCTGAGCTGTTACTGAAGATTTTCTGGAGGCTCCATGGCAGGGCAGCCGCCCCACCTGTGTGAGTTCCACCAGGCTCATGAAGCGAAGAAGAGAGCAAAATCCTGTCCTGCCTCAGGTGTGGGGAGAAGAAAGCAACCATTCTGAAAGTCTCCAGAGCATGCTGTTCTTCCTCACAGGCCTGCCTTCAGGAGAATCTACTATTTTCCCAGAGCCTGAATTGTGGGGCTTTTTCACAGTGAAAGCTGCCCCGGGGGAAGGGCAATAGCCACTTCTAGTCATTTCCAGCCCTTTCTAGTCATTTTGTCCCAAGTAAGTGTGGGAGGGGGGAAATGAAGAAGACCTGAGATGTTCACAGTTGTGGCCATGGGCTCACCAAAAGACCGAGGCCTAATCATAGGTCTACGGAATTCTTCCCCCTTCCCACACTTTACCACCACATAGCTAAAAGCCTACTTATAGCACTTCCTTTTAGGCAGGACGCCATGTCTGCCTTTGAACAAGAAATGACGAGGTGCTCGGTGTGGTGGCAAATGCCTGTAATACCAGCAGTCTGGGAGGCTAAGGCAGGAGAGTCTCAAGTTTGAGCCCAGCCTGGACACTTAATAACTTAGTGATACCCCATCTCCAAATAAAACATAAAGAAGAGTTAGAGATGTAGCATGGAGCAAAGCAAGCAAGCAAACAAACAAACAAATGTTACAAGCACACTAAAAGGCAAAAAATAGTTCGAAGAGATAGAGGAGACACCAGAACCAAAATCAAATATAGCGGGAAGATGCAATTAGCCGCTGATAACTTGAAATAGCTATTATTTGTATGTTAAGGGCTGTAGAAGGAAATATAGGTAACATAAAAGCACATGTAGGTAATGTAAACTGAGAGGTGGACGTTGTAAGAACAAGTGAGAAAGAAATGATAGAGATCAAAACCACTGTAAGAAGAATGGAGAATGCCTTTGCTGGACTCTGTTAGACTGGACATGGTTGAGGAAAGAATGTTGGAGTTTGAAGACATATCAATAGAATCTTCAAAAACTAAAAAGCAAAGAGAAGGAAATGAAAGACTAAGAATTGTGAATGAATGACATTGGTGTGACATACACATAATGAGGACATCAGAAGGAAAAGAAAGGACAGAAGAAATATCTGAATGAATGCTGATTAATTTCAGACACCAAAACACAGATTCTGGAAGCTCAGAGAACACCAAGCAGGATAAATGCTAACAAAACAAAATACTACATAGGCATATCATGTTCAAACGGCTGAAAAATCACAGGTAAAGAAAGAAATAGTGGAATATTATCTTACCTACTGAGGAATAAAAGTAAAGATTATAGCTGATTTCTAAGAAATCATGCAGTCAAGTTGAGGATTATAGTAAAATGTTTAAAATGTTCAAAGAAAATCACTTCATCTACTCAGATTCTGTATTCTGTGAAATTACCCTTTAAACTTGGGGGAGAAATGAAGTCTTTCTCAGATAACCAACAATGCAGGGAATTTGTTGGCCATAGATTTGCCTTGCCAGAAATGTTAAAAGAAGTTTTTCATAGAGAACAGATATGGAATAGGTCAGAAACTCTAATCTTTATAAAGAAAGGAAGATCAGAGAGAAAATAAATGAAGAGGAAAATGCTTAATTTTTTCTATTATTCAGTGTTCTAATAATTTGTTCAAAGGAGTAAGAGCAATAATGTGTTTGAAGAGTATATGTTTTCCAAAGTAAAATGAATACAGAAATGATGCAAAAGATCAGAGGGAGGGGTTAGAAGAAAGATTTTAGGATAAGGTACTTGCACTACCCATGAAGTGATATAGTATTATCGAAAGAGTACTTGGACTAGTTGTAATGTACAGTTTGACCCTCAGGGAAACTATTAAGAAGGGTAATTGGTTAAAAATCATAACTGATATATTAAGAAAGGTGAGAAAATGAAATTATATGAAGTACTCAGTTAAAACCACAATGTGCAAAAAAGTAAAAAAAAAAAAAGGAGGAAGAACAAAAATGAGAACAAAGGAGATGGGCAAGGAGTTGAAAATAGTAGTGAATATGGTAGACGTTAATTCAATCTGTACCAATAATACCTTTAACATCAATCGTCTAAATATACCCATTGAAAGTGATTTTTCAGAGTGGATCAGAAAACAAGACCCATCGCTGTGTTGGAAGGACTTTCCCACTACTACTTATCAACGTCATACTAGAAATCATGACAAATGCAACAAAAAAAGAAAATGCAGTGAAAGGTTATAGATTTGGGGAAAGAAATAAAACTTTGTTCATAGGAGACATAAATTTTTTAAAGATCTGAAAGAGTAAAATAAAATACACCTGAAACTAGAAAGCAATTATACCAAAGTGCAGGACTCAAGGTTAACATACAGAAGCAAATCACTTCTCTGTGTATCAGCAATGAACAAGTTGAATTGGACATGATAATACATACATGGATAGCCATAAAAATTAAATGCCAAGGTATATATAAAACATATGTGTGTTGGATCCATATGAAGAATACTATAAGTCTCTAATGAAAGAAATCAAAGAAGAACTGAGTAAATGGAGAGATTATCTATGTTTCTAGTTAGAAAAGTCAATATTGTCACAATACCGTTTTGCCCAACTTGATTTATAGATTCAAAGCAATTCCAATCAAAATGTCAGGAAGTGATATTGTGGGCATCAGCATTCTGACTGCAATATTTACAAGGAGTGGTAAAAAAAAAAATCCAGAATCACCGACACAGTATTGAAAGAGAAAGTGTCAGAGAACCAACATCACCTACCGTCAAGATTTGCTATTAAGTTATAGTAATAGAGACAGTACAGTACTTGCGAAAGAACAGACTAATAGATTGCTGGAATGGAACAGAGGACTCTCACGTAGCCTCATGCAAATATGTTAACTGGCATGGAGAAAGGAGCAGAGGCAGCTCAAAGGAGAGAAGTCTTTCCAACAAATGGTGCTGGAACCACTGGACATCCTCATGCACAAACAAAAAACAATAAACAGAAGGACCTTACATCCTTCAGAGCAATTAATTTAAGCTGGGTTGTAGCACTAAATATAAAATTCAACACCATAAAATAGAGGACTTCAAAGGAGATACTCTGGAACTCTTTGGTCAGGTTATAAATATTTCGGTGTAACACCAAAAGCATAAACCATGAAAGAAAGAATTGATGAGCATGATTTCATGGAAGTTAGAAACTTCTGCACTGAAAAAGACACCATCAACAGCACGAATGAGAATACACTCTAGAAATGGGAGAAGATGTTTGCAAAGGATGTGTGAGATGAACAACTGCTAAACAAAATATACAAAAAACTCTTTAACTTAACAAGAAGAAAAGGAACACCTGATTACAAATGGCAAAAGATCTGAACAGATCTCTCACTGAAGGTGATACATAGGTGGAAAATAAACTATGAAACAATGTTCAACACCATATGTTATGGTGAATTGCAAATGAAAACAATAATCACATAATATTACACAGCTATCAGAATGGCAAAAATCTTATATTTGACACCACCATATATTGGCAAAGCTGTGCAGCTCAGAATCTCCCTTCATTGCTGGTGGGACTGCAAACTGGTAGAGCCACTTTGGAAGGCAAAAGCAAACACACACTTATTATACAACCCAGGAATTGTGTCCCTTGGTATGTGTGCATGTGAGTTGAATACTAATACCCACCCAAAGCCTGGTAGCAGCTTTGTTCATAATTGCTCATGCTTGGAAGAAATCATGGTGTCCTTCAGTGGGCGAGTAGATAAACAGTGTGGCATATGCAGAGAAGGGAAAAGGAAATGAACTGTCAGATCATGAAATGAAATGGAAGGATCTTGAATCTGAATTATTAAGCAAAAGAAAACAATCTGAAAAGGCTACAAAGTGTATGAATCCAACTCTGTGACATTCTGCAAACTGTAAGTGAGGGGAGAGTAAAGAATCAGTGGTTGCCAGGAATTCATGGAGGAGAGGGATGAAGAGGCAGAGTAAGGAGGATGTTTAAGGCAATGAAACCCTTCTGTATGACACTCTAAAGGCGGGGACTGACCATTCTACTTTAGTGAAGCCCCCAGAATGTGCAACACCAAGACAAAATCCTGTGCAAACTGACAATGTTGTCTGACAATTATGTGTCAGTGTGGGTTCACCAGTCGAAGCAAATGTGCAAATGTGGTGCAGAATATGGATAACAGGGCTTGTGTGTGGGAGGGAGGGGCATGTGGCAGTTCTCTGTTCTTTCTTTTGAAGTCTCCACTGGAGTAAAACCGTTCTCAAAATAAGTTCTGAAAGTGAATTCTCCGTTTATAGGTTCTCATAGTACCAAGAAGTACTGCTATTGAGTATTGTCCTTGCAACTCAAACTTCTTCACATGGAACCGTGGGACTATAAACCCCAAGGAACAGAGCTCCTGTGTATTTTTCCCAGAGATATTGCCAATACCGTGAATGTGCTCTGACACACGAAATAACCAATTATTTGTTAAATTAGTGAAAGAATGAATGAATGATAGATTGAGATTCTGAGCAATTAATTTCTCACTCTTACGTTGGGAATTCTTCTGAATGGATTACCATTGTGGCCAAGAAAGCGGGCACTCAGAATTCTAGAAGCCCTGTGAGATATGTGAAGAAGGAAACAGAAAAATAAGAGTGCTGTGCTGAAACGAAGACTTATCAGAGCAGAGTGGACTCCTGTACAGTGCCAGGCCAGCAGGTTCCCGGAAAACATCGCTGCCAGAAGCAGGAAAACTAATGAGGTTCAACAGCCAGTGTAGGAGAATGGACTGTGGAAATTTCACTAGAATGCCATCCAATTTCCCTTTGTCTTATAATTAGATAACTTAAGCCTGTCAAAGAAGAATTATTATGCTTTAATACATTTTGAAGTTCTCAGATTCATTTTTATTAAAAGCATTTGAAAAACATGATGAAGTCTATAAAAAGAATTCAAGATCTCCTTTAATCTATTCCAAAGATAGAGGCTGGATCCACCTTGTGCCTCCACACATAAGGAAGAGGGAAAGGCCTCTGCACAGCCCCTGGCCCCTTTGGACTTCACCCAAGACCCCGCTCCTGGCCTCAGCTCCTGTCCACCAGCAGCCTTGCAGAGATGGGACTGCCCACAGTAGTGCCCTGGATGTCTCAGCAAGGTCCAGGGACAATTCTTCCCATGACATGATCAGTAGCCAGTGCAGGCCCCCAGGAGAAATATAAAACTCTGGCTGCACTAGGTTGGAAGAAGCATGGGAATGGCACTCAGGGTGAAGGCAGACATGTGGCTGGCAGAGACCTGGCTGTACCTGAGAGGGGCCAGGGCACTGGGCACAGGAGCTGTTATGGGTCCCAAGACCATGGTGCTGCCCTTTGAAGCCATATACCAGGCCCCGGCTGAAAAGTGGCTGTGGGTACTGCAGATCTGGAAGGATCAGGGCACTGAGGACCTTCACCTGAGGGTGACCACAGAACTGCTCCTGCTGTGGGCAGCCCTCAAGGAGACCTGAGATAGGGGCAGCTCAGCCATCCCTAGTCCCTTTCCCCTCTGATTAGGGGGCTTGATGACAGAGATGGAGATATGAGCAGCCTTTCCTGGGAACTCCCTCTCCCTCAGCTCCTCTTTGCTCCCTCATGGTGGAGGTGCAGCCCTCTTCCTCTGGGATCCCACTTCAAAGTCCTCCTTGTCCTCCTTGTCCTCCTTGCTCTGCACTGCCCATGTGGAGGGAGATCTGGCTGAGCTCAGCAGCTACATGGAAGCCCACTGTCAAGATGAGGGCTGAGTTCCCACTGGGGATCCTGTGTAAGAAGGCTGCAGAGGAGATTGGAAGAGACTTGTCACAGCTGGGGCATCTCTTCTGGTCTCTCATCCCCAGGCTGTACCCTGTTGGTCTTTTTGTGGAGAGAATATTGAGCTCAGACTTGGTGCTTCAGAACTACCACATCCCAGCGGGGGTGAGTGAGTCCCCATGGCTCCTAGCTGAAGCCATTTGCAAGCTGCTCCTCAGGCAGTTGATACCCCGCTCTGGACCTGTCTGCAGACCTTGGTCCATTGTGTCTGTACTCAATGGGCCGAAACCCCGCGGTGTTTCTGAGTCCAGAGCAATATAACCCCCAACGCTGGCTGGACAGCAGGAAGAACTTCCAACACCTGGCTTTTGGCTTCGGGGTGCGCCAGTGTCTGGGGAGGCGTCTAGTAGAGGTGGAGATGCTGCTGCTTCTGCATCATGTGAGAGACCCTGGGCGGGGTCTTGGGATTGGGTGGGACCCTTGCCAAGGTGCCTGGTGTGGGTCTGGGGAATGGGGCAGGCTTTGGCAGAGGTTTGGCATGGCATCAGTGGGAGGGGCCTAACAGAGTAGAGAAAGGCTTGTACTGGGTGGGTCCTTCCATAGTAGTGCAGAGCCCGTGTGGTGGGTGAGCCGTGCTCTTGTAGAGCGGGCCCTGAGCAGGGTAAGTTGGGGCCCTGCAGAGTAGGGAGGTGGCTGGCAGGGAGGGTCTTGCAGTGGGGGTGGGTCTGCATGGGAGCGCAGGCTCTTCCTCCCCCACAGCCTGGTGGCTACACTTAGGCGCTGCAGCAGGCTAGTCAGGACTCTGGCCCTGCTGAGGAGACCAGATACAATCCACATTTCGGTCCTAGGTTCTGAAATCCTTCCACGTGGAGACACCACAACAAGAGGATGTGAAGTTGTCCTACCACTTCGTTCTGATGCCCACCTCCTTCCCCCTCCTCACTTTCCGCCCTGTCCCCTAGTCACACCTCCCCACCAAAGGTCCCAGGCACACCCCTGTCCCCTGTCTCCATGATCCTCGGCCATCCCTCCTTTTCTCCTGCAAGAGCACTGCTTCCTGGCCACACTGCTGTCAGACGGCCGCCTGCTCAAACGGTTCAGGTGAAGCCCTGCAGGATCTGGGCTCACCAGGCTGTGCAGCAAGGCCAGAGCAGAGCTCAGGAGGATCTTGGTGGAATGTCTTGGTTTTATCCTCTTCCCAGCTCCACCAGCTCAATCTCCTGCAAAGTTTCTCGGCTAGAACACTGTCTCTCTCTCCTGAACATTGTTTTCAGCATCCTGTGGCCATCTATGGGCCCTCAGACACACTATTAATATTAGCCATATGTATGTTTTCATTTTTGTAGAATTAGCAAAAAAAGTAGATCTGAATTTAGGATACATCACCTGAGGTGTGGTGCTGGTGTATGTGAACTCAAAACTTAGGAAAGTAATCGTGAATGCTAGTGACAATTGTATGTAATCAAGGGGATGGGGTGGCTGTGATGGTCAGAGATTCAGGCAGGAGGTCACACTGGAGGCCTGGACATGGGGGCAGGAGAGGTCATTGCTGGGTGAGCTGTGTCTTCCTGGAGGTGAAGCACTAGCTGACGTGAGGCAGGTGTTTCCCGGGACAGCAATAATCGCCCGGAATATGTAGCATGGAACGGAGTGTGTTAACCTCTTGCAGGTTTCTCTGGAGGCTCAGGAGTACTGGGGGAGTATATTTTGGCAATAAGCAAGGACTTTATTAAGATCACGGGTATGTGGGATGAATTAGGTCCCCCTGAAAATCATATGTTGAGCTCCAAGTGTCCTTAGATTGTGACTGTCTTTAGAGATAGGACCTATATCAAGGGATTTAATTTGAAATGAAGTGACTGGGGCAGACCTCAATCCAGTATGACGGATGTCCTTATAAGAAGAGTAGCTTAGGTTACATGCACACAAACAGGCACCCCATGAAGATCCAGGGAGAAGAAACCTGAGAAAAATCCAACCCTGCCTGTGTCTTTGCCTCAGACTTCTCATCTCTAGAGTGGTGAAAAAATAAATTTCTGTTGTTTAACCACCCAGTTTGTGACCCTTTCTTAGGGTAACCAGAGTAAAACAATGTAATAGGCTAAGGAGACAGCGTGCGTGGCACACCCAACAGAATCCCTCACATCAAAGGACGAATACAAGCAATTCTCCCCGTCCAATTTCTACCTTAGCAAGGCTGGCCATTGACTTAGCTGGGGGTGTAAGTTTCAGTGTCCAGAGCGGAGTTGTGTCAGAAGAGGATGTGTCATTGCCTCCATTGGTGATGTCTTGGGTTAAGGTCGCTGCCTGCTGTTGTTAGGATAAGTGTCCTCCAGAGGCCCATGCGTTGAAGGACTGGTGCCCAGGTCACGGCACTATTGGCAGTTGGTGGATACTTTAGCGGACAGGCCCTTGTGGGAGGAAGTCAAGTCATTAGGGGCTTGACCTCGAAAAGGACACTGGATCCTGGTCCCTCTGGTCCCTTCCTTCTTGCTTCCTTGTTTCCTAGCTGCCACAAGGTGAGGTACTTCTTCTGCTGCATGCTCCAACCATGATGTGCGGCCCCACCATGAACTCAAAACAACAGGTCCGCTGGCTTTGGACTGAAGCCTCTGAAACTGTGAGCAAAAGTAAACCTTTCCTCCTTTTAAGTGATGGGAAGCTGACTGACATACTCTATGAGGTAACGGCCCCTCCTGTAGTCAGCTTCTGCAGCACCATGGCATCACCTGGCACGTGGGATTGAGATCTCTGTTTTCATGAATACCCACTTGCGTACATGTGGGTCCTGTGTATGGGTCCCTGCAGGGTTACAGTGAGGCAGTGCTTGGACCTGCAGCATTATCCTGTAGTTGGGCATAAGCATTTGGGAAGATGTACTGTCCTTTTGCCTTAGTCGTGGTCTGACTGGTGAAGATCTGCCCATGGAGGACTTTGGACTGCATTAGCCGAAGTCGGTGACAGGTGGACTCAGCAGTTACAGTAGCCTCTGGATTCCATTTAACACATTTGTTTTTGATTGGTTTTTGTGGTGGATTAACCAATGGTCAACTTGTAGCACCCAGCTGAACTGAATGAGTATCGTGCTGGGTGTGGATGGCCCATCTGAGGATTGTTGCCAACAACATAAGAAGAGAACTGGAGGGCAAGATGGTGCTCTGTTGATTCTCCTGGAGAAGCATGTCATGCTGGTTTTCCTGATAAGAAATCAGCTGCTCTCATTGTTGGAGGACCTTGGGTCCTTGCTGTCACTGAGGATGGCTGTGGTTCTCTTTGGGGGAGCTCTGGCCCTTACCTGGAGTGTCACTTCCTGGCTCCAGCACAGATCCCTCAGCCTGCTGGCGCAGATCCTTCGTCCCACTCGCGCAGACTTTCTAGCTTCCACCACTGACCTTTGGGCCTTCCCAGTGCAGACCCTTGATACAGACTTGCATAAGACTTTGTCATGGGCTCTAGGCCTCCAGCTGGACTCATGGAGGACATTGCCATGGGCTTTAGGTCTTCGGCCAGACTCATGCAGGACATTGCCGTGGGATCCAGGCCCTCAGCTGGATTCTTTGGGTCTCTAATATGTGGACAGATCTTACGCACTCTTTTGCATTTGAGTCTTTGGGTGAATATTATAAAATAATCCTATAAATTATGTGTCCTGTATTAAGTTTATTCCCTAGTAAAACCCTGACCACAACAATTTTGACGGAACTGGCTTATACTGATTTCCTATTGGGTGAGCGGATGCCTGGCCCATGGGGCTCTGGGTGATTAATATATTCCGAGACAGTATGCATCATGCATGTGTCTCTGATCCTCACAGGGTGGAGACGAAATGCACGAAGGTGTGAGTATGTTAGTCAGGTTTTTGTCACTGTGACAAAATACCTAAAAATAACAACCCAGAGGAGGTTCTGGCTCACGGATTCAGAAATTTTCATCCATGGGCAGCTGGTATGGCAGAAACATCATGGTGCAAGGGTTTGGTGAGGGAAAGCTGCTTTCCATGCAGGAGGGAGAGAGAGGGGATGGAGAGAAAGAGGGAGAGAGAGAGACACAGAGACAGAGACAGACACAGAGACAGAGAGACTAGGGAGAAAAAATAGCCTTCACAGGCCTACCCTCAATGACATATTTCCACCAATGAATCCCCACCTCCTAGAGTTTCTATCATCCCCCAAATGCCCGTCACACTATGAACCCACCAATGTGCTAATTCACTGATGAGGTCAGAGTCTTCGTGATCCATCTGTTACCTCTCAACACTGTTGCACTGGATACCAATGAGGGTATTTCAGACCCAAAGCCTGACTTCTGCTTGAATGCCAAAGGCTCTTATCCAGCTCATGATAAAAAATGCATTTTTGCCCTCTCCAAGAGTCCCTATGTGGCATGCGGAAGGTGTCACTATCCAAGTCAGATGAATCAGAAAACCACTCTGGGTAGTCAGATATGCTTCTAACAAGGAAATAACCTTAGGGAAACATTCAGGAGTTTTCAGGATTTTTCTTGGCAACAGAGCTGTATAGCACATTCAAAAAAAAAAAAAAAAAAAGAGAAATGTGTAACTGTCTTGTAATTTTAATACCTTTTCAGAAAATGTCTAGAAAACTATGGGTTCTGTCCAAGATGTACTTAAGAATTGTTTTATAAAATATGTATTGCAATTTTTGAGAAAAATAAAAACTGATTTCATGTTTTATTAAAAAAACTGTCCCCAAAGTCTCAAAGTTTCTAGCATTTTTCAAAAGGTGAAGTCCAGTCTTCCTCTGAACCTCAGGGGAACTCAGCTGTGAGCCCTATGAAGTTTAATGAGCAAGTTATATATTTCCAGTATACAGCAAGTCCTCAACTTAGGAACAAGTTCCATTCCAGGAGAACGTTCATGACTCGGATACATTCATAAGTCTGACCAAGTGAGTTTTACACACCTTTGAAACAAATATACAATATAAAGCATATGAAAGCCACACAAAAATAGTGTAAATAAACTATTTTTACTTTGTAATTACCTTAAAGTAGTGGTAAAGTACAGTGCAACAACTGGCATTTAGGGGATTGCATGGGGCGAACTGAGAAGAGAATTACTGGCTGGAGGAGGAAGGGTAGGTGGGAGATGGTGGAGCTGAAAGATCATCAGCAACAGGAGACAGAGGGCAAGATGGAATTTTGCTCATACCTGATGTTGATGACACAGGTTTTTGATGATTTCGATTCTGTCTACCCTCTTGAAAAATGATCCCATGAAGTCTGAGTAGCAGCTCTTTTTTTTCCCTCATCATGGATGACTCTGTAGCACTGGATGGCATTCTGATGGCTGCTGCAACCTTTGTGTATCACTCTACACTGGGGTCCAGTGCCTCAAATCTAACAGTGTCTCTTCAAGTAAAGAAAATCCCCTTTCCATTTCCTGTGATGGAAGCTCTTTTTTTCTTCAGTTCCATCTTCCTCTTGGCTCTCTTTGTCTTTTCCCTGGGCTTCTACTTCCATCGGGTCCTTATTTGTAAGCTCCTCCTGTTGCATGCTGAGGAGTCCAGTGAAGTAGTTCTCTTGCAGATCTAGCTCCAGCTCCCTGCTAAGGGTCACTAAGTTGTTGAAGACCTCTTTGGACTCCTTTCCCACCTTCTTGGTCCATGAACTTCATGAACAAACGTGGGTAAAGATCTTCCAAACTCCATTCATGGTGACAGCCAAAGCCTCATGCCCAAGCAAAGTTGATGTATTTTATGGCCTTGTAGATGTTATAGTCCTTCCAAAATTGTGAAAAAGTCGTTCCTAGTTCATCAGTTGTCTTCAGTGCCTGGCAAAGAGTGTGATGTAAATAAAATTTCTTGAAAGTCACGATCTATGGTTGGATAAGCTCATAATGTTTGGTGGCAGATGCGCTATTTTGACCTTGGGATGAAAGTCATCCATGACTCGTGGGGTGGCCTGGGGCACTGTCAAGCAGCAAAAGAATGTTGAATGGGATATCTTTCTCCAAACAATATTTCTCTACCTCTGGGATAAAGTAGTGGGAAAAAACCAGTCCTGAAAAATGGCCTGTGTGACGCAGGCTTTGGAGTTACTCTTCCACACAACAGGTAGAGAGCCCTTGGCTATGTTTTTGAGGGCTCTTGTGTTCTCTAAATGGTAAGTTATGAGAGTCTTTAGTTTTTTTTTTTTTTTTTTGTGGGTACTGGGGGGACGACCTCAGGACCTCGCGCGCCAGCAGGCGCCCGTGCCACTGAGCGATATCACCGGCCCCTTTTTCGTATGTGGGTTCCGGGAGTCGAACTCGGGCCTTCGCGCTTGCAAGGCAGGCGCTTAAGCCGCTGAGCCGTCTCACCGGCAAGTCTTTAGTTTTATATGGCCTGATGCATTGCCACAAAACAACAGAGTAAGTCTGTTCTTTGCTGCCTTAAAGCCTGGCATCAACATTTCCTCTTTACTGATGTAACTTCATTCTGTACAGTTCTCTTCCAGTACAGTTCTCTTTCATCAATGTTAAATAAGCCCCTTCATCAATAATTTCTCTAAGTGTTGCTGGAAATACTTGGGAGGCTATGGTATCCGCACTCTCAGGCTCACCATTTACTTTTACCTTGTGAATGTTGGCTCTCCCTTGAATCTGTTAAAACATCCATGGCTGGCAGTAAAAGATGCACCCTGTTCACCCTGCTTTTTCTTCAAGTCTTCAAATAGGCTTTTACCTTTTTCTTGAACAAACATTAAAGTGAATGGACTTGATGCTGATGCTGATCCTGCATCCACACACTGAGAAATTTCTCCATGTCTTCTGTCACTTTATCCTGTGTTTTGGGTATTATTGTTGACTTCATTGGCACAACAGACTTCACATGTTGCATGATCTTGTCCTTGTTCTTTAGAATTGTGCCAATGGTGGAACAATTCATGTTATAAGAATGAGCAATGCCTACCATCTTTTTGTTTCAGTTCAAGCTCTCAATTATTTTCACTTTTATCTCCATGGTTAGCCCCCCGGCTACTGCCACGGTTATTGCTTTGTGCTTCCTAGCAGTCCCCTCCACATCACGGCTGCTTTTAATCTTGCTTCCAAACATCAGGGCTCTGAGTGAGCTTTGTACTACCGAGCACTATCACATGGTACAGTAAGCACACAGCTGCACAACTGTGACAATGTGCAGCAGACACATGAGCACTTCTGCAATTTGCTTGCATCTATGAATGTTCATAACCTGAGGTCAGTTCATATCTGTGAAAGTTCGCAACTTGGATGTTCATAAGTCGGGGACTTACTTTGCACTGGGCAGTACAGACCTAGGGCATCTTAGTCACACTTCCATCACAGAGACACAATACCCAGCACCTGAAGCTTAAAGAGAAGAGGTTTATCTTGGCTCGGGGATTTTAGAAGATTCAATCCAATGCAGCAAAAGCATGGTGGAAGGGTCTAGTGGAGGAAATCTGCTCACATCATGGTGGCCAGGAAGAGAGAGAGAAGGGAATAGCAGCGAGAGAGATATAGCTTTCCATGTCATGCCCCTAGTGACCTGCCTCTTCTGACCAGGCCTCACCTCTTAACAGCACATTTGGCTGTGAATTTACCATTAGATTAGTCCACAGATGTGTGTAGCATCCCTACGATCTAATTATCTTTTAAAAGTCCCACATTGGAACACATGAGGCTCTTGGGCATTCCCATTCCCCAAAGGAGGAATGGAGGTATAGAAGGGAGGGATAGGTCCAAAGTGAGACTGAAACCCAGCAGGGAAAGCAAACACTAATTTCTATAATTCTGTGTCTAGATTCTCCAGCACTTATGGCATGACATGAACTCCAAGGCCTTGGCCTGCCATCCTTCTACAGGTTCTCTCTTGGGTTGACTCTGCTTACCGCCCAGAGCTTTTCTTGGCTGCTGTTCTAAATTCCTGGTGTCTCTAATTTCTTAGGGTCTCCACTGTAGCTTCAGCTTCACTCATGCAGTTTCATGCATCATCTTCTCTGGGGTTGCCCGTAGGGATTCTGACACTTCCACATAATACCTGACCTTTCACGCCTTCCTTTGAAATCGAGATGGAAAACTCTGGGAACCCTCAACTCTTGCATACTTCATTCCTGGAAATCAGGCACCACATGGATGATGCCAAAATCTGTCACCACTGGTGGCAGCAGCCAGCCCCCACCCCGGATCATGACTACAGCAGGCTTTGAGAACCTGGACAGCGGAGCATTGTTAAACAAACTGTGGAGAAAGAATTCCTCAGTGGCCCTTTGTAAGCAGATAACTGGGGGATTTCTTCTCTAAGCAAAGTACTTTAAATAAGTTAACACTTTTGCACCCTTGAGCCCATGATAGTAGGGTCTGGCCAATTCCTATAATGCTCTTGAGGCATCTTTCCTCTTATATTGGTGCAGGGTAGTTGGCTTGTTTTAATGGAATTAATCTGACCAGCAACCACACAGTCACTGGCTCCAGTTGTACCCATATTTCTTTTATATCAAATGGCAAGTTGTGAAAATGTTTCTGCTCTGCTTTTCTCTCATTAGTGTCACTGTAAGTCTGGTGAAAAGCAGCCAGCTGTACCCATGCTGCTGCCTGCATAAGGTGCTGGCTTGAAATTTCCTGGGGTAGATCAATTAGTCTTCCTCCTTTAAACTCAACCTCCCACAAAATGTCATGGCATGAGCCAGACATGGTGGGACATGCTTATAATGCAATCTGGTTCACTGAGGGAAGTGGATCACAAATTCAAGCCAAGCCTGGGCAATTTAGCAACTTAGTGAGGTCCCATATAAAAATTTTAAAAAATGGGCTAGGAATGTAGCTCGTGAAACGGTCCTGGGTTCAATCCCTGTTAACACACGTGCGCATGCACACATACAAACAGACACCCCCCCACACACACAGACACACAAATCCCTCTGGGCATGGATAGAATGTAGACCAGTTCTTTGCTAGAATGCAACATGAATGCCCTCTAGTCCAATGCCCCATAAAGTCTTCACTCCCATCAGAGTCCTCCTGAGCCTGGAGTCCGGAACACTAACTGGCTCCCAAGGAGGGAGACCTGTGTCTGCAAACACGAGGTAAGGCCCAGGGAGAAATATCAGGTCAGGATGGCAGCAGTAGGCACTAGATATTAGAAAGAAAAACAAATTAGTCATGTAGGCAGGACTATCAGAATTACTATAGATTTCTCAGCACAAAACTTACAGGGTAGCAGAGTTTGGAGCAAAGATTTTAAGATGCTCCCCCCAAAAAGAATGAAATTGTCAATCTGGACTTCTACATTATGCAAAATTAGTCTTTAAAATTGAGAGAGAGGTAAAGAATTTCCATGGCAAAGTCGTCCTAAGGAAATACCTCACCACTAAACCAACACTGCAAAAAATACTCAAGGAATTCCTAGTCAGAGACAGGAGACCACAAGCACCCCAGAGCCCAAAGAAAACTACACACCTAACTGGGAGAGTAGTTTAAAAAGGAGAAAAGTCAGAAAAGTCAGCGCTGGATAAATAATGCAATGATAGGCTTCAGTAAACACCTTACAATAATAATCCTCAATGTCGATGGTTTTGATTCTGCAATCAAAAGGTGTAGACTAGCAGATTGGATGAAAAGGCAATGTGGAATTCTATATTGTCTACAGGAAACACACTTTATCCAAGAAAAGCTCATAAACTAAAGGGCAAAGAATGGGAAACAATAGAATGGAAAACAATTCTCTGAGGCCTGAAAATATGCAGGAGTAACTATCTTATTTTCAGAAACAACAGACTTCAGACCAAAATGGATCAGAAGAGACGATGATGGCCACTACATAATGGTAAATGTAACAATGCAACAGGAAGAGATAACAATTGTAAATACCTACAAGCAAGTATTGATACAAACAACTTGATAAAAGAGGAACAACTAAACAGAAAAGGACAGATATACACCAATATTATCATAGCAGGGGACTACCACACCTCACTCTCATAAAGAGACACATTAACCAGATAAAAATATTATCAAAAAATATCAGAGTTAAACCACATCATTGAACAAATGGACTGAACAGATATCTACAGAATATTTCATCCAACAACAGCAGAATACATGGTTTTTCTCAGCAGCACATGGAACTTTTTCCAAAATACACATCTTAATCCATAAAGCATGTTTAAAGAAGTACCAAAAATTCAAATAATCCCCTACATACTTCTGCATCATAATGGAAGGAAGTTAGAAATCAACAGAAAAAATTATAGAAACTATACAAATATGTGGAGATTAAACAGTACATTATTGAATAATCAGTGGGTCACAAAAGGAATCAGGGAAGAAATAAAAAAATTTCTAGAATCAATTGATAGTTGAAGTGCAAAATGCCAAAAGCTATGTGACACAATCAAAAAATTCCAAGAAGAAATTTTATGGCTCTGAAAGCATGCGATAAAATATGGCACAACCCCAATATACAATGTAATGATGCATCTTGAAGTCCTAAAGGAATAAGAACAATTCAAATCCAAAATTCACAGAAAAAAAAAAAGAAATTGTAAAGGTCAGAGGGAAAATTAAAGGAATTAAGACTAAAAGAAATACAAAGAATCAATGAATCAAATAGTTGGTTTTTGAAAGAGTAAACAAGATTGATAAACCCTTAGCCAAAATTATCCAAAAAAGGAAAATCAAAACCCACATAAATGCAATTAGAAATGAGTAAAGCAAAATCACAACCAACACCTCTGAAAGATGGAGGATAATATAAAATGATTTAAAAATTTTATATTCCTATTTTTTTTAAGTTTAATTCCTGCGTGATGCTTGTAAATTGCCTATGGTGAGTTGCTTTATTGCTAGTCTTTAGAACCCTTAGGAAATGACTATTTCTCAAAGGTGTCTTCCAGGCGTAGCAGGTTTTTGGCTTTTGAGTCTGTTGCAAGATCCTACCTCTTCAATTTGTTGGGGATGAGAAGTTGGGGCCTGCTTGGCCCAGCTCCTGGTTCTTTGGCACGGGCCCACAGTATTTTCTATGGATTCAAGGCAATCTCAGTCTTAGTACACCAGGAAGAACATAATATTAACATAATATTAAAAATAACATAACATTAACACAATATTAGTATTTGTCTTATATAGTTCGGTGCTCCTGTATTTCATACATATATGTTTATGATTGTTAGCTCTTCCTCTTGAATTTTTCCCCTAACAAGTATGTAGTGACCTTCTTTATCTCTTTTGATCATTCTTGGTTTGAAGTTCATATTGTTTGCAAACAGAATAGCTACCCCTGCTTTTTTCTGGGTTTCTGTTTCATAGAATATTGTTTTTCATCCTTTGACTTTTAGTCTATGAATTTCTTTTTGAGTTAAATGTGTTTCTTGTATACAGCATAGTGTTGGATCTTGTTTCTTGATCCATTCTGCTAATCTGTTTCTTTTGATTGGTGAATCGAGGCCATTTACATTGATGGTTATTACTGATATGTGTTGGCTTATCTTTGTCATGGTATTTTCCTGCTGCTGGTTCCCTGCTTTTCCCCTCTGTTTAATTGCTTGCCCTGCTTGGTGATTTCTTTCTGTTGTTGTTCTTGGAATTTTGATCATTTTTATCTCTGTCTAGAATATCTTTCAGCACCCTTCATAGGATTGCTTTGGTGGTCATGAGTTTCTTCAGTTGTTCTTTGTCATGGAAGTATCTTATTTCTCCATTAATTCTGAAAGATAGTTTTGCAGGGTACATCAGTCTGGGTTGTAAGTTGTTTACTTTCAAGACTTGAAATACTTCATTCCAAGCTCTTCTTGACTTCAGGCTTTGTGTTGAGAAGTCCGCCATGATTCTGATGGGTTTTCCTTTGTAGGTGATCTGTTTCTTCTTTCTAACAGCTTTTAATATTCTGTTCTTGTGCTGAATTTCTGGAATCTTGATTATTATATGTCTCAGTATAGTTTTATTTTGGTCTGGCTGTTTAGAGCTCCATAGGCTTCATTTATTTGTATGTCAAATTCTTTATCCCTGCTTGGGAAGTTTTTTGCCATTATTTCTGTGAAGAGATTTTTTATGGCATTTGCACCGTCTCCAGCTTTCTCATTGACCCCAATAAATCTTATGTTATTCTTCTTTGCTTCATCTTGTAGCTGTTGGGTTGAGTTTTCATTGTCTCTTGCTATTTTTAAGATATCTTTCTTTTCATGATCACTAGCTGCAATGTGGTGTTCGAGATCTAAAATCTATCTTCTCCTTCATTCAGTCTGTTGCATATACTTTCAGTGGAGGTTTTCCTGCTGCTAGATTTCTGTTTGGATCTGTTTTATGGACTCCATTTCTTTCCTATGTTGAGCATTTTTTGTTTCCATCATTTTTCTAAGCTTATCTATTCTTTTACCTGTGCCTTCTCTAATATCTTTGATTTTAAGCATCATTTTCTTTTGTACCAGAGAGATTATTTTCTCTATAGCCTTTTCCACTTGTTTTTTCATTTCTGTTGCTATCATTTAACAAAGTTCCAGTGTTTGTCTTCCAATTTCTTCTATCTCATTGAGTTATGGGCTTGTCCTGGGTGGGCTGGAGGACTGGGGTTGCATTTTCCTTCTGCATCTTGTCATTTTCTATTTCCTCTTTTTTATTTTATTTTATTTTCTATGTTGGTGCTTGACAATTTCTTATGATATATAGCTTTATCACTAGTATTGAGGCTTCCCTAGGAGATGTCTTTTCTTCAGGGATGTCCTCTAGATGTAGGTGGTTCTTTATAGCTATCCTAAGAAACTACCTTCCCAATTTGTAAAGGATGCAAAATTACTATTTGGCTCAGCTCCCAATCTTTTGGTGCTGGGCTGTGGTGATGATTATGACCCCATACAATCACGGTGTTATCATACAGGGGAGAAATACTGTTTATAACATGTATGACCTCCTGGCTAAAGTAGCAAAGTTAGTAATAACAGTAGTTTCAAGTACAGCTTCACTACTGACAAACTATGGTAACCATTAACCTGATACCTCCAACCACAGGAGGAAATTCTAAAGTTATATAACAAAATCAAACATATACCATGCACTTGTATGCAGTGACTTTCCCCTTAGTGGAGTGATTTTACCCTTGTGTGGGGAAGGGTTAAGATGGGTAGGGGACAGGCTAAAGTGATGAATGAGGTCAAATATAGTAGACTCAAGGCTGGAGGTCAAAGGATGATCACCCAAGTTTTGGGAAACTGGAGGACACAGAAGGGAAAGAATGAAATAGAATTCAAAGGAGTAATCAGATATGGCAGAGACAATGTTTATTCACTTGAAAGTTTAAATTCAAGAAGTAGTTGAGGAAAGAGAGAAAAAGTATCAATAGAAGAAAACAAAAAAGAAAGGTAAAAAACCTAAACAGTGAAAAAAAGAAGGAAGAAAGAGAAAAAGAATGAAAAACAAAAGAAGAAAAGAAAGAAAAAGACCAGAGAAAGAGAGGAAAGAGGAAAAAAAACCCAAATACAAAAATAACCACAGAATATAAAACAAAACAAGATGACATCCAACCAGACAAGTAAGGGATAGCCAATCAAACAAAAAAGGGAGAATAAAAGTATTAAAATACCTCTGGTGTTTACAGTTCTGTGACAGTGTCCATGTTTAATATCAGAAATGTGCCTGATATGGAGCTGATCATGGCCTCCGGATGTAGGGGCTGAGACTGGTCTTCTGTTGGCGGAGTTCTCCAGAGTGCTACTGCTGGCTCCTCACTACTGCTTCAGATGCTTCTACATTGCTGGTCTCGCTGATTACTCTGCTCTCCAAAGGCATGTGTGTGCCCATGAGCCCAGCTCGACTGTTGTCCTGGGTCTCAGGGTTCCGGTCGGTACACCCACCAAAAGCATGTGTCCTTACGGTCCTCTGCAGACACTGCCTTCCCAAGATAATGGAGTAAGCACAGAGCATGGACTTACACTCCTCTCACAGGCACCGCTGTCCCGGGGCCAATCTGTATTGCTTTATTAGTATCAATTTCATTAATTACTGGTTTGATCTTTCTAGTTTCCTTCGTTGTACTAGCTTGGGGGTTAGATTGTTTTTCTGTTTTAAATGCAGGTTTCACTCCTTGCACCCATGGTTTCAAATGCAAGTTTCAATTCAGGATTTCACTGCGGGTGGACAGAAACAATGGTGTCAGGAGCTCACTGCACTGGAAGATTTTGGTACTAAGCAGTAAAGAGCCTGGGCCACCAGGCGGTCAGGGGGCACAGTGTATGAGGGGAATATGGGCAAGAACACATCTTGTGGGTTCTGTGAGAGAGAGCAGGCAGGCCAGGGTAAGCAGACTTTGAACAAGCTCATTTGAGTCCATCTGCAGGCTCTGGGCACTGGGATGGTGCCTGGTTTCCCAGTCCTTCACTCTGACATAATTAGGGGTGAGGAGAGTGGCCCCGAGGATGGGAGTCCCATGGAGAGGGTCAGGTTAGACTCAGCACTGGCTGGTTTGCATATACACAGCAGGCTCGTTGTCCACTTACTTGCTATCTATAAGAATTACCATCTAAGAGGGCATTGTTCGGGTAAGCATGGCCCCAAAATCAGTATGACCCCCTGCCAGGGGGAGGGGAAGGATACCGAACGAATTGCCTGGCTCCAAGACAGGGTGGCATGACAGACAGGCATCACAGAGGAGAAACAGATCATGGTGGGCAGAAGGTAGCGAAGCAAGCAAGGGAAACAACAAATGAATTTAGCAGCTTCATTCTACCCCTTTTTATATTCTATCTAGGCTACCAAAATTAGGGCAGTGCCAAACCAATCAGTGGACTCACACACCCTTAATCCCAGCATCACACACTCTAGATGCAGCCACCTCTGAAAACACCCCACCTATGACCTCATGAGGCTTTGGGGGACATCTAGACACAAACCATAATATACATGTCTTCTTGGTTTAGCTTGGTCATTTGTATGTGTCTAGGATTTTATCCATTTCTTCTGAAATTTTCCATTTTATCAGAGTACAGTTCTCAAAGAAGCTAAAAAGAATCTTTGGGATTTCAGCAGAAACTGTTGCAATTTCACCTTGTTCATGTATAATGTATGGATTTAGGTCTTTTCCTTCCTTATTTTGTAAGGGTGGCTAAACCTCTGTTTATTTTCTTCAGTCATTCCAAGAATTAACTCTTTGATTCACTGATTATTTGTATTGTTTTATTAGTGTCAGTTTCATTAATTTCTTGTCTGATCTTTCTAGTTTCCTTCCTTGTACAAGCTTCGGAGCTAAATTGTTCTTCTGTTTTCTAGGACCTTGAGTTGCATTATTAGGCGATTTATTTGAGCCTTCTCTGTTTTTCTGATGTGGGAATTCACTGCTATAGACTTCCCTCTGAGAACTGCTTTGACTGTGTCCCATAGTTTCAGATATGTCTATTGGCATGGCTGTTTGATTGTCGAAACAGTCTGATTTCTTCTTTAATTTCCTCTGTGACTCATTGACTATTCAAGAAGTTAGTACATAATTTCCATGTGTTTGCATAGGCTCTGTGGTGTCTTTTGCCATTGATTTCTAGTTTCATTACACTGCAATCCAAATACAGGTGTGGAATAATTTGAATTATTTTGCATTTTCAGAAGCCTGTTTTACAGGCTAGTGTGTGTTCAGTTTTGGAGAAAGTCCCATGTGTTGCTGAGAAGAATGTGTATTCTGTTGATGTTGGATGGAATATTCTATAAATATCTATTAATCCTTTTGTTTGATGATTTGGTTTAACTGTGATATATCTTGTTGATCTGTCCATTTTTGACACTGGGATATTGAGGTTCCCCATTAGAATTATATTGGTGCTTATCTGATTTTTCAAGTCCATTAGTATGTTTTGTGACATTTTGTGTGCCAGTATTTGGTGAGCATATGGTTAGAATTGTTATCCCCTTCTGTTGAATATTTCTCTTAACCAATAATAGCGCCTTGCCAGTCTTGGCAGTTTAACTTGTGATCCCAGCACTTGGGAGGCTGAAGCCGGGGTATCAACACAAGTTCAAGGCCAGCCTGGGCTACATAATGAGTTCAAGCTCAGCCTGGACTACATAGTGAGATCCTGTCTCAAAAGCAAAACAAAACAAAACAACAACAACAACAACAAAACCAAAACAATATCTAGTGACCTTCTTTGTCTCTTCTGATCAGTCTTTCTTTGAAACTCACCTTCTAAGAAATTAGGATAACAACTCCTGCTTTTTTCTGGTTTCCCAGTACCTGAAATATTATTTTCTATAGACTGATTTTTAATCTGTGAGTTTCTTTTTGAACTGAATGTCCTTCCTTTATACTGAATATTGTTGGGTTTTGTTCCTTGATCCGTTCTGCAATCTGTGCCTTTTGACTGGGGAATTGAGACCATTCACATCAAGAGTTATTACTGAGAAGCACTGACTTTTTCCTGTTCCTGTCAATGGGTTATTTTCCTGTTGCTGAGTTTCTTATCTTTTCCACTTTTCCTTATCTGCTAATTTGACCAGGTGTGCTCATTCTTTTCAACATATTGGCATTGTTGACTTCATTGTCTCTTTCTAGGATACCCTTGAGAAATTTTTGTAATGCTGCTTTGGTGATGATGAATTTCTCGAGGTGCTCCTTGTCCTGGAATTATCTAATTTTTCCATGAATTTGAAAGGAACGTTCTGTAGGATACATAAGTTGGGGTTTGAAGATGTTATCTTTTAGGGCTTGAAACATTTCACTCCAAGTCCTCCTGGCCTTCAAGGTTTGTACAGAGAAGTCTGCTGTACTTCCAGTGGGCTTAGCTTTATCTATGACTCATTGCTTTTTTTCTAATGGCTTTTAGGATTTTTGTCCCTGTGATGGATATCTGATACTTTGAGTATCATGTGGCATGGACAGTTTCTCTTTTACTGATGCCTATTTGGGCTCACTTATGTGTATGTGATTTCCTTCCCTGTATTTGGCAAGATTTCTTCTTTTATTTCCGAGAACAGGTTTTTTATTGGGAAAGATGACCAATACATTCACCTGTACAAAAATGAACTCAAAATGCATCAAATTCATAAAAGTAACACCTGAAGATATGAAAATATAGGAGAAACACATCAAGACAACAGGAAAGCGATGATTTATTTTGGTATATGGCTCCCAAAGCACAAGAAATTAAAACAAAAATAAACAAATAGGATTACATCAAGCTGAAAGTTTTCTGCCCAGCAAAGGAAATAATCAAGAACAACAAAGAGACAACCTAGAGCATAGCTGCCATCTATTCACTTGAGAGAAGATTAATATCCAGAATACATACAGAACTCAAAATACATAACAACAGAGAGCTAGAAATCCATTTGAGGAAAAGGAAAGTGATAGGACCAGATATTTCTCAATAGAAAAAATACAAATGGCCAACAATTATATGAAAGAACGCTCAATAGCATTAGTCATCAGCAGAGTGCAAACCAAAACTCCAATAAAGTGTTTCACCCAGTTACGGTGGCTACTATGAAAAAAAAAAAAAAAAAAAGACGAATGCTGGCAAGGAGGTAGAAAAGAGTAGCACACAGTGTTGATAGAAATGTAAATTAGTAAGACCACGACGGATAAAAGAATGGAGGTCCTAAAACATTAAAAACAGGAATACCATGTGACCAGGCATCTCATGGCTCACGTCCAAAGGAAACAAAAGAAGCACGCCAAAGAGACACCTGCAACCCCATGTTTAGCGCAGCACTCTTCACAACAGCCAAGGTACGGAATCAAACCAAGTGCCTATCACTGAATGGAAGGATAAAGAAAATGTGCTGTGTACCAAGAGAATATTGTAGAGCTTTTATTTTTTTATTTTACTTTATTTTTTGTGGCTACCGGGGGTCGGCCTGAGGACCTCGTGTGCCAGCAGGCGCCCGTGCCGCTGAGCAACATCACCGGCCCTTTTATCGTATGTGGGTACTGGGAGTCGAACTCAGGACCTCGCGCTTGCCGGGCAGGCGCTTATGTCGCTGAGTTATCTCACTGGCCCTGTAGAGCCTTTAAAATGAAGATATCTTGTCATTTCCAACGATGTGAACCTGGAGGAGACCATATTAAATAAAATAAGCCAGGCACAGTGAGACAAGTACTACAGATCTAACTTACGTGTGGAATCTAAAAACGGCAAATTTATACAAGCAGAAAGTGCAATAGTGAGCATGGAATAGAGGGCTGCTGATTGAGGATATGTTGGTCAAAAAACAACTTTTCAGTTAACAAGAAGGAATAGTTCAAGAGGTCTATGAAAAAAATGTGGTGACTATACTTACACACAATGTATTTTATGGTGCTGAAAGAGTAAATTATGTAGTCTCACCACAAAATATATGTGTACATTAATGTGTATTTAACTTGGCTCAGTTAAGCCTTAATACAATAATATATAATTACTTCAAAATAATCATTGTAAAAGAGAAATACATATAATTTTGTCATTTTAAAAAAGAAATATTTTTTTAAAAAAGTAAATAAGTAAATGTAGGTCAGTACAAATACTGCAAACCCATCCACCCTCCTCCAGCTCTAGATCCAAAAGGAAAGGGATGAATAATCCAAGGTTCTAAGATAAGATAATGGCTACATTCATCAAATTGCTCTCACCCATGGGGAGGGACAGGCCTCTGCCCCTACTGTGCACTCCCTCAAGCGTCCACCCAGGACCTGCTCCTGACCTCAGCTCCCGCCCACCAGCAGGCGGGGCAGACATGAGATCCAGCCCATCTCCTTCCCCTACCTCAAGGTGGAGGCCCTAGCCCTGACCTTTGCTCTATGTTTCTGGGGGGAGAATAAGGGACAATTCCTCCCATGACATGATCAGTGGCAGTGCAGGCCCCTAGGAGAGATAAAAAGGAACTGACGGCACAGGGTTGCGGGGAGCATGAGAATGGCGTTCAGGTTGAAGTCAGATATGTGGCTGGCAGGTCCCTGGCTATGCCCGCATGGGGCCAGGGCACTGGGCACCAGAGTGGTCAGGGCCCCCAAAGCTGCAGTGCTGCCCTTTGAAGCCATACCCCAGTGCCCAGGCAACAAGTGGCTGAGGGTGCTGCAGATGTGGAAGGAGCAGAACCATGATGACTTGCACCTGGAGATGCACCAGACCTTCCAGGAGCTGGGGCCCATTTTCAGGTAATGCCCTTCAGAGCCCCTTGTTGAGAATGCCCTGCTGGAGGACAGGATGTCACTAGGCACCTGGTGCCACAGTTTCCCTTTGTTTCCGGAGCATGGCGGGCTGCTGTCCTGAGTCTTTGCCATGGAGATCATGACTCTTAATAAGGACAGAACAAAGCAGGGACCACTCTGCTGGGGACAGAAGGCAGAAGCCCTGAAGTGGGAGAGGGTCAGGTGGTGCAAAGGCAAATCCAGGAGAAAGGGGAGATTTGACAGGACCCAGTCTGCGCTGATGACAGAGCAGCTACAGCAGGACTTTGTGCACTTTCTCTTAGGTACGATGTGGGAAGTACACGGACAGTCGCTGTGATGCTGCCGGAAGACGCTGAGCAGTTATACAAGGCAGACAGCCTGTATCCCCGCCGCATGCACCTGGAGCCCTGGTTGGCCTATAGAGAGCACCGAGGGCAGACGCCTGGCGTGTTCTTGCTGTAAGGGGCCAGTTAGGATGAGGAGGGAGCTGGGATTAACGGCCCAGACAGAGAAGAGGCAGGAAGGAACAGACCCTAAGGCACACCTACTCTGGGCTCTATGGGGGATGGCGGAAACGGGGTGACTGCCAAGCACAGATGTGTGCCCTGAGAAGGGGAGAAAACGGTCCAGGGCCACAGCCAGCATATGCCAGACCTTGGTGTTCACCAGGCTGCAGACTCCCTCTGACTGGTGGCCTCCCAGTGATAAGGCAGAGAGTCCTGGGGACTGTGTAATCCTGAAGGAGACAGTCCTGGGGATAAGGGTGATGGGGTGCAGGATGGGGGTGGCTCTTTGTGCTCAGAAGCAAAGCTCTAAGTGGGCTAGTGGCACTGGGACCTGAATCTTTCCTGTGGAAGCAGGGGACACCTGGACAGGTAAGCGGGAAGAAGGTGGCAATTGAGGCAGACCACCTGGAAAGAGGTTGTCATTAGAAGCCCGGCGTGCTAAAAGGGAGATGGTAGACTGTGGGCAATCACGCCACCTTGTCAGGAAGTGAATTCCCTTGGGATGACAGGGTTTAAGGAAAGAGGTCTCTTGAGCATGGCCATTAAGGGGAGGGAGAGGCAGCTGGCAGTGATGGAAGAGCAAATGGAAGGCCAGGGAGAAGGGTGGGCACGTGAATGTGAAGGATCAGTGAGTTAGTGTGTATGTTGATGTGTGTGTGTACATATCCTGCCTCTGATAGATATATTCTTGTTATTTTGTGTGAGTATCGTGTGAGTATTGTTTGTCATACACGTTCATATGTGTACGTGTGTGTAGATAGACGTACGTGTTGGGTGTCTGTGTGTCTGTTCGAGCATTTGCATGTGTGCATGGCTCTTACGTCTTGTTTGTCCACATGAGTGCACGCATATGTCTGCATGTCTGGGCTTGAGTTCCTGTGTAGGCACAGATGTGTGCGTGTACCTGTGGGTGTGATCGTTGTCAATAATTGCAGGCATCAGCCATATAAACAGGCAGGTGTGTGGCTCAGAGTACAAATCACTGCCTGCCATTACCTGGAGAACCTCCTTGGGGCCCCTCTGTTCTCCAGACTGTGGCTTGGAAATATGGAGAGTGCTTTATTATTTGGATCCCTGCTGAAATAAGATGGGGACCTTCTTGGTAATAGGCACATGCTAGTGACTGAGAGGCAGTATGCTCCACAGAGAAGGGCAGGGAGGTGGGAGGTCAACCACCTCTCCTCTTGGGGCATGGTGTGCGTCAGATGGGCGTAACTTGACAGTAGGGTCAACCTCCTCTCATGGAGATAAAGACTCCCTACCCAGGCAAGGTCGGCATGAGTATTGTGAGAGCAGAACGTGGGGCCCGGGATTTCAGACAAATGAAAATGCCTAACTGCAAGAGTGCTTTCAAGCAGAATTTGCTGTCTTATCCCCATTTAGACTTCAGTGCTTATGGTACCAGCACAAGAAGTCGACTCTGAGAGAAAGGGGTGCAACGAGGACCAGCAGCAGCCTGTCTTTACGGACACGTTCATCTCCCAGTGACACCCAATTGCTTCTGCAGACCAGGAAGATGGAGCTAGGTTTGACTCCAGCTCTGCTCTACCTTGCAGGAATGGGCCTGAATGGCGCTACAACAGACTGCGGCTGAACTCAGTTGTGCTGACACCGCAGGCAGTTCGAAAGTTCCTCCCCATGGTGGACATAGTGGCAAAAGACTTCTCAGAGGCCCTGAAGAAGAAGGTCCTACAGAGTGCCCAGGGGAGCCTGACCCTGGACATCCAGCCCAGTGTTCTTAGCTATACCACAGAAGGTGGGTTCGAGATTGGTCCCAACCCCAGGGCATGTGGAGATGACTAGCAACGGTGTACAGCAGGCTGGGGTGGTGACCCAAGGCCAGGACCGTCTTTAGCCAGCAATGGCGTTCTCTCTGCAGCCAGCAGCTTTGCACTTTTTGGAGAGAAGTTGGGCCTCCTTGGCCCTAAACCCAGCTCTGACCTCCTGAACTTCACCCATGCTCTGGACACCATGCTCAAATCCACCACGCAGCTCATGTTTCTGCCCAGGAGACTGTCCCGCTGGATGAGCAGCCAGGTGTGGAAGGAGCACTTTGAGGCCTGGGACAACATCTCTGAGTATGGTGAGGCCCAGTGACAGGAGAGTCATCTACTTTCCCATGCATCACTCCCCCCTCCCGCTGGGCCACTAGGAGTCCACACAACAGGGTCTTGCCATTGTGTTGGCAGGACACTGGGCTGGCCTAGCATGAAGATAAAAGAGGGAGCACAGAGATTTGGAGGTGTCATGGGCAGATGGGGAAGAGAAGAACAACCAAGTGATGTTCCAAATGCTGGGGTGCTAAGCCGTCTCCTTCCTCCTGCAGCTGAACATTTCATCCAGAAGAAATATGAGGAGCTTGCTCGAGGTTGCCCTCCTTACTACAGCGGCATTGTGGCAGATCTGCTGTTGCAGGGGGACTTGTCACTAGGTGCCATCAGGGGCAACACTCTGGACCTCATTGCAGGGAGTGTGGACACGGTCAGGCCAGCAGCTACCCCACCATGGACATGAAGCCCACCTGGACTCCCCGCAGTGTCTTTTCATACATAGTCAACCTCAAGCGCCACCGCAGTCCTTGCCTCTGCACTCCTCTTGCGTTCAGCAATGAAATGATGGAATGCTTGGGGTTGGGGGAGAACAATGGAGCCCACGTGGAGGCTCACAAATTTGGCAGCCACAGGTGTGGGGAGGCACGGGCAGAGTGAAGATGGCCTTCTTGGGAGCAGCCTTTCCCACATGTGCACATAGTGGGACCTGGGAAGATGGGGAGGGGTTGAGCGGCCAGTGGAGGGCCATGTAGCAAAGCCTGCCAAGTAGCATGGGCATTAAGCAAAGATGCTTCAAGGGCAGAGCAGAGGAGGGCAAGAGGTTCAGGGGTGCTGCTGGGACAGGAGGGAGCTGGTGGCAGCACAGGCAGGAGGGCGGCGCTGGGCCCCTCTCAGAATCTCCCCTACTGGAGAGAGAACTTTCTTCCCACAGCATCTGCTAAGGGCCTACCCGGAGACAGGCCTCTACATTCAGAGCAGAGAGGCAAGCCAGGCTGGGACACGCAAGGAGCAAAGGCCAGAATGCATCCACCAAGGACAAGTGCCCAGGACAGTTCATGAGGGAACAGTGAGATGCTGGGCCAAACAAAGCAGTAACAAAGCAAAGCAAACAGGCCCGGACAGGGGAGGGAAGGAGGGAAGAGCCCGGGGCATGAAACACTGCAGGACCTGGCAAGGTGTCAGGCCGGTTGAGGCAGGCGGACATGGAGGCAAATGAGGCAGAGAGGGGTAGGGCTCCCATCAGGAATGGCGCCAGCACACATCCTTCATGCCCAGGCTAGAGAAGGCCCACCATGGGAACATGAGATCAGAGTCAGCCCTTCTAACCCTGCAAGGCAGAGAGGGGAGCTTGCAGGGAAGTGTCGTGGCATCAGGGAGGCCCTTGGTAGGCCCTTTCTGTGGCTCAGGTCACATAATGATCCATTTTGGAGATAGTGGGGCACTGATCTCAGAAGGGCAATGGGAGATGTGTTTCATGGCACCAGAAATGACCCCGGAGGGGAAATGGGTAGGCCCTGGGGGATCATTTCCTGTTAGTACAGTGAGGTCTGTGGACTGCCACAGCAGAAAAGCCATTAGAAGCTGATGGGTGTGGTCTCCAGAGCACTTCTGAGTGATGCCGTGGGTCACTTCTCTGGAGCCTGAGGCTCCAGGAAGGGCGTAGGCAGCAGACACTGAAGTGACATGGGACGGGGGCCTTCCCCTCAGGACTCATGCATGCGTCCAGGTGGGCATCAGAGTCCTGAAGTCCAGGATGCAGAGCCTGTCCTATCCTGGGTGTGTTCGTGGGAGGGCTGCCCTGGATGGTGGGCATGGCAGTGTGTACTCTGATTCTTGCCCTCTGCCTCCTGCAGACGGCCTTCCCCTTGATGATGACACTCTTTGAGTTGGCCAGGAACCCCACCACGCAACAGGCCCTGCGACAGGAGAGCCTGGCTGCTGAGCCCAGTATTTCTGGGGATCCCCAGAGGGCCACCATGGAGCTCCCCCTTCTGCGGGCAGCCATCAAGGAGACCCTGAGGTAGGAGCCAGTTCCACCCTCCCAGTGCCCTGGGTCTCTGCTCAGGGGGCTTGAGGAGAGCGGTGGAGCTGTTGAGCAGCTTTTCCTAGGACCTCGCTGCTCCTCCAATCCTCTTAAAGCCCTAACAGTGTGTATACCTGTGTGTCGCTCTTCCTCTGGGATCCCACTTCAACATTCTGTGCTTACCTCCATGTTCTCTTTAACCTAGCTGCCCAGGTTGGGGGATGTCTGGGTGAGCTCAGCAGGTGCATGAGAGCCCACCCTCAGGATGAGGGCTGCCTGTCCCGTTTGGGGAGCCAGGTCAGAAGGCTGGGGATGAGACCTGTCACAACTGAGGCATCTCTGTTGGTCTCCCATTTCCAGGCTGTACCCTGTCGGTCTTTTTCTGGAGAGAATACTGAGCTCACACTTGGTGCTTCAGAACTACCAAGTCCCAGCGGGGGTGAGTGAGTCTCTACGGCCCACGTTGCAAGTTGCCACTCTGTCCATCTGACACCTCCCACTACATCTGTCTGTAGACTTTGGTGCGTTTCTATCTGTACCCCATGGGCCGAAACCCCGAGGTGTTCCAGAGTCCTGAGCACTATGACCCCCAGCGCTGGCTGGACAGCAGGCAGGCCTTCCAACACCTGGCCTTTGGCTTTGGGATTCGTCAGTGTCTGGGACGGCGCCTAGCAGAGGTGGAGGTGCTGCTGCTTCTACATCACGTGAGTGGGTCTGGGTGGGGCCTGTGGGATGGAGTGGGCCTTGGCAGAGATATGGCAGAGATACGGCTTGGATTCTGTGGGAGGGGCCCTTACAGAGTAGGGAAAGGCTTTTTCTGGGTGGGCCCTTGCATAGCAGGGCAAACCCGTGTGGTGGTGGGCTGTGCTCTGGAAGAGTAGGGGTGAGCTGGGCAAGGTGCGGCCCTACAGAGTAGGGTGGTGCCTGGCAGGTGTGGGGGACTGGCAGAGTGGGTAGCCCTGCATGGGAGCACAGGCTGCTCCTTCCAGCAGTCTGGGGGCCGCACTAAGGAGCTGGGGCAGAGTATTCAGGACCCTGGGGCTGCTCAGGAACACAGAGACAAGTCCCACGTCTATTCTAGTTGCTGAAATCCTTCTGCGTGGAGACAGCATTTCAAGAGGATGTGAAGTTAGCCTTCCGCTTCAGTATGATGCCCACCTCCTTTCCCCTCCTCACTTTCCGGCCTGTCAGCTAGTGTCACCTCCCTGCTGAGGCTCCATGCCACAACATGATTCTCCATCTGCATGCCCCTAGGCCCCTCCTCGTCTTCTCCCACAAGGGCACCGCTTCCTGGCCACGCTGCAGCCCAGAAGGTCCTCTGATCAAACGGTCCAGGCAAAGCCCAGAAGGGTACGGGTTTTCCAAGTTGTGCAGCAAGGCCAGGGCACAGCTCAGAGGACCTTGGTCACACATCCTGGCTGTGTCAACTCCCCGTCCTCACCCACCTTCTCCCGCAACTGTTCCGTGCTGGACAGTGTCACCATCTGCTGAGCAGTGTGCGTAGATACAGCGCCTGTCTTCCTGTGCAGTGTTATATACCTCTTTTGCATTCTGCCTACCCCATGGCCAAAGACCCTGTGTGTTATTTGAGAGAAATGACCACGGAGCCCAGCAACTGAGAGCCCAAGTGCAATTGGCCATTGTGCCCCTGTCTTCTTAGCATTTCAAACAGGTGGTCAGCAGTTGACATTCTTCATCCGGGAATGATACGCTGCAGTGTACAGTAGTGTAGTGTAGATACTGTGATTACTTATTCTGACCCATCCCCATTTTCAAGGTGAGAAAACTGACCCCGGACAGAACTGTGGCCACACAGGTGCCTAGTGTCAACCCATACTGTGGCGAGGTCTCCTATGGACCGGACAATGCAGGACCAACAAGAGTTAAGTGCTTAGCCCCCGTGCTTTGCTGTGGCAGCTCCTGAGGTGACTTAGGGGGGAAGTGGGAGACTTGTGTAGGTAAAAACTTGAATGGGCAGAGAGACGTCTCCTGTAGTCGTGAGGGTCGTAATTGGGCTGGTAGTTTCCTGATGACGGTGACTCACATATCCTCAACGCATAAGCACGTGTCATGTGTCAGGAGCTGGCACAGGCAGGGGAGGCAGCAGTGCGTGATGAGGACATGACTACAGCCTTCATGTAAGCACCGAGATCACTGGCCACAGCACGGCACCGCATGCCGGTGCAGGAGAGGCTTGCGTCCAGGTTAGGCACACACCAAATCACACTGTCTGGGTCTCAGTCTCTTCCAGGTGAAATAATAAAAGTTGATAGACTAGGTATTCCACAAATGATAGAAATTTGATTTTTCACATTTCTGAAGTCTCCAAAGTCGAAGGTCAAGAAAACAGTATATTCTGTGCCTGGTTAAGGCTGTGTCCTGGTTCATAGATGGGAACTTCTCCCCGGTGGAAAGGGGCCAGGCAACTCTCCGAATCTTCTTTTATAAGGACACGAGGCTTATTCATGAGGAGTGTGTCCTCCTAGTCTAATCACCTCCTGGTGACCCTACCATCTTATTACCATGACATTGATGATTAGGTTCCAACGTGACTATCACCAAAGCCTGATCTGGGTGACGTTCCAAGTACAATTCATCCTGGTTCCAATCACTTTGTACAGCTGGGAAGTCCAACAAGTTATATGCTTCCAAAACACAATAGTTGGAGAGGCCTTGGCTAGACATTCCCATTCCAGAAGGGAGAGATGGGAAATAAGAAAGGGGTAGCAAGCTGAAATAATTATAAAGGCCAACAGAGCATACAAAATTACACTTGAGAGTTCAAGAAAGATGTTTGCGTGGAAGTCCCATCTTTCGGACACACTGGGACACAGAGTGGGTCCCCAAGGCTCTAGGACACCCTGCCCTTATGGATTTTCTCAGCAGAACCCACGCTACAGCCCTCAAGAGCTCGAGTCTGAAAGCACACAGATCTCCCAAAGAGGATTCCTCCACTGGGGTCTTACATTTTCACCACCTGCTTTGCTTCACCGGGCTTTGCTGTCTCAAAAGTGCCCCGCCTAGATTCTGAGCCTGAAGCTCTGGGTGGGGGCCTTTGATATCTAGGTGGTAGAGACAATAATTGCCACAGCTCAGGAAATCTGTATTCCAGCAGAGATGGGTCACATGGACACCCCTGATGTTGCCCACCACTTCTCCTGAGAGAGTAGCCAGTTTGGCCCATGCCACACCTTGGCCTACTGTAGCCATATTTGGGGTGGTTGAACAATTAGGGCTCTAGGATTTAGGGAGTGTGTACTACGGTCTTAGAGAAACTTGCACCACACATATGAAAACCTTATGAATCCCAGGTCCTAGCACTCTAAGCCCATGATGGCAGTGGCAGACCCAGTGGTTTCTGAAATACCTTCAGGGGCATTCTTCTATTGTCCTGGTCAATAAACCCTGGTGGCCCCAGCCTCATCTCCCTAACAAACTGTCCTTTGGCCACACCCTTGATTTTGCCTCTGGAGCACAGTTTCTCATGTTTTATATTACAGAAGGATGAAGAAATTTCCAAATTGTCAACTTCTGTTGCCTTTTAGATTAAAAGTTTTACCTTTAAATCATCTGTCTCTCTTGCATTTTACCTTAAGTCATTTGTCTCTCTTGCATTTTACAAGCTTTGAATAACACCACAAGTCTCCTTCAACAGTTTCTTTAGAAATTTCTTCAACCCAATCGTTTATCACGAATGATTTTTACCTTTCAGAACATACTGAGACATGAATAGCGTTCAGGCAAGTTATTTGCTGGGTTCTAACAAGGAATGCCTTTGGGACACTTTCCTCACTTCCACTGGAGACCTCATCAGAATGGACTTTACCACCCATATCTCTACCAACATTCTGTTCACAACCACTTACACATTCTCTAAGGAGACAGAGGCTTCACTACAGCTTCCCTCTTCTCTTCCGGGGCTGTATCTCCCAGCAGGTACCCTGAAAATCCACCCTCCTCTTCCCATTGCCCAGTTCCTATTCCACTCCTACATAGTAGGTATTTCTTCTAGCAGCACCTTCTCTGGTGTGTTTTAGTCCATTCGAGCTGCCAGAACAAGACATCGCAGAAGGGGTAGCTTGTAAACCACACGCATCTATTTCTCACAAAGCAGGAGGGTGGGAATTCCAAGACCAAGCTGCCAGCAAATTCCATGTCTGGCGAGGGCCCATTTCCAGCTGATGGATGGAATCTTCTTGTTGTGTCTTTATATGGTGGAAGGGACAACACAGTATTCTGGGGTTTGTTTTTATTTGGACTCTCCACTTCCATCAGCATTTGGTGATTTTCCTTTTCTTGTGAAACATTTTCTGGCACATGTATGTAGGAGTGGAATTTCCACAAAAGGACTGGCAATAGAGTGTGGTGCAGTAGGATCCAGATATGCAGGGGAGCTGGCAGAGTCTTCCTGGACAAGAGCTCAGCGCAGTTGTGCTCACAGCAGCCTACAAATCCCAGCTCTTCCATTCACGGGGAGAGCAGTCAGTGTGGTCTCTACTTGAAGATCTTCTCTTCGCTTCCAAGAATTGTCCTTGGAAATGTCTGCCTCTGACTGACAAGGAATTCCCGAAGCCTGACCTACTCATTCCCCTGGGTGAAGATGTGTGGCTGTGTATGGAGAACAGTGCAGATTGTGGCATCTCAAAGGAAGGCGTTCCTGCATGTGTCAGGATCGCTCCTCTTAAAGCAGAAAAAAAAAAAACACTTGCCCCCAGACAGGAGCCCCGCACCCCCTGCCCCGCTCTTCAGCATCCCTCTTCCCGGCCTTCTATGAACCTTGTTCTCCTCTGTTAAGTTTCTGTTTTTCCCCCAAAATGATGTAACCTCTTGTCCCTGTCTCCCCTGTATGCAAAAAAGGTGGATTTCAGTGTAACTTTCTGTGCAATCAACTGATGGCAAATGCTCTGTTCTTGTACCTCCTACTTGGTTGTAAATCCTATGAAATCCTGCTCCCTGAGAGTTAGTTGCTTGGCTCTTTGGTGAACGATCCCAGCCAAGCCCTCTGGTGTGAATAAAACTGTGCACCTGCCTCCAAAACCCCAGGTGCCATTGGGTTTGTTGGTCTCCGTCTGCAGCAACGCTTATTAGGAGCTGTAAACACCTTCTAGGAGCTGTAAACACCTTCTAAGAGCTGTAAACACCTTCTAGGAGCTGTAAACACTTTTTTCTGAGCTGAAACACTTGCTGTAACACTCTGACTGAGGAACCTGCAGTGCCTCCCTAAGGAAGTCACCTTACAGGACACTGCGGATTTTCCTCAGGGCGCACCACTACCACCTCTCTGTGCTTCTAAACCTATAAGTAGGATTAATTCCCAGCAGGCCTTTAGATATGAGGTACAAAGTGTGATGCAGGGAGAGCTGCCTTGTAGTCCAAGCAACGGCATGGTGTTTGCAAATTATGCAAACAGATTAGTGGAATACCTGTGGGAATGCGTATGAAGAGGGCTGAGATCATGGTGGAAGGAAACTAAAAGTAGTTCAGACTGCCATTATTGACAGGGGCCCCTAAGCACAGGATCTAGACTAAGGCTGTTGCTGAAGTAAAGATTGGCTTCAATTGCTGGTTCCTGTGGACAAAACAGGAACGAGAGGTGGATGTCAGTAAACAAGAGGAATATTAGTAACCTAACTGAACTGGAGCTTCCTGAGCTGCCTCGGTATATGGGACAGGAACACGTGCAAAGGCTCAAGGAGACAGAAGTATTTAAATAGAGTTGTCACGGAAGACCTGCACCAATCCATGAAGTTCTTGGTCTGAGGACACATCTTGTGCCATGACTGTAGGAAACATGTTTTCGAGGGAAGTTCCATCATTTTTTTTTTTTTTTGTGGGTACCGGGGGTCGACCTCAGGACCTCGCGCGCCAGCAGGCGCCTGTGCCGCTGAGCGATATCATTGGCCCTTTTTTCGTATGTGGGTTCCGGGAGTCGAACTCGGGTCCTCGCGCTTGCCGGGCAGGCACTTATGCCACTGAGCCATCTCACCGGCCCAAGTTCCATCATTTTTGAGGATCTCTATGGTCAGCAGTTTTGGGAGAAACTGCTGCCTCACGGTGGGGCTCCTTGCGGGCAAGGGAAATAATTGACTCCTGAATCAAGGTAGCATGTTACAATAATGGACAACATACTCAAAGGGCAAATCAGAACAGTCGGATTTTCAGAGACCTATGGCACTGGCTAGTTGATTGTGTTGTTCCTACAACCAAAATATGTACAGAGTCTACGAGTCCTAACTTCATCTGTAGATGCAGAGGAGTTCTAGGTCAAATGAGCAGCAGTTCGTCCTGAACGATACAGAGAATCACGGCCTTTGAATCAACTGACAGACTTGAGCCAGCTCGGAGACCCAGAATCCCTTGAATGAAGGGTAGTTCCCCTCGCGGAAAGACCCCACTACGCTACCAGGACTTCATGCTGTGACCATTTCTTCCATCATTCTCCAAAGAGGCTCGTGGCCTTTCACCAGGATGACGATGCGGCAGGGAAAAGGAAATCATCAGATGCTCCGGGCACTTCTAGACCTAACTGTCTAGGAGAATTTCAAGAGATCCAAAACAGAGGAGATAATGGAGCTCAAGTGATTGGTGGAGTTTTAGCTCATGGACATCTCAGAGTAGACCCACCGTGCTCCCAACCCCTCCCGGTGGTCGTTTCCCCCAGCTCCAGAATACACCGTTGGGATAGACATAGTCAGATCTTCACAGACTCCCACACTGGTCCCTTGACCTGTGAAGTGAGGCTATTATGTTAAGATAGCTCAAATGGAAGCTACTAGAATGGTCTCTTCCTAGGAAAACAGTAAATAAAAGGCAATTCTACATTCCCAGAAGAATTGCGCAGACGGGTGCCACGATCAAACCCTTGTAGGACGCAGGGACGGTGCCTCCCACCACACTCCTTCAGCTCATTAATTCGGACCGTCCAGAACACAGATGGCTCTTGCAGAATGACAGTGCTTGGTTCTAAACTCATGCAGATGCTGACTACGATTGCTGCTTCTGTACCAGATGTCATTTCATGGCTTTCGCAAATTACTAGTGCCCTCACTGGTATGCAAATATTGATTTGAAAACTAGTTTTTTCAGCATTTTCCCTGGTAAGGGTCACCCAAAGTAGTTTACTTTCAACTTTCAACCCAGCAAGACAATGAACCATTGTACCGGCTATAGCACTTGTTTTTATGGTTTTACTGGCCTAAATTACAGTACCGAGTTAGTGAACTGAGTACTGATCTCTGTGTTGATGTGAAAGCAGTTTGTAGACATGATTAGCATGGACAATAAATTAACTTTAAGAAGATTAAGTTATCCCCAATAATGCAGGGGACCTCATCCAATCAGGTGAAAGATCTTAACAGCAAAAACTGAAGTTTCTTGGAGTAGAATAAATATTGCCTCAAGACCATAGCATCAGCTCCTGGCCCCAGGTTCCATCTTTCTGACCAGCTGTACAGGCTTGAGATTTTTCCAGCTCTCACATTCACGTGATCCAGTTTACACACACACATGTGCACAAACACACACCCACAACGTGCACACCACGTATTTAGAGAGAGGGGATTCTTCATTTGGTCAGAAAGTGTTTCAGCAGAAACCTTGGCAGGCTGAAGGCAGTGGAACGATATACCTAAAGTACTGAAAGAAAAAGCTACCCACTGAGAATAGTGACAGGGTTCGTTGCGTAAGTATCCCTCAAGGTTCATGTGGTAAAAGCTTGCTCCTCAGAGCGATGACATTGGGAGGTGGTGGAACTATCAAGAGGTGGGACCCAGTGGAAAGCCTTCAGTCACTGGGACGGGCCCTTGAAGGAGACCAAGGGGCCCTAGCTCCTTCCACTTTCTCTCTCTCTCTTCCAGGCCACGAGATGAGGATTTTGCTCCACCACACGCTCCTGCCATGATGTGCTGCCATGACTGCAAGAACAGAAAAGCAATAGCCAATGAAGCTTGGTCTAGAGCCTCTGAAACCCCGATCCAGTATAAACCTTTTCACCTTGTAAGTTTATTATCTCAGGTATATTTTACAGTGATAGAAAGCTAACACAAATACCACAACAAGTATAACTGTCCAGCCTGTTTCCTTCCCTTCAATTGCCCATGTGGACATTCCCGTTAGCACATGGAGTGCATCCACAGTTGGTTCTAATTTCTTTAACACTTGTATAGTGTTCCACGGTCTGAATGTATCATAGTTTATTTAAATAGCCTCCTTTAGCAAATACCTGTGCTGTCTGCAGTGTTTATATTTTAGCATGCCTGACACTGCAGTCATCCAGGATGTCATTCACTACCAATGCAGATTTACAGGAAGGACTGTTTCCAAGCAGTCACGCAGAGGGCCAAAGGCCAAGTGTATTTGCAACGCTGATATCTAAGTGCTGCCTAGTTGCCGCACGTGGCGAGGGACAGTTGTATTCTCCATCACTGAGAAGCGACTGCCTATTCCCATGCACTGTCAGAGGAGTGGATCCTTATTCAGCTTCTGGATCTTCACCCTCTGATAGGTGCCAACAGGAAGCTGCTGTGATATTTATTTGTTATTCTTTAATTATCGGTGAGGAGCAGCAAGTCGGTATGGTTTTAGTGGGTAGTTGCATTTATTGCTTCGTGAACTCTCTACGCCCGTTGTCGATTTCCCCGTGTGTCTCTTTATGTGCTGTGAGAATAGACTTTGTCAGTGATAAAAGTGCACATTTTTCTCTCCCTTTTGGTACACGTCTCAGTATTTTTGGCTGTCAGAAGTGTTTGTCTTCAAGGACGGGTCTTAGTCCCTTTGCTATAACTAAATACCAGAGAAATGGGTCATTTATACAACACAGAAATAGATTTCTCAAGGTGGTGGACACTGAGAAGTCTAAGACAAGGCACCAGCAGACTTTGTGGCTGTTGAGGGCTGATCTTCATGGATGGCACCACTGAGGTGTCTTCAGCTGGCAGGATGGCTGGAAGGGCTGAGCTCAGCCCCTCAAGCCCTAAGGTAAGTCTGAGAAAGGCTGTTATCCCAGAGTACTTAGCCACTGAGGAACTGGGCGAAGGGACCTGCAAGCTAGGGATAAATTGCTCTCTGTAACTGGCTGAGACTTGCCAGTCTGATGATATGGGGCCTCACTTTCCCTGCTGTTTGTGCCTCTGAGTCCATTCTTGGCTCTGGGTAAGTGAGCACATTTCTCACATAGCAGGCCCTCAGCACAGAAAAGTATGCAAATACTTACAAAAATGATGGCACGGGATTTACCCTCAGGTGTCTGACTCAGTGGTAGATATGCAACCAACACATGTGGTACGAGTACTCACGCAACTGAGAACCTTTGTCAGAAGGGTTGCTGAGGAGTTTGAGCTTTCTTGTTACTTGTCTGGGAAGCCATGACAGTAGGGGCAACAGCAGCACCACCAGCAGCAGAAAAGCAACAGCAGCAGCAGCAGCAGCAGCAACGGAAGCAGCAACAGCAATCTCTCCCTGTAGCTCACCATGAGCATGGCTTGAGCATGAACTGTTGTGCCATGTCCTCTCCTCAGCCCACCTCGAATGACCCCCAACCCATGGCTGGGAGCTCCTTGGGTCAGAGACCAGGTGGAGCAAGTTGTACTTACACCACACTTTTGCCTTAATTTTACACAATATGCTATCGCTTTGCCCCAGCAGACAGAGCACAGCCTGGTCAAGAAGTCATGAGGCTGGGCCGGTGAGATGGCTCAGCGGCATAAGCGCCTGCCTGGCAAGCAGGAGGTCCTGAGTTCGACTCCCGGAACCCACATACGAGAAAAGGGCCTGTGATATCGCTCAGCGGCACAGGCGCCTGCTGGAGCACGAGGTCCTGAGGTCGACCCCCGGTACCCACAAAAAAAAAAGAAGAAGTCATGAGGCTAATTCATGAGGCAACTCGCCCAAGGTCCCCACAGCCTGGAGTATTTCTCTGCTGCATCAGCCAGGTACTCTGGACCGCAAATGAAATTTGTGAAGCACTATTGCATATTGTCCACCGACGTGGTTCCCGCTTTTACCAGCCATGTGACACCATCAGGACCAAGGTGGCCAGTAGGAGAACAAGAACAGAAACAGGCCACATGACAAACTTGAAGCCAGTGCTCAAGGACATTAGGAACAAATTCCTGCTCTGGAATCAAGTCTTCCTTGGCCCTGGCATCACAAAGACATCAACTGATGACAGGCAACAGGAGGGCCCAGGAGAACCTCACCTGAGACTTCCTATGTGCACTGCAGGCCCAGGAATGTCCCTCAGGCCCAGGTGGTGGCATGCGTCTTGAGGCAATGCCCTGAGAGACCTCGTGTGCACTGTCACTGCTGTAAATGCATTGGGTCCTGAAGGGACAGGAGGATATGGCAGGACTTTGAAGGAGCAGCTTGAGAGACAACAGGCAGGCAGCTGCAACTCTGGGTATCAGAGGGCGAAGGTGAATCAAGCTATTAGCTAGGAGAGCAAGCCGCTCTAGTCCTTGGCACAAGAAGGTAGGGTGCTCGTGCAAACTGGATGAGGCCGGTGCAGGCAAAGACAGCAATGGTTGTGACAAAGAGTTGACCATAAACTTCGTTATATCTTCATCACCATGCATTTCCATAACGAAATCTCCACTCAGAGTGTTATGGCAGAAGCGAGGCACACACTCTTAGGAGACCGAGAATCGAGACACAAGCGAGTTTATAGGAGACGCTGGTGGCCAGCAAGTCACTCATAGGAGCTGAGTCTGCTGACCCCGAGCCTTTGTCCCACAGTCCCTTCAATACACGTATGGGGGTTTTACAACGGCTCTTGGTTGCCATAGAGAGACCGCATTTTACTACATCATTTATTTGGAATGTCACAGGATCCTTCTTAAAACATCTGGTCTGTTTGTCACCCAGGATGCGGCAACGGTCAGCCTGACCATTGTCTGCTGTAACTGTTTGTTTCTCCTTTTATGGGTTTTATGGTTAACTGGGATGGGGTCTGAGGAGTGAGTTTATCTATGGGTTAGTGCCTTAATACCTAATAGGGTTGGGGAATTAGTGCATCTAGGGGTTAAGTGAAGACAAACCGGAGTCTAAAGAAGAGAATGGAGACACTTTAGGCATATCAAGAGGGGAGACATAACACATTTACAAGCACACGTTGACCACAGTTCAGATCACACCAGCACAACAACTGAACACCCTGTGCAGAGACCTCAGGCCCTTTGGAGAAAAAGCCCAGGAACGATTGTAACTTTTCCTTGAAACCCCATAAAAATGAAATGTATCCTTTGCGAGGTGCTGTCCCTGTGTGAAGCAGCTGAATTCTCAGTCTCTTCCTGGAGCTGCCTATAGGTCAGTCGGCTTTGTTTCTTTTTCTATAATAAACTTATCAGTTAAAGCTTCTGCCTGTTAGTTCATGCTGCTGCCTTAGTTTTAATTTCCTCAATCACTGAAGCAATGAGCCATACTAGCTGGTGACAATCACACTGCCTCTTCACCCCAAGCAGCCCCACTCCCAGGGGGGGGCTCCATCTCCCCTGTCAGGGGAAGGATCCTGCCTCCTACTCAGCGGGGAGCCTCCTCTACCCAGACTGCAAAAGTCTGAAGCCCCAGTCAGTTGGAGGCAGCACCCCACCTGCAGTGCTCACAGAAGCAGCACAGGGCACAGGGAAGAAGCTGACTGTGCAACAGGAAGCCACACCCCAGGGATGGGGTAAAAGCCGGCTCCTCTCATCCACTTGACCACAGGCAACAGGAGTGCAGCTCCCTGGAGGCCAGCTGGGATTCACAGAGCTTTCTGCAGAGGCTTCCAGTCTGGGGAGGAAGATGGGCAAATAGCACTGGGTCACAGGGTGCCAGGCTGAGGCAGGGCAGGCTCACACCTGTGAGGCTTCCTGATTTGCCATGCTCAGAACCCTTCCCACGTGAACCCCAGAACCCCGCTGCCCAGCACCGTGTCCCCGCCACCGGCTTGCAGAGGCTGGACTCTTTTCTTCCCTCCTATAACACTAGCTCCCACGCCAGCTAGGGTGCAGAACGCAGCCACCACAGTCACCTTTCTGCACACACATGGGAACACCCCGTACTCTGAACACTCCCTCCCTGCAGACTCTCCCACTCCCTCCAGACAAAGGGCAGATTCCTTCCAACTGATTTCCAGCCGTGCTTTTGGGCAGATGGAAAACCCTGGAGAGCTGGATGAGGCACAGCACAAGTCAAGTTGGAAAGTGCACAACAGGGCTGCCACTTCCTGGGTTTAATGCCCAGAGCCCAGAGATGTAGGACTCTGTAGTAGAACACTCCTAGGAGACCAAGCTAGGCCAAGCTGGTGAGAGTCTCTCCCAGAGCACAGATCCTTAAAAACCCAGTGTCAGAGAGTGGAAGGGGGCTGGAAATGTGGCCATCAGCATCAAGAGACACAGACCAAGCAGGCTTGTGTGGATCTCATCTCCACGTGGCTGAGTGCAGACTGAGTCTCCAGAGAGTTGCTGCCCCAGGGGAGCCTCCAAAGCCCACCTGTGGCTGTGATTCTAAACCAAAGAGAAGAAGCACTTGCAAGGGGCCAGGAGTCCTCTCTATGGGAAGGATGGCACAAGTCCAAGGAGCAGGGGGAAACTCGCTCCAAACAGACTTGGAGCCCTCTGGCTGAGGAAGCATGACAAATGCACACGCCAGATGTCCCAGGGACAAAGAGTGAACCCACCAGGAGCAAAGGTACAGCTGAAGGGCCAGAGGCAAAGCAGTAAGGTATGTGGGTGCAGAAAGAATCAGCTCTAAATTTAGCCATGCAGGCTCGACAAGGCAGGGGAAAATAAAGTCCCTGAGCTTCTCCCTCAGAAGACTGGGTGGGACTGGCCAGGACATAAGCCAGGGTCAAGTCAGGGAAGCAGGGCCTCTGCACTGTGGGCCAAGGAGGGCAGCCCTGCCAAGGGGTGTCTACACATTCCCACGGGTCAGTGGCCAGGCTGGCAGGACAGAGGACTCCAGGTGAGCACCCACGGGAACTAAGGGTGCCCAGATCCTCCTGAGAGCTGCCTGGGGCTGTGAAGGAAGGGCCAGGTCGGGGGGAGGCAAAGTGACCCCCTGTGCAGGGCGGCCCCCAGGAGCCAGTGCTCCAGAGGAAGGAGTCTGTGCCCTCACATTGCTGGTCTGCCCATCAGCCCACGCCCCCAGAGGGACAGCAGGTCAAGGTGAGGTCAGAGAGCTTCTCCCAAAGCAGGGAAAAGATGCAATGGCCAGAGCAGCGATCGCGCAGAGGACACTCCTTTCGGAGAAAGCAGCTCCTCTGGCTGCACGTGGCTCAGACACAGGATACCCGACACTGAGAGAAGCTTGAGGGAGGCATCACCCCAAAAGGGGGAGCTGGGAAGGGAAGCTGGGGAGGAAGCTGGCGAGCAAAGCTCACAGTGCTGAGGAGACCGGGCAGGGGCCTGGAGGAAGCTCCCTAGGGGCTAGGGCGGCCATGCAGCCGCACCCTTCTCAGGTGGAGCTCGGGGCCTGGACGTGACTTCAAGGTCTGGGGTAGGAGATTCAGAAGGGAGCGGGTGGTGGGGGAGCGGAGGGGCCTTGTGAAAGAGGGGAGGGTTTCCGGGACAGGAAGGTGAAAGGTGTCCCCCTCCATGTTGCCTGCCTTGGACCTGTGGCCTGGAATATTCCTCCCAGCTGAGTGCCTGCCTACCAGCTGGGAGGGGGCGCTGGTGAGCTGCGGTCCCAACGGCTAAAGGGGGGGAAGGGCGATCCCTTACCGGAAGCTTCCAGGAGGGGGGAGGAGCGGCTGCCAGGGGAAGGTTCCAGAAGGGGCCGGGCATTCCGTTAGGAAAGTTCGACAACGTAGGGACAGGCGACCCCCAGGAGGGTTCAGAAGGGCTGATGGCTACTCCCGCGGGAAAGTTCCACAAGGTAGGGTCAAGGAACTCTAGCAGAACAGTTTCACAAGGTGGAGACAGGCGATCCTCGTGGGAAGGTTCGAGACGGTGGGACTGGTGATGTGGTCCTAGCAGCCCAGGGCCAGGACAGGGCTGCCAGCTCCCTCAGCAGTGTTCGGTTTGTGCTGTGCAGCCCGAGCGTCCCGGGTCATTGCGGGGGGTGGGGGGAACGGTCCCTCGGTTCATGGCTCCCCACTTTGGTCCTGGGGACGCCCTCATCCGGGAGACCCCTCATCATGTAGACTGTCTTCATCGTGTGGACCCTGGGTCCTATAGACACCTCCCCCCCCCCTTATTATAGACAGTCCTGGTGCTGTAACACCCCACCCCCAAACCGTAGACCTCTCTCTTCTCTGAGACATTTCAAGTCCTGGAGAATCCTCATCCCAGATAATCCCTTCTACCTGAGATCCTGCAAAGTTTTCCACTTTTCCCGTGATCCTTGTGCCTCTCACCTTAACCCTCTGGCCCAGGTCACAGCACTTTGTACTGCTATTCCATACCCTTAGGGTCCAAGGACACCACGCCCATCCCCGCCTCCATCCTCGTCCCCCATCCTGGGTACCTGCTCCAACACACACGTGGGCCTCCTCACTACCCAGGTCCAACCCCACCCCGGGTCCTTGGTCTCCCAAGCTTGGGGGTGGTCTGGGCAGCTGCCTTGACACCTTCTCCCTAGTGCTTCCTGGCTCTTTATGGGGGTTATTTTCTACCTGTCTGGAAGCGGGAAGTGGAAACACTGCATTTCCCGCCTCTGCTCTCTATTTGAATTGTGCCTTGGGGGTCCCTCATTTTCCTTTCAGGTCCCTTCAGACTGCTTATGCCAGCTTTCAGTCTGTCCATTTTTATCACCACTCCGTCTAAAATAGTTGTCATTTCTATTGAGAATCTTCTGGAGGCCCACCTATTATTTGGAAGAATCTCTTAAATTATGCTCCGGAGGATATTCTCTTTTCTAGTTTGTTTCCCATTGCCGAGTGATATCTGGCGGAAGGTCCCCGTAGTGAGAAAATGTACTCTTGAGTTTCAAAATTGGCTTTCTGCTCCGAAACGGCCACCCTTTTATGTTCGTGCAAAAAAATTGGCCTAGAAGTCTGCAGCAGTGGTAGTGACATCGCAGCTCCTGCCTTTCCATTCTGCAGCCTCCTGTGCTTTGGGTAGTGCTTGTCTTAGGTCTTCTTTCTGGAGGCGTCCTAAGCTCACCCCCTCAACGTTCCTATCTTCTCCCAGCAGCTCTGCTATGAACAGTATTTGCCGGCAGTTTTGGTCAGATGTTTTTGTCACTTGGCCTTCATTTTTGCAGTGTAGTTTCACTTCTGGAGAATGGAACGCTTCCTTGGGGATTCCTTCTTTCTTCCCTCGTTTGCAGCTATTGATCTTCTTTTGGTTTTCTCTTTTTCATTGTTTGCCTGAAATGATGACTCTCACTTTAGATGTGGTTATAGAAAGGTTTCTCTTTTATTTTCTTCCTTTCTTTCTTTCTTTCTTTCTTTCTTTCTTTCTTTCTTTCTTTCTTTCTTTCTTTCTTTCTTTCTTTCTTTCTTTTTTTTTAATATGCAGGTACCACGAGTGAAACTCGGGCCCTTGCGCTTGCCAGGCAGGCGCTTATGCCGCTGAGCTATATCACCAGCCCTTGTTTTTCTTTATGTGGGTACCAGGAGTTGAACTCAGGACCTCGCGCTTGCCAGGCAGGCGCTTATGCCGCTGAACTATCTCACCGGCCCTTGCTTTTCTTTCTTTCTTTCTTTCTTTCTTTCTTTCTTTCTTTCTTTTTCTTTCTTTCTTTCTTTCTTTCTTCCTTCCTTCCTTCCTTCCTTTCTTTCTTTCTTTCTTTCTTTCTTTCTTTCTTTCTTTCTTTCCTTCTTTCCTTCTTTCTTTCTTTTTTTCCTGAGGGCCTCTGCCCGCTTCATTTTTTGAGACCCGGTGTTGGTATCTTGCTCAAGCCGGGCAGGGACTTGCAGTCCTCCCGCTTCAGCATCTCAGGGTGCTGGCATTACAGATGTGTGCCACCCTGCCTGGCTAGATTTCCACTGTTTGCAAGTGGTTTTCCGTGGTTTACCTGTGACATGTCTCAGGTTGGTTTTCCTTGTACTTGTTCTGCTTTGAACTAGCTGAATTTGTTATTTGTAGAGTGATACTTTTCTTTGGTATTGAAACATGTCTCTACCAATGACTTTTCAGATAGTCCCTGTCTCCATTTCTCTGTTCTCTCCTTGTGGAACTGCAATTCCATGTATGCCATATATTTGCCTAACCCGTGCCTCTCCTCTTCCAGATTCTAATGGTTCTTTCTTATTTTTCTCTTTCTGGGTCTTCATGCTTTCTAATCTTCTGCTTTGCTGCGTCAAGTTGTCTGTTAATCTATTCAAATGAATTTTAAATTATCGTGTATTTTGTCCCTCTGTTGTAGAACATTTGTTGATTCCCACGATAGGTTCCATTTCTCAGTGGAGGAGGGCCCCAGAGGTGGGCTGGGTAGGGGAGACTTCCTGTTGGTGGATGCTTGGGGAATGAAGCTAGTCAGAGAGGCCAGGCCCTCTCTGACTAGCTGTGGGTCTCTTACCTCTAGGCTGTTCCTGTAGGAATGATGCTTCCCTTTGCCTTACTCCTCGTCGTAGGACTCCCAGGGGTGGAAACCAATGTCACCAAGGCTCCTTCTAGATGTGAGTATCGTCCCAAGACTCTCACTGTCTTCGGCAGGATTTGACTTCAGCTGGAGTTGATCAGGGTCATTGGATGTCTTGGGTAGAAATTAGATCACCCGCGCCAGAAGGAGTGCGCGTTGTCACTGCAATCAGGGACCTCAAGGTCAGTTTGGAGTGTGTTCACGAGCAGGGAGAGGGACAAGAGGGGGAAGGGTTTCCCTGAAAGAGCTGCAGACCAAGAGACTGAGGGGGAGTCCGGAGGTGGCAGTTCCTGGTCAGGGACAGAGAAGAGTGGCAGCGTCCTGAGAAATCCAGGAGGATGCCGGGCTCTCGGGCGTGGCAGGCTTTCCTTGGAGGGGTGAGGCTCCTAGGCAGAGCTCAGCAGCCCCAGATGTGGCTGCCTGGGGGCATCCACAAGCCAGTCTTGAGAGCAAGTAGAGTTCCTAGTTGGATCTCGCTTTGCTCCGAGGAACTAGTCTTGTTGCGACTTGTAATGTGCTGAGGGCTGAGCCGAGCAGGCTTGGGGAAGGGGTTGGGGACAGAAGGAAGGGGCAGCTGGTAGAGGAGGATGGAGTAGGCTGGTAATGGGTGAAACGTGTGTTGAAGAAGACACCCAGTGCCTCTTTTCTTCTCTCAGGGACCTTCAAAGTGAAATGCTTTGAGTGTGAACTCATAAACACCTTCAGTTGTACAAAAATCAAGGAATGCGAGTATGACGTTAGACGGTGCATGACAGTCTCCATTCGTAAGTACCTCTTTGTCTTTTTGACTCATTGTGGGAAAGCCACTGCACCTGAGCAGCTTTTAGGGACCAGGGTCAGTCTATTTTTGTCTCTGCAGTCAACAAACACTACTACTCCTTCTGGTACGTTCCGTATCGAGAGCGTGTTCACCGACAGTCGGTGAGGTCTCTTGATAATCAGCTTCTAGAACTTTATTTGCAACATAAGAGTTTGATCTACACACCATTGCCGTCTCCACCGGGTGGGAACATTGCCAGACCTCAGGTCTTGTATCTCCACGATGAGGTATGTAGACCCCACGGCGAACCTTAGGTGATTGTTTGTTGCTCATTTGATTTCTAGCTATGTGGGGTTGGGGGAGGGTTCAGCAAGGTAGGTCCTAGCAGTGGATACAGCTGAACATCTCAGAGCAGTGCCTGTCACACAAAGATGGCAAGACCAGGTAAGGCGGCAGGGTAGAGCCTGAGTTCCAAAGTTCTCTTGCTTCCTACTCGGAAGCCATTACTACTCGAGAGAGGTGTTCCTCTCTCCAGAGGCCCTCTCTGATGAGCCCAAAGACTTCCCTGAACCTAGACATGCATGGTCAGAGGCCCAGTGACTCATCTAGCACCCTTGGCATGGCGAGCAGTACAGTTGGTGCACAGGCGGAGGCCTTATCTGGGGCCCTGAAGAGGACCCTCTTCTACCTGCCGTTATCCCCCATGTGTGTTTTTGCAGTTTCACATGTCATTCTGTTTTCCAAGCTTTGTTCCCAAAAGGAAAATAGAACCCCGCGATTGCCCCCTCCTCTACTGCACCCAGTGCCATTAATTACCTTGCGGATGTCTTCTTGATTTGAAACACGTGCAGGCGGGGGTGAATCTGCTTTGTCCCAGCAGGTGGCCAGTGATGGTGGACTTCCATGGGTTTCGAGTTGTCATTATGGAGTTACTGCCCTTGCATGAGCCTGAGAGATATTTTTACAAGAATGTGCATTCCTGTATGGCGCACTAGGTTATAGTTCACACAGGGATGATATTGAGTGATATTTCCAAAGAGTACAGACTGGTACTCTTTAAAATCAAGGTGGATTTATTTAACAATGTACCCTGCTTATGTGATGTTTTCTGTCACTGTAACATACGCCTGAAGTAATCTGCTTATAAGGAAAAAGTGCTTTGTTTAGCTCACAGTTTTAGAGGTTTGGGTCCGTGATCGCTTAGGCCCGTTACTGTAGGCCTGTGGCTGCTCATCATGGCTGAACCCCATAGCGGGGCAAAATTGTTCCCCTCATAGTTGGGAAACACAAAGCAAAGCAAACCAAACCAAACAAAAAACCCAAACGTGGGAAGAAAGAGGGGAGTCAGGGCCCTCAGTAGCCTAAAGAACTCCCACTAGTGTGAACGTCTTAAGGCTCCAGCACGCATCAGGGCACTATGCTGGGGAAAGCAATCATTCTACAAGGAAGTTTAGAAATACATCCGGAGTGTAGCAAGAGAGGACTCCAGCCTGTGCTCTCTCATGTTCTCATTCACATCCCGCGCATCTTCACCAGTGCTGGTGACCGACGGTTATTTTGACCAACAGAAGTTCCTGAGACCCTAGCAGGTGCTTGGGCACTGGCTTGCACAGATGATGAGCACATCAAAGAAGCAGCTTAAACATCTCTGCGAGAGACCTCTTGGTGTGGGCCTAATTGTGTGGACAGAAGTGCGTGACTTTTGATCTTTTCCTGCAACGTCTGACTTTATCATCCTGCCTCAGCATCAGGGGGACCTGGCTCTGATTTCTTTGATCTTCAACCTCCCTTGATTCACCGCCCTTTCTCAGTCCTTCCCACATCATGGAAGCTATAATGGTATATTTCAAAATTTACCTCCCGTAGAATTAAGGGCTCCATTTTCCTGGTAAGCTCTGATGGATGCTTCGACAAAGAATATAGAAGAGCCTTTGGCAGAGACTTGGAGTGCTGGTACGCTTGGACATTTGTGGCTTCAGGAGATCGGCTGATTTGAGGGGCTGTGCATCATGGAAAGCAAACAACACTCTATGGAAACACTGTGAGTGTCAGAGACTGATCTTTCACAGGCAACATCAGTGAGATATTCACGGACACACAGATCCACCGAACGGAAGCGAGAACCCAGGAAAAGTCCAACACAAATACACCCAAAGGGATTTTTGATGAAGGTGCAGAATCCATCAGTAGAAGGAAATGGCCATGGATAGCAAGTAAGCACAAGTACAAAATCTTACATCTTTAGCCAGCTGTAGTGGTGCACACGTGTAACCCCAGCACTCTGAAGGCTGAGGGAGGAGGATCGCTGTAAGTTTGAGGCCAGCCTGGGCTACATAGTAAGTTCAAGGCCAGCCTGAACTACATAGAGAGACCCTCTTTCAATAAATCAAACAAAACTAAAGCAAAGCAAAGCAAATCAAAGCAAAACAAATGACAACAAAAAGAGCCACAACTCAGCCATTAGGGCAGTGCTGATGAAAACCAGTTGGATACCACTAATCAGAATGATCAAAACTAAAAGAGAGAGGGAGAAAGAGAGAGAGAGAGAGAGAGAGAGAGAGAGAGAGATCACACCAAAGGCTAGTGTGGACACAAAGAAAGCAGATCATTCATGCATTGCTGGTGGGACTGAAAACTGCAGCCAGAATGAATAATAGGGTGGTGGCTTCTCTCAAAAAGTTAAAATACGGGCTGGTGATATAGCTCAGCGGCACAAGCGCCTGCTTGGCAAGCGCGAGGTCCTGAGTTCAACTCCCGGTACCCACATTAAAAAAAAAAAAGTTAAAATACAATTGCTATACACTACAAAATTGCACTCTGACATTTTTCACAGAGAACTAAAACCTTATGTCCCACACAAACGTGTACATGGCTGTTCACAGCAATCGTATCTGGAAAGATTCCGATGACCTGACATGGGTGATAGGTTAAGTTAACCACGATATCGCCACCCATGTGTTACTGCCTAGCACTAAAAAGGAGCAGTCAATATACACAGTAACTGGAATGAATATCCGGGGATTTATGCCAAATCAAAAGAGGCAATCGCCGTGCTCATAGTTCCATTAAAATAACGTTTTAGAAAACACAGTTTTGTAGACATGAACACCACTTGAGTTTCACGTATTTAGAGGAGCTAGGACAGGGGAGGTGGTTACAAAAGAGACAACCAGCTCCATAGAATGGGCACGTGTGGAGATCACGCTGTTCTGTATCCTGACTTTTCTCGATGTCAGTTCCCTCCTTGTGTCATTGTACTCTACTTGGGACGAGCTACCCTTGGGAGTAACTGTACAAAGGGTTCGCAGGAGCTCTCTGTATTGTTTCTTACAACTCCGTTTGAATATACAGTTGTCTCAGCATGAAGCATTTAATAAGAAAGAAATTAAAGCCCAACATGTCATTAATCACGTTAACGTTTAAATAGGCACAATTTGCAGCCCAGGATGTTCCAGGTAATCAAAAAGCAATATATTCTGCTTCTTAGGGGGAAACTTCTAAAAGAAAGAGCGCAGAAAGTTTGAAGATAAAATGGAGAAAGTAGTATATTTAACGACTGTGCAAAGACAGCCCTTACCTACACTCAGGCAAAGTAAATGCTAAGGGAAGAGCCTTACTAGTGTGAAGAGCAATATTTGTGGCGACAGCGATGAAACCACCAGGAAGATGTCACAGTCTAAATGTGTACACTCCAAGTAGCACGGGACAAAAATATATGCAAAGGAAACTCGACGTAATTTAAGAAGTGCGGGCAGATGCACAGTCACCTGGTTCAAACCATTCTGCATAGTTTCCGGTGCTATCGCAAGGAGACAGAGCGTGTTGTGGTTATAGATCGGGGTCTGCTGCACTTATTCTGTAAAAGAGAAGATAATAAATGGTTTTAGCTTTATAAGCTGTGTGGTCTTTGTCACAAACACCCGTCCCTTTCTCTGTAGGGATGGGAGCAGCGATAGATGACGGGTAAATATTGCTCCTATGTTCCAGGGAGGATTTATTGACAGATGCAGTTGGTGGACTGGATTCGTCCCATGCTTTCCATGTGGCAGCTTGTGCTGTAGAAGGTCTGAACAACACCACTGGCACTAAATAATCGACAAGCCAGAAACCACCACACAGTCCTACTTAGTAAGGGTGCATAGTACGCTTACGACATTAATGACATGACGTAACACAAACAACAGCACAGTTCAAATGATTTATCAATAACTGATTAGAAGACGCAACAAAAATGAGGAAGTATTGAGGTCTAGATCTTTTGAAGGATGTATAAGAATGAGTGGAAAAGTTATGAAAGAGTACTCAGCCTAAACTACATAGCATGTCAGGCACACATTTGAGTGCAAGGGAAGAGGAACATGTAGGCTCTTTTCAGGGAGCTAGAGAAAGAATGGAAGATCCACTCAAGAAATGGGGAATGAAATGTAAAAGGTTTGCGGAACTCTTGAAAGAGGAAAGTGTCAATAGTTGGTTCTTTGGAAAGATTCATAAGATTGGTAGAACACGGTAGGAGAAATCAAAGACAGAAATTCCATATTTCCAATATTATAAATCAAAAGGGAGGTATCGTCAGACCTTTAAAAAAAAACAAAAAAAACAAAACAAACAAACAAACAAACAAACAAAAACCCAAGCTATTGTGGGTATCCCTCCTGTGATACACTTGAGATTCTTGTTAAAATAGTAAAATCTTGAAAAGTACCATCATATTTCACCCAGAATGAGCTTTGAGAGCTGAAGTGTCTTGTAGCTGAAGTTGAGTCCTTTCTGGAGAACCTCCCCGGAAAGAAATACATGCGGGCCCAGGTTGCTTTGCTGCCAAATTCTTCAAAATTCATGTGGGTGAAAGCACCCCAACCTTACACACCCTCTTCCAGATAATAAAGGGAAATTGCACTCAGCACATGTATAATAGCAGCTTAACCCTAACATCAAGCCCAGAAGAGACATCGCCACAAAAGGAAATCATACAGGGACCATTTTCTCTGTGACTGCCAATGCAAACACACTAACACAACGTTAAACGATAAAATACTCTGTGTGTGTGTGTGCGCGCGTCTGTGTCTTTCTGTGTATATGTACACCCAGTGCCATGCACTGGATGGTGGAATGGGAAAAGCACAGCACAGACAAACGAGTGAAGCTGAATGACATGCAGAGTTCGTACAGTAAGAATTTATCGATATTTGTTCATTGGTGTAACAAATGTCCCACAGTAATGTAAATGTGAGACAAGAGGGCACTGAGTGTGAGGTTTGTAAAATCTCTCTTTGCAAGTTTTAAAAATCCTAGCTCTATTTTAAATTAAAATACCACTTGCACACACACACACACACACACACACACACACACACCATGACAACTAACGTATAGACTAGGTGAGTTTGAACTTACCCTTGAAACCCACTAGCTGCATTCGCCATATTTCAAAATAAAAGAAGAAACATTTTGGAAATGTGATTGCAGATGCTGAATCTTTGAAGAAAGTCCAACACCCTTTCCAAATTTTGTTCAGAAAAAATCAGGAGGAAATGGAAACAAATGCCATCTTAAATGAATGATGATAATTAAATGAGAATGTATGAAGTATTTTAACCTTGAGTTGAAAAATGAGGCAACATGCCTTGAAACCTATCCTCTGTTCTTAGTGAAACTGGGCCTCTGAGTTTGTTTCAGCCTGAAGAATTAAACTACACCGGGTTTGGAAAGAGAAATTAAGCTGGTGCTCTCCTCAAAAGACAATAAACTTTTCCAGTAATAGGTGACGTTAGCGTGGACCTGCCTACAAGATAAGTATTAAAATATCAGTTTAAAACAACAGATTTTCTTCCCATTCATCAAGAAACAAATACAAAATAAAATTCATAAAATCATACCTCCTGTAAAAGTACCCAAATCTCAGTGGCTAGAAAGACTTCTAACTAGATTTGTGCATGATTTTAACACTGAAATTGTGAAACACTTGCGAACAAAGACCGAAACGTCTGGAAAGACATACCATGCATATGGATCATGACACCCAAAAGAATACACAGATATACTCTGTTCAGCTTGGTCTACAAGTAAAGAGAATCGCTGTCAGAAACTTTGGCCGGTGTGTAGTGTACATGTGTGTGTGTGTGTGTGTGTGAGTGTTTTCAGAAGTTGATTCCAAATGCTTATTGAAATATAAATGGTGAGGAATAGCAAAGGCAATCTCTGATGGGAAAGGAAAAAGCTGAAGGAGATGTTCTCTGAATGCTGCAGACTGTTTACGTAGTTTCTCCAATGAGGACAGTGCAGTATTGTGTTTGTGTCGAGGTTGGAAGATAGAATACTGGAGTAGGAACAACCACTGCGTGAAGTTAACCTGACTTCTGACTGCACTGACCTGGCAGTACGGTGGAGAAAGGCACTATTGGCATTAAGTACTTACGGAATTTGCACCCTAAAAATCAGTGTCAGATGGTTTGTAAATCTCGATGTAAACACTTAACCAATAGGCTTTTAGAGGACAACGTAAAAGAATGTATTTGTGTGCTTTGTATAGTTCCGAATTTAAAAACTGAAGAAAAGAGTGCTAGTCACGTGAGAATACCATTGATAAATTGAATTCTACTGAATTTTGCAACTTCAGCTCTAAATAAGACACCTATAAAACAGTGGAGATGCAAGCCACACGTGAAGAGAAAGCAGATCACGTGTAGGTGAAAAGTAGATCATCCAGGAAAAATGTGAACAAACGACTTAAAGAAAAATTATCAGAAAGTGATAGCTGAGTGGGTAATAAACATAAGAGAAGTTGCCCAGTGTCCTTCTTGAGGGAAACGCAATTTGAAACCACCGCATGAGAACGTTCCAAGGAGTGACTAAGTATCTGAAACAACTATATGAAGGTGTTGTCAAGATTTTTAAGTATACACAATGCTTTGGAGTAGAGATATGTCCAACCTAGTCCGGAAAGCATTTCAACTAGGTCGGCTACACCTGCACACAGACAGATCAAAGTCTCACTGTTTGTACTCCTACGTACGTAACTCATAACATATTTACCAAGGGCCACCTCAAGATAAGTACAAGAATATTCACCTTAGGAATGTTTGGCGTAGATAAAAAGCAAAAACACTTTTAATGTCGTCCAACGATAAATTTTCGTGTGTTCGTCAGAGGAATAGTACGCATTTATGAGAATGAACGATACACAATAATAGGCTACAACAGGGATGAAATTTCTAAATAAATATAAAGAATCCATCTATAACAACAAACCTGAAGTATGATTTCTTCTTCAAAAAGTTAAAAACCAGGCAAAACTAATACATGTGCTTAGACCCATGGGCTTATCTTTGTCCCTGGCTGCTTAAAGTAGTGTGCGAATGGAGGAACAGAATGAGGGACCCTGGCGTTTCATCCAGGTCTGTGTTTAGGGCTGGATGTTGATTGCATGTTGGGGTACACTTGCAAAACCCCCTTGAGCTGCTGACTTATGATCTTACACTTCTGTAGAAGGTTAAACTTAAATAAACTCCTTCCATGTAAAATAAAATAATTGACTGGTTCTTAGTTATTAGTTCTTTCTGGTGTTACTGAAGAGGCAAGATAACAAATTAGTTATGGCGTGTTCCAGTTAAAGTATCCGCATAAACACCCTGTGCACTTCCGGGGAAAGAGGAATAGCAGTGAAGGCCAAAGTATTTAAGCCAGGGATTCCTGAAGGATGTCTCAGGTGGAGCTTGATCAGGTCACTCTGGTTGACTAAGGCCACTGGGTGCTCCCTCGAATGAAAGTGAACACATGAGTTGTGGAGCCCCCTGTGGAACAGGACATTGGATCTGTGTTGGGGAGTTTGGGGTTACGGGCCCATCAGCCTTTGTATGTTGGTACAAGAGCTTGGGATACCAGGTGGAGGGTGTTGTGTTCCCCCCAAGTCTCATGTATTCAGAAATAGGAATTTCAAAGGTGATTGGATTGTGGGGATGCTGTACTCATCAGTGGATTAACCGTTTGATGAGTTTGTGGCCAGATGTACTGGTGGGAGGTGGAGGCTTGGGGGAGGTAGGGTGTGATGGGAGGTGAGTCACCGAGGGCATCTGGGAGGGTGTATTCTTTTCCCCATCTCCTCCTCTCTCTCTGTTTCTGGTTGCCACGGGTGAAGCAGGTTTCTGCTGCCGTGTCGTCGTACCATACCATATCTGCCTTATAGCCAACCAACCACAGAATGAAATCGCTAAAACTGTGAGCCAAAATGAAACTCTCCTCCTTTAAGTTGCAGGCATTGGATATTTAGTTCCAGTGATAGCAAAGTGACTAATACAGAGGGCTAGGAAGGAGGTTAACCTCAAGGGGTTTTTCCATCTGCAGGAAAGCAGCAAAAGGGCACATTACTGTGGTCACTCCTGTTCAACATCTGTGGGGTCGCTCATCTCTGGAACTTAAATACAAGTTAATTTCTAGCCTTCCTTTAATTTTTAGAGCTCTGGGATTCTTAAGACAGCACAATGAACTGCACACAGCTTGGTAGCAAGGTACCAAGATACCGCTTTGGAATGGCTAGTGGCAGATTAAAGATGGCTGTATGGATAGAAACATATCTTTAGAAGTTGCTCTTGGAGCAATCACACCATCTTTAGGACCTGGACGTGCGCCCCAGTCAACAGTTCTAAGCGATGTACTTCTGTAACATTTGGAAATGCGGCTTGGTAATAGCGGCTGGGCTGCTGGTTTACATATTTAACTTTCTGTACTTTTAACCTTTAGAGTATACTACTTGTGCACATTTTATTTTTTTTCTTTTTTTTTTATTTTAAAGAGAAGAAAAAACAAAACAAATCAAAGAAGAACAAATTTTCAAAACAACATAATAGGAGGGTAACAATGGTTAATACATTACGTATTACTATCTTTAAGTTAGCTATTCAGGATACCAGACATTAGCATTCAATTGTCCAAACATTATTGGCACAAACCTTACTCTTCAATGAACTAAGTAAAATTGGTAGTGTATCTATCTTAACCATCTTATATATATATACAATTTTTTTCCCTTTCCCTTCTTTCTTTTCCCTATTCCAGTCTCTCTTTCCTTTTGACCAGTTTCTTTTTGATTCACCATGTCTATTGTACATTTTGGATCTTATTTACTCTTTCAGTTTCTCATACTAGAGAGACAATACGATGCTTACACATGTGCTTCTGGTTTATTTCACTTATGAGTATTTTCTCGAGTTGCATCCATTTACCTATAAAAGTCTCCAGTTTATCCTTCTTTATGACTGAATAGTACTCCATTGTATAAAAATACCACATCTTTCTTATCCATTCCTCAGTTGATGGGCATTTGGGTTGTTTCCACGATCTAGCTATTACAAATTGTGCTGCTATAAACATGGGTGCACATATATCGCTGTGGTACGATGTTTTTAATTCTTCTGGGAAGATGCCCAGAAGGAGAATAGCTGTGTCAAATGGGACCTCCAACCCTAGTTTTTTGAGGAATCTCCACACTGATTTCCACAGTGGCTGTACCAGTCGACACTACCACCAACAGTGAAGAAGGGTTCCTTTTTCCCCACAGCCCCTCCAGCATTTGTTATTAGTTGATTTCTTTATAGTAGCCATTCTTTCTGGGGTGAGATGGTATCTCAGTGTTGTTTTCATTTGCATCTCTCGAATGACTAGTGATGTTGCACATTTTTTTGTATATTTATTTGCCATTAGTATTTCTTCATCTGAGAAATGTGTATTCATCTCAGATGCCCATTTTTGGAGTGGGTCTTTAAATTTGGGAGGTCTGATTTTTTTGAGTTCTTTATATGTTCTTGATAGTAATCCTTTGTCTGAGGAACAGCTGGCAAACATTTTTTCCCACATTGTGGGTTGTCTCCTCACTCTGTTGGTGGTTTCTCTTGCTGTGCAAAAGCTTTTTAATAAGATGAGATCCCAGTTATTGATTCTTTGGGATAGTTCCCGTGCGGTTGAGTTTTTATTCATAAAGTCTTTGCCTACACCAATGTCTCCAAGGGTTTTACCTATCCTACCTTCCAGCAGATTTGATGTTTCTGTTTTAATATTTAGATCTCTGATCCATTTTGAATTTAGTTTAGTGCATGGTGAAAGATATGGGTCTAGTTTTAATCTTCGGCATGTGCAGAGCCAGTTTTTCCAGCACCATTTATTAAAGAGGCTATCTTTCTTCCAGCGAATGTGTTTGGCACCTTTGTTAAAGATAAGGTGGCTTAGTATGTCTGGGGTTGTTTCAGCATCTTCTAATCTGTTCCATTGATCTTCAGGTCTGTTTTTTTTGCCAGTACCACACTGTTTTTATCACAGTAGCTTTATAGTATATTTTCAAGTCAGGGATTGTGATGCCCCCTGCCTTGCGTTTGTTGCCCAGAATTGCCTTTGCTATTCTAGGTCTCTTCTGATTCCAAATGAATTTTAGGATTGTTTTCTCTAATTCTGTGAGATATGCTGTTGGAATTTTGATTGGAATTGCATTAAATCTGTATAACAATTTTGGAAGTATGGCCATTTTCACTATATTGGTTCTTCCTATCCAGGAGCAAGGGATATCTTTCCATTTTCTGATATCCTCTTCAATCTCCTTTTTCAGAGTACTGTAGTTTTCAGTATAGAGGTCTTTTACATCCTTTGTGAGGTTGATTTCTAGGTATTTCATTTTTTTGGATGTTATTGTGAAAGGTATTGTTTCCCTAATTTCTCTTTCAGTAAGTTTGTTATTTGTGTACAGGAAGGCTATTGACTTTTGAGTATTGACTTTGTATCCAGCTACACTACTGAATTTGCTTATTAAATCTAGCAGTTTTTTAGTGGAGTTTTTGGGGTCTTCTGTGTAGAGTATCATGTCATCTGCAATTAATGATAATTTAACTTCTTCCTTTCCAATCATTATTCCTTTTTATTTCTTTCTCTTGTCTAATTGCTCTGGCTAAAGTTTCCAGAACTATGTTGAATAAGAGTGGGGACAGTGGACATCCTTGTCTTTTTCCTGATTTTAGAGGGAAGGATTTCAGTTTTTTGGCCATTTAGTATAATATTGGCTGTTGGTTTGTCATAGATAGCTTTTACCAGATTGAGATAAAGACCCTCTATTCCAATTTTCTGTAGGGTTTTTTATCATGAAAAGGTGCTGGACTTCGTCAAAAGCTTTTTCTGCATCTATTGAGATGATCATGTGATTTTTGTCTTTGGTTCTGTTAATATGGTGTATTACATTTATTGATTTACGTATGTTGAACCATCCTGCATCCCTGGGATGAATCCAACTTGGTCATGGTGTATAATCTTCCTGATGATTTGTTGGATTCTGTTTGCAGTATCTTATTAAGGATTTTTGCATCTATGTTCATTAGGGAGATTGGCCTGTAGTTCTCTTTCTTAGTTGGGTCTTTCTCTGGTTTTGGTATCAGGGTAATGCTTGCTTCCAGGAATGAATTTGGGAGTATTGCTTCCCTTTCAATTTCATTGAAAACTTTGAGAAGTAGGGGCGTTAGGTCTTCTCTAAATTTCTTGTAGAATTCGGCAGTGAATCCATCAGGGCCTGGGCTTTTCTTTGTTGGGAGATTTTTAATTACATCTTCAATTTCATTGGTTGATATTGGTTTATTTAGGATTTTTAAATCTTCTTGATTCAGCTTTGGTAATTCATATGAATCTAGGAATCTGTCCATTTCTTCTGCTTTTTCCATCTTAGTAGAATATAAATTTTCAAAATAGGTATAGATGATCTTCTGGATTTCTGCAGGGTCCGTCGTGATATCACCCTTTTCATTTTCAATTGCATGGATTTGAGTCTTTTCTTTTCTTTTTTTAATAAGGTTGGATAAGGGTTTGTCAATCTTATTTATTCTTTCAAAGAACCAACTTTTTCCTTCATTGATTCTTTGTATTGTTTTTTTAGTCTCCAATATGTTAATTTCTGCTCTGATCTTTATAATTTCCTCCCTTGTATGGGCTTTTGGCTTAACCTGCTCTTCTTTTTCTAGAAGCTCGAGGTTCACCCTTAAGTTGTTTATTTGCGCTTGCTCTATTTTCCTGATATAAGTATTTAATGCTATAAATTTCCCTCTTAGGACTGCTTTCATTGTATCCCATAAGTTCCGGTATGTTGTACTGTCATTATCATTCAGTTGTAGAAAGTGTCTAATTTCTTCTTTAATTTCATCTGTGACCCATTGGCTGTTCCGGAGAGTGCTGTTTAATTTCCATGTGTTTAGGGAGCTTTTGTGAGATCTTTTGCCATTGATTTCCAATTTCATTGCACTATGGTCTGATAATATGCATGGGATAATTTCAATTTCCTTTGCATTTACTTAAGCAGGTTTTATGAGCTAGTATGTGGTCTATTTTGGAGAACGTCCCATGTGCAGCTGAGAAAAATGTGTATTCTGATGTTGTGGGATGGAACACTCTGTAGACATCTACTAAGTCCATTTGTTCAAAAGGTTTGGTTCAGTTCTACTATTTCATTATTGATTTTCTGTCCAGTTGATCTGTCTTTTTGTGACAGTGGAGTATTGAGATCTCCCAATATAATTGTATTAGTGCTTATTTGATTTTTCATGTCCTTTAGTACTTGTTTTATATAGCTGGATGCATTGGTATTTGACGCATATATATTTATGATCGTTATCTCTTCCTCTTGGATTGTTCCCTTTACAAGGATGTAATGACCGTCTTTATCTCTCTGAATCCTTCTTGGCTTGAAGTTCACTTTGTCTGCAAAAAGAATAGCTACCCCTGCTTTTTTCTGGGTTCCTGTGGCATGGAGTATTGTTTTCCATCCTTTGACTTTCAGTCTATGAATTTCTTTCTGAATTAAATGTGTTTCTTGTATACAGCATATTGTTGGATCTTGCTTCTTGATCCATTTCACCAGTCTGTGCCTTTTAATTGGTGAATTGAGACCGTTAACATTGATGGTTAAAACTGATATGTATTGACTTATACTTGTCATGATATTTTCCTGTTGTTGGTTCCCACTCTTTGTTTTTCCCCTTTCCTGCTATTTAATTATTTGCCCTGCCTGGTGGATTCCTTCTGTTGGGGTTCCTAACTCTTTCTAGAATGTCCTTCAGAACATTTTGGAGTGCTGGTTTGGTGGTCATAAATTTTCTCAGATGTTCTTTGTCATGAAAGTATTTTATTTCTCCATCAATTTTGAAAGATAGTTTTGCAGTGTACATCAATCTGGGTTGAAAGTTATTTTCCTTTAGAGCTTGAAATACATCATTCCAAGCTCTTCTTGAATTGAGGGTTTGTGCTGAAAAGTCAGCTGTGATTCTGATGGGTTTTCCTTTATAGGTGATTTGTCTCTTCTCCCTAACAGCTTTTAAGATTCTGCCCTTCTGTTGAATTTCTGGGATCTTGACTATAATATGTCTGGCTGAAGTTTTTTTTTGATCATGTCTAGTTGGTTTTCTAAAAGCTTCACTTATAGGGGCGTCAAATTCCTTTTCTCTTCCAGGAAAGTTCTCCCTGATTATGTCTTTGAACAAGGTTTTAATGTCATTGATGCTATCTCCTGCTTTTTCATTTATTCCAATTATTCTTAAGTTGTTTATCTTTGAGTCATCTAGCAGCTGCTGAATTGATTTTTCATGGTCCCTTGCTGTTTTTAAGAATTCTTCCTTTTCATGATCACTAATTGCAAGCCTGTCTTCTATATCTGAGATCCTGTCCTCGCATTGGCTTAATCTGCTACAAATACTTTCAATGGAATTTTTGTTCTCTTGGATATCTGCTTGAATCTGCCTTATGGATTCCATTTCTTTCCTATGCTGAGCATTCATGGTTTCTATAGTTTTCTTAAGCTCATCTATTTTTTTGTCTGTATCAGCTATAGTGTCCTTAAGCATGGTCTTCAATGTGGACATTATCTCTGCAGTTATCTGTGAGATTATTTCTGTTTTAATTTTTTCCAGAGCCTCATTCAATTGCTTTGTTGTTACCACTTCAGATAGGCCAGGTGGGTGGCTTTCGGATTGTCCCACCTCGTTGCCCCCTAGGTTTGCCTTTGGTGAATTGGATGTGTGGGGTTGCATCTTGTTTAAGTGTCGTCTCATTTTTTCTTTCTTTAATTCCTGGAGTGATGTTTGCAAATTACCTATGGTAGGTTACTTTATTGCTAGTGTTTAAGATCTTTAGAAGATGACTACTTCTCTGCAGTATCTTCCAAGTGGAGCTTGCTTTTGGGTTTTGAGCTTTCTGCCAGATCCTACCTCTTCAATTCGTTGGGTATGCGAAGTTGCTACCTTTTTGGCCCAGTCCTTGATTCTTTGGTACTGTGCCACTGTATTTTCTGTGTCCCTTAGTCAATCTCAATCACGAAATATCAGGAAGGAAAGATGTTTAGAACAATTATTTCACATTTGGCTATAATGTTAACTAAAGCATCAAACACAGCCTAGAAAATGACAGACTGAGCTAACCGGTTATTTACCACTTTTAGCTGTATAGAGTTGCGGTTATATAACAAAATCTAAAACACACCAGAAAAATTATATGCAGTATACAAGTCCTATGTATGTCAATTTTTCCCTGAGGAGTTTAAATTTAAAATGAGTTAAGGAGGAAATAGAGTGTTGGAAGAATAGGAAGGAATTAGATGTAAGGTTAGAGGACCAAGAGGGATCCCACTAAAATTGGGACACTGGTGCAGAGGACTGGTGGTAAAAAGAGAAGGAAGGGATAAAAGGAAGAACAGATCACAACCACAATCACAAAGAAGTTAGAGGCGCTGTTTACACTCATATAAAAAACCAGAGAGAATAATGAAGGAAAGAGCAAATACACATACAGAAACAAAAATGAAGATAAAAACAATAAAACAGACAAAACAAAAATAAAACCCCACCAAAAAAAAAAAAAAAAAACCCTTCGCCAGAACAAAAAACAAATGAGTGAGAAAAAAAAAAATATATATATATATATAAAAAATAAATAAATAAAAAGAATCAGTTCCAGGTGTTGACCATGCTGTAGGCAGGCACCGTGTGGTGACAGAGTCCTGTTCCGTGCAGGTCGGTCCCAGTAAGCCAGGAACGGCCCTCTGGCAGGACGGTGAGCAGAGGCCCGTACTTTCAGGCAGAGACCAGTCTAGCTCGCCTGCCGCTCTCAGTGCCCTTTCACTATCCCTGGGCCTGAGAGGCGCAGCGCGCTGTCCAGAGCGCGGGTTCCCTGCACTGGTTTCCCGCAGCTCTGACTTTCACCACGCCCCCCACAATGGCGCCAGGCCAGTTGCTCTCTGGCGTGGGACAGGTGTGGCTGAGAGACCAGTCTCCTTCGCCTGCTGAACTCAGCACACTTTCATGGGCCGGGGAGGCCCCGCGCTGCCCTGTCCGGAGCACGAGTGTCCAGCGCTGTTTTTCTTTCACGCCGCTCTGAGTTTCGCCACACCCCCCACAATGGCGCCCGGCCGGTCGCTCTCTGGCGCGGGGCAGCTGTGGCTGAGAGACACTCACCGCCAGCCAGTGCAGTTCTCCGCCGCTCTCCCGCCTCACCGCTGTCTCAGGATCCTCCGTGGGGGCTCCCTGGGCGCCAGCTGTCACCGTGTGTCCATAGAATTGAGCTTCTGTCGCGCTGCGATTCCTGGGATGGTAGAAGGTGCGTGCGCGCGGTCTGCTCCTTCTTCTTTGTTGGAAATCACCCTTCACTGGTGCCGGGGGTCCCAGATTGCGCTTCAGAACTTTTCTGGGTTCCGGGGAGGCATCTCCCCCCCTCCTGCGCTTTCCCGGTCGCTATATTCCCGTGTTCCAACGGTAACTTTTAGAGAGAGTTTCACTGCCTGCTTCTTACTCATCCGCCATCTTTTTTCGGTCCCGATCTCTCCTTGTGCACATTTTAAAAAGAGTAAAAGTAAAGCATCCCTAGGCCAGACCTGCAGGCAGGATTCCAAGAAGGCACTGCTGTCACAGGAGGTGACATTTGTATGACAATATTGCCCTGGTGACTTTCCAGGCACCAGGGTGTGCAGTGGCCTGGGCCATCTCAGTGTAAGTGCACTAAGATGCTCATGGTGATGACATTGCCTGATGACATGTTTCTCAGAGCACATCCCTGTCCCTAAGTGACACATGAATGTCCTGGAAAAATTAACGGCCAACTGAGAATTCTATACCGTGTGACGATGTCCCACAAAAATGACCTGTCCTATAAGAAATACTAAAGAGAAGTCTTCAGGTATTACAGAAGTGACCCCAGAGGGAATCGTAATTTGCAGAAAGAAATAGGATGTGTTCTCTTTTCAAGGCTAAGATAGGGTTAGCTGCTGGAATGACTGACTGCTTTTGCTTCACTTCTGTATCTCTACTTGCTTGACATCACAAATTGTATAAAAGGGGACCTCTCCTTGGTTCAGGGCCCAGTCTGGTTTTAAGCATTTCTAGTGGCTGGATCATGCACTAATAAAGTCCTCCTGTAATCCCTCCTGGTCTCTCCAGTTTCTTGGAAATTCAGCAACAAGACACAGATGACAAATAGTTTCCACAAGAACAGTTTAGCAAAATCACCAAACCACACTGCAGACAGCAACAGAGAGAGGGAGAAAGGGAGAAAAGGGAGAGAGAAGGGAGAAACTGATATGTGTATCAGCTAAAACAGCTAAAATGGCCAGTTTTCTGCAAAAAAAAAAATGATGAGGCATGCAAAGAAACAAGAAAATACGGCCACTCAAGGTAAAACAAGAAACTAGCAGAAAGTGTCCCTAAAGAAGTGCAGATATTGGACATACTAGACAATGACTTTAAAATAACTGTCTTAAATTCCACTCAAAGACCTGAGAGAAATCGTGACAAGAACTGAAGAGAATAGGCAGGGATCCTCTGGATATGTGAAGGGCTCTGCCATCTTCTTTCCTGTCTTTACACCCAGAAAAAGGCTTCACATACTGAAAATCAGCAACACTTGGTTTCATCAGGGAAATTAGGTCACAGAGAAAATAGCCCCAAAGCCCAGGAGGAGAGGACACAGAAAGCAGAGCACAGTGGGGCAGGAGCCACTGCCTCCTGGAACTGGCAGGCACCTCACCAGGGCACAAGTGTGGCTCAGCAAGAGTCCAAAGCTCCAGAGCTGCCCAGGTTCTCCAGGTGAAGACAGGAAAAACTTTCCTCATGCTCAGGGAAGGGAGAAAGTGATCACTTTCAGATATACTCGAAGTGTTCTGCTGTCCATAATAAAAGCTTGCCCTCAAGGGAGACTGCCAGAACCTTCTCTAGCCTTAGGGAGAGGCATTTACACATCTGGAATGCACACCCCCCCCAGTCTTTCTGTCTCACATAAAGGGAGAAAAGAGGCTGAATAAGCTCTTTTAACTGTCACAGCCCAGGGACTCTGACACAGTGAAAAAACAAAATGGAGATTCAACCAGAAGCTTGTAGAATGAGTCCACTCCCCAGTCCCACCACCACAAGACAAGGTTCCAGTGTAACAAGGACAACAAAGGGTGAGCTGCAGGACACACTCGTGTACAAAGTCGTTTCTAGAAAGCTGGACGCTGGAGGGAACTGAGGCTCCCACACCTGCAGCCAGCATGAAGCCCAAACAGCAAAATCCCAGACAGATAAAACAGAATCATGCAGCACACACTAGTGACCTCACTCCTGAGACCCAGCACACTATGCTGGAATCACACAGCTCCTGAGGCCCAAGTATGTCCAAACTTCAAACAAGGTATGCTCAAGGGATAACACAAGCATTAGAACTAGACACACAGGAGACACTGAAATGTTCAGATCCTAAATTGGAAACAGTTGTCGTGAATATGCTAAAGATGCTGACAGAGAAAAAGACAACATGCACTGACAGATGGGTAATGTAAGCAGCAAGACCCTAAAAAGAGAATAAAACAGCTGGGCATAGTGGTACATTCTGTAATTCCAGCACTCTGGGTGGCTGAGGCAGGAGAATCGCAAGTTCCAGCCCATTCTGGGCAACTAGGAAGAACTTGTCTGAAAAGAAAAGAAAAGAGAAGAGAAGAAAAAAGAAAAAATAGAATAGAAGAGAAGAGAAGAGAAAAAAAGAAAGGGCTGTGGATATAGTTCAGTGTGAAGGCAGAAAGAGAGAGAGAGAATATGAATATACCAGCAATTAAAAATACTGTTACAGAAATGAAGAACACCTTCAATGAGACACAGGCACTGGTTATGATGAACAGTTATTCTTAACTATTAACTTGATTGGCTCAGGGATCAGCCAGGGGATTAGTAAAGCACACTGCTAGATGTATCTGGGTGGGCCATAGAGGCTACACCTGGGCAGGGAGGCCACCAGCTACCCCAACACCCTGAGGCCAGAGCGCAGCTCCTTATTCCCCCACCTGTCGAAGAAGGATCTGCACCTCATGCTCCTGGGTGACTCCCTGCTACTGCTGGCCTCCAACCCCCTCTTCTCCACCGTGTTCCCCAAGGCCTCCGAGGCCATCAGTCTGTTTCTATCACCTCACGATAATGCCACCACATTATAATCTCATCAGTGGGTTAATCCATTGGTAAAGCTAGATCCCTCGTATTTTGGCTTACATCTCAGTGTCCTCCAAGAGCCTCATATGCTCGTAGATGAGGCTTTTGGAAGGTGGGACTAAACTGACTTGCTGTCAGAACATGAGGTCTGGTCAGAAGAAGTGGGTCACTGAGGTGCGACATGGAAGGGCAGATCTCCTCTCCCAGATCCTCCCTTCATTCACTGTGCTTCCTGTGTGCCATGAGGTGAGCAGCTTCTCCTCCACCATGCCCCTCTACCGTGCTGTTTCTTCTTGGGAGCCAGCTGACCATGGACTAAAACACGAGCCAAAATAAACCTCTCATGCTTTAAATTTCAGAGTTGTATTTTGTTCCAGCAACAAAGAAAGTGACTAAGACACCTCATGATCCAATCACATTCCAAAAGCCTCACTCCTGAACACATGAGCTTTTTGGAGGGACATTGTAGGTTTAAGCCACAACAGACTATAATAAATGTACCACAAGTACGCGAGGTGTTGGTGATGAGAGAACGGGTGTACGGGAACACTCATAATATCTGCTTAGTTTTCTGGAAGCACTGTTCTAAGAAATAAAGTTTTTTGAAAGGCAGGTTGGGGAAACAGCTACGTCCAGAAACTGTTCTTAAGAGACTGGAATAGCTCTTAAGAGCCCTTGGGTTACAATCACTATTCCAGTCCCTTAAAAACAGTTTCTGGATGTGGCTCTTTACACAACCTGCCTTTCCATTCTACTGCCCATGCTTTGCTTTAATTTCTTAAAAATTCATTCATTTTGCCTAGAGGCCACCAAACTTGAAGTGATCATGCAGATGGAACCAATGACAAATGCACCAGGCTCCTTTTACCAGGATCCACTAAATCGACCTTTTGAAGGGAGTTCATAACTGCTACTAAACTACAACATGACTTCTATCTGAGACCCCTTAGATTAGCTCTCTGGAGAAGGCCCCTGTCTGTAGTCGCCCCTACACTGACCCTTCTCAGCTTGAAGTAGCTAGATAGAAACTACACCTATTCTCCCTAACTGCAGTTAGGGATACCTCTCAGAGGGGGAATATTATAGGCAGTCAGACAGGGCTGGGCCCTGGAGAGGTCAGCGCAGAAGACAACTGAAGATGAAGGTGCATTCGTTGAAGGTCAGGCCTCAGGACAAAGAGGAGTGACTACACCCATATATTTCCCCTAGGGATGAACAGCAGTGATTGATACTCTAAATAAATATCAATCACCTTGGGTGTAGAACCAAAACCTCTTTAACACACCCCTTCCAGCAAAGTCCTTATTCATCCCATGTGCATTTGCTAAGTGACTTGTTTCCCCATTTGATCCCCATTTAATCAATATTACCTAAGCGACTCTACTTGTAATCTTATTAGTTAAGTACAGTTTTATCCCACCTTATACCCACCTCACCTTGTGGTTTGACTCTATAAAACTCCCTTGAGAAGCAGGTTCCCCAGGCCACCACTCTGGACCCCCTTCTCTCCCTCTTAGGTAGAAGCTTTCTTTCTCTCAATAAATACTTCCTACTCTAAAAAAAAAAAAGAAAAGAAAGAAAGTTTATCAATAAAAAAATACAAATACATGAGCAAGTTTTCCTGCAAGCCCACGGCCAAAGCAGGTCTACCAGAGTCTCAAGCTGCAGCCAAGACAGAGCATCTGCAGAGCTCATGAGGACAGTTGAGTGGCCCCAGCCCTCACGTGCACCTGGTACCCCTCAGGCCAGGCAATGGGATGGCTCTGCTCCACTTGGCCTTCAAGCCAAGCCCCACCTGAGCCTCCCTTTGGAGCTGAGTCAGAGCTGCATAGAGGAAGGTCCGGCAGCTCCTCAGAAGGGAGTGCGTGGGGCACTGAAGCAAAGACAGGAGACTCAGCACCTGCCTACATAGGTCCCCACGCCACCCCTCTGAGCAAGGACACCTCAGCATCGCATTTTCTGTCACCTTTGGCAGCTAGCAGTGGGTTCTCTCTGCTTTTATTTAGCTCAAAAGTGCCTTTATTCCCCTTCATTTGTGGAGGAAATTTTGTTTCATATAAGAATCTGAGCAGTAGTGCGATTTCTTGCCAGTGTCAGTCTCTGGCTTGGAGAGTGTAGAGGAGACAAGTGTCAGCCTGCAGTCCCCGCAGGTGAGTGGCTTTCCCTGGCTGCCTTCAAGATCCATCCCTGCTTTCCATCTCAGCAGTCTGATGATGGGAAGGATTGTTTTCCACTGATTTATAATCCACAAAGTTTAATAAGTTTTTGCCTCCATTGGTTAATGTCTCTCATCAGCTTTGGAAATTTGTGGTTACCTTGTGGTTATCAAGAAAATAATTGACTCCCCCCGCCTCCTGGCCCCTCTCCTCTCTCCTTTCTCCTAGGATTCCAACTGCTGGATCACTGTCACATGGCTTTAATCTCTCCCTCTCCCTCTCCCTCTCCCTCTTTTTCTGCCTCTTTTTCTCCCTCTCTCCCTCTCTCCCTTTCCCTCTCCCTTTCCCTCTCCCTCTACCTCTTTCTCTCCCTCTCTCCCTCTTACTCTTGCTTCTTGCTCTTGCTCTCTCATTCAATTCTATCTCTATGCTTCATTTTGGGTAATTTCTGTTGACCTATCTTAAACTTCATTAATCTATTTTTTTTCCTACTGTGAGTTTAATCTACTATTAAGCCCATTAAGAAAATTCTTAATTTTAGGTATTAATTAGTTCCAAATAAGCACTTATTCTTATATCTTTCATTTCTCTGTTGGAATTCTCCATCTTTTCATTATTTTGTCCATCTTTTCATCCATTCTACTTAATACAGTTCAGTAGTATTATAAAGCACTTGTCTGCTAATTCCAGTATCTGGGTTATTTGTGTGTCTGTTTCCACTGAACAGGTTTTCTCTTGATTGAAAATAGCACTTTCCTATATTTTTTATAATTTTTGGTAATGTGTCAGAAGTTATGTACCAAATAATCAAGAAATGGCATTTTCTCCCCACACAGAGCCCCTGCTGTGGGACAGCACTGTCTGCCTGTCCCCAGACTCAGCTCCTGCCCCGTCCACTGCTAGGCAGGCACCTGCCCTTCCCCACGGCTTCTCTGGGACCCACAGCACCACTCTGCAGGGCACTGGAGGGCACTGGGGACCTGCACGTGCAGTTCCATGCTCTCACTACTGCAAGGCAGGTTTCACGCTGCTTCCACAGGCCAACCAGAAGTGAAAGCCTTTTTCCCACCTAGAATCTGTAATTTTGTCCAGTGTTTTCATTCACTTGATTCACGTGTGGACTCCATTTCTTTAGTTTGCCATAAATTTGTCCAGTTTAGGTTGTTTTTAAGAAACAGGTTTGGCACTTGTGATTGTGTCTGTTTCCTGTTCTATCGCCATTCGTCCCATGCCTTCCTGGTGCGTTTACACTGTGATTTCCACATGCCAAAGTCTGACACTTGGTTTGTCACCTCAGACTCCCAACTATCTCCCCCCTGCTACCTTCAGCACTGATCTGTGGAATATCTCCCTCTTATTTACCAAGCTGCCAACAAAAATTAATTTGAATTCCTCTAAACTATTGACCTCTCACATTTGCCTAGGTAAGCACAGGGGCTATTCCCTTTCAGGGACAACTCTTGTTGATTTTGAAGGGCAGGTTCTTAATGTCTAATTAATGTCTAATTTCCAGCAAAATCCTCCTTCAACCACAGGGTATCAGGATTTCTGTATTTCAGTACACATGACCAGGTCATTTGTGTTTTTCTTATGTCTCCTGCCCTGGGTCTGAGAATACTGCTAGCATGGGTAATGTGCCGGTGCAAAAATAAGCACGATCTGGACACTGAACACAAACAAAAAGTGCTGGACTGTCCTGCTCAAGGCCTGGTTGGTGCACCATGTGCCTGAATTTGCAGAATGAATGAGGAGAGCTGAGTGCTTGAGGGAGAATTCTCAGCCATGCTGATGTCACTGAACTTGGAATTAAAACTAGAACACAGTTGCATCAGCTGTCAGCCTCAAACACCAGAGCACTGGATCAACTGCTCAGGGTGGGAGGAGCAGGGCCTGTGCACAAAGTACCACTACTGCCTGGGCCCTACTTGTCAATACCAGCAGAGAGTGAGCTGGCTAGAGTCACCTGACTGAGGCAGGACCAGGGCAGGACCTCCTCTTGCAGGGCCAGGAACTGGAGTCTGGTGGAGGCTGAGTCACCAAGTCTATGCACAGCCAAAGAGCTAAAGAACTGCAATATCTAAGAACTAAACACTCAAGGCCAGAAAGCAAGGTGAGGAAGAAGACAAATAAGGAATGACCAGAGTAGAAATAGGAGAGGCAATCAAAAAACCTGCAAGGCCCCATGCATGTGCCTGCGGCAAACGATTAGGCTCTGAGCTTCCCAGCAGCCAAGGTAAAAAGGAAACAGAGCCATTTGTACAACCTTAGCAAGAATACTGTGATGTTTCATGTTAAAATTCAGCTTGGCATTCCACAGCAAGAACACAGTGATGGAGATCATGGAGCTGACCTAAAGATATGTCAGAGGCCACCTCTGGACATCACACCAAAATCCACTTCCCTGAAAAAATTCCACATATTGTTTCTGTCTGTGTCTCTACTGGGGTTGGGACACGTACCCGTAATATGGATCCTGATGCCCAGCTTCCTGGTGGTAGAGGCCACCATAAGGTGAGGGATAAAAGTTGTCCACTTTCCTTCAACACATGGCTTCTAAGTTTTCCTGACCGAGATCTACAGTTAAAATAGCCTCAAGAAAAAATTTATATGACATTTAAACAGGTAACATATAAACATTTATACCTTCATGATATAGATTTTTTTTTTGAGACAGGGTCTCATTGTGTAGTCCAGGCTGGCCTCGAACTCACAGTGATCCTCCTGTCTCAGCCTCCCAAGTGCTGGAATTACAGGCATGCATCACCATGCCCGGCCATGCATGACATATTTATAACAGATTAACACTGATTTACAACATAGGAACATAAATACTGTATATTTACAATATAAAACATATTCAATATGTATCAAATAAGCATATTAATAACATTAACATACATAAATATATATTGCATATTTAAAACATATATACACAAATACATATTTGCATATTTAAAGCATTATATATAGTTGCACACATATCTCAAAACACATGCATTATGTTTAAATTAAAATTTTCATAACATAATACATACCCCAATTTTGTGCAATGTATTCTGACAATATTTACTGTCCTGTTCCTTCCCTTTCTAAAACATACACCAATGGCTGTTTTCACCAGGTGAATGTCACAAGCCCCGGGATCCTTCCCAGGCAGCATTCAGACAATGGAGGCTCAAGCCAAGGATGACTCTGACTTTGGCCCTCCACCTGTCACCTGAGTGACCCTGAAGGGGGGTTGCCAGGACGCTCCGCCATCAGTCCAAGGAGCCATATGAACAGATTTCCTCCCGACCTCCATCCTTCCATCCAGGCTCCTTCATCACATGCCCCTCCACTGCTCTCCCTGATTTTGACTTTACAAATTTCACATTCAAATCAATTGCAGCAAGAACACCAAATGCATATATGCCCAACATATATGCCCAACATAAGAGATGAGTAAGTACACATGACCCCTCTCCTCCAAACATTTTCAGTTCCATCCCCTCCAAGCCCACCCCACCCAGAGGCTGGGTGGCAAAAAGGGCAGGAGTATTATGGGATAAAAGGACCAGAGGGAGCTGTGGCTAGACAGGTGGGGTCAGAAGGCACAGCCACCCTGGGCCACACCAGGCAGCACGGTGACTGGGTGGACGACAGGCTGCAGGGCAAGGGGCTTACTGAACCTACATGGGGAAGCCAGGCCCCTGGAGAAGGTGGGCTCAGGCACTTCCCAGCCTCCTTACAGCCAATGGTTATCCTTTTATTGTCTAGGGCTCAGCTCCTGTACGACTCCTGAGGACGTGTAACTGGGCTGTGTTCATCAATGCAAATTCCAGGTCTACATCTCACCATCTTACCACAGTGTTCAAACCATGTGGATAAAGATTTGAGGCCAACTGTGGAAATCAGTGTGGAGATTCCTCAAAAAACTAGGACTGGAAGTCCCATTTGATCCATCTATTCCCCTTCTGGGTATCTTCCCAGAAGAATTAAAAACATCGTACCACAGCGATATATGTGCACCCATGTTTATAGCAGCACAATTTGTAATAGCTAGATCGTGGAAACAACCCAAATGCCCATCAACCGAGGAATGGATAAAAAAGATGTGGTATTTTTATACAATGGAGTACTACTCAGCCGTAAAGAAAGATAAACTAGAAACTTTTATAGGTAAATGGATGCAATTCGAGAAAATACTCAAGTGAAATAAACCAGACACACATTTGTAAACATCATATTGTCTCCCTAGTGTGAGAAACTGAAAGAGTAAAATAAGATCCAAAATCTACAATAGACATGGTAAAACAGGAAGAAACTGTCCAAAAGGAAAAATAGTGTCTAGACAATTGAATGCTGATAACTTGTACCCTGAGTAAGTAATTTAAAGATAACAATATGGATTGTATTAACCATTGCTACCCTGCTATTATGTTGTTTTGAAATTTTATTCTATTTTTTTTCTTTTTTTCTCTTTAAAATAAAAAATAATAATAAAAATAAAAAGATTTGAGGCCAGAGAGGAGAAAGGAAGAATGAACCTGACACTTGGTGTGAAATCTACATGGCCCCTGACCCCAGGTGGACACATCCAGCAGCTTAGGGAGACGGGCTGAGGAGACAGCATCCAGGGAGAGGCTCACAGGAGATGCTGGGCTGGTGGCCCTCCAGATGGAGGCAGCATTTCCTGACCATTCCTGGGTTGGGTACAGCAGACATGCTGGTCCCCTGGTGAGGTGGTGGAGGTTCACCACCAAACAGGAGAAAGCCCACCCAGGGATACCTTGCCTGTGGGAAGCAGCTTCCACCTTGAATCCTCAGCGGCTGTGACCTCCAGGCCAGCTAGTTCCAATGACCCAGAGAGAACTTGGTTCAGCTTGCTTGGCTCCAAAAATCATAATAGTAATAATAATAATAATAGTTGGACAAGGGGGAGGATTTGCAGATGACTGTAAAGATAAGTGGGGAGGGGGCTTGTGGTAATGGTAACAGGGGGAGCTGTGTTCCACACTGCACCCAGTACGCAGTAAGGAAGAAACTAGAAGCCCAACCCTTGTGGGGCCCCAAGGCATTCAAACATCCTGACAACCTGGTTGGGTCCCATCACAGGGACAGTCAATGGCCAGGAGACTGGCCTGGGGCAAAAAGAGCCCCTGGAGGCCCAGGCAGCTGGGCAGGAGCTGTGGTCTGAGGCCCTGGGTCTCAAAGGCCCAGCTCAGGCCCCTCAGACTTGGCTTCCCCAGGGGATAGCTCTTCTGCATAGCCTGGGAACCCAATGGGATCCCTGCAGCCATGCCCCACTCCCATCTGAGCTACAGAGCCTACTTTTCCCACCCTCAGCCTAAGGGTCATCTGAGGAGGGGGCCTGATTTCAGGTGCTCATGTGTCCTCCTCTCTCCTTCCTCCTCCTCCCCTGGCAGCCTTCCTCTCCCCCTTCCCAGCCCTTCATGTTGCTGACTGCTCAAACCAGCATGTCGCCAATGGACCCCTTTCCCAGCCCCCTTAGATGTCCCCTCAGCCTCCAGCCCCTGACCACACTCCTACCACACCCGAGGGAAGGTATCCCTCTATCCCCATCCTCCCAGGGGTTCAGGACATGCTGTCCCTCCCTGAGCCATCTGGCCCTGATCCAGGAACCAATCTGGACACTGTGTCCCCATGGCATGTACCAGTAGGGGGTGAGGAAGAGACCTCAGGGCAGAGGCAGGGCTGGCTAAGAGGCCATGGTGACCCAGCTGCTCTTCCTTGGTGAGGAGGCTCAGTCAGATCCCAGCGCCTTAGAGAGGCACAGGTCAGGAAGGGCTCAGGGAGGGGGACACATGGAGGGGCTCATGCTGGCACTGGTGCTGTGGGTGTCCCTGGTATCCATGGAGCTCAAGGGAAGCAAGATAACAATGCCAGGTAAGGCCAGGGGGGCCAGGGGAGGAATGAGGCTGGGGTGGGAATCCAGAAAGGAAGGAGGGGGCGTTGGGGGCCAGGGTCCCATGCCTGCTGTGTCCCCACAGCCTCAAACCTGAGTTGCTTCCAGTGCTTCAAAGTCAGCAGCATAAGCCAGTGCCTGCCTGTCATGTGCCACACCAGTGAGCAGGTCTGTGTCTCCCACGAGATGGTCATCTACATCAGTGAGTCTCACCCTGGGTTGGGGGGTGGTTGTGTTATTCGTGTTCCCAAGGCCATTTGGAGAACCAGCTGTTGTGTAACCCCTCCCCCCACCAAAATGTCACCAAGACAGAGTCTCTGCTGTCCCTGAATTCACAAAAGAGGGAGGCAAGTGGAGGGTCAGCCAGGCGGCACAGACTTGCTATCCCTGGACAGGAGCTTGTGCCCTGTCCTACCACCCGAGACCCCCACACACCAAGGCTGCCCCTCACACGGCACACCATGGTGTTTCAGAGGCAACAAGACCTGATTCTAAGAACAAATCATAAAGAGGATTATGAAGGGATCCATAAACACGTTTCCTAGCCCCATGGAAGCAGTCATCTATAAAAGTGTCCCAGGAGCCCCAAGTAGACCTGCTCTGAGCACATGTGGGTTCCTGGCTTTTGCTGGAAAGCTGAGACCCAGGTCCTCAGACCATAGCTCCTGCCCAGCTGCCTGAGCCTCCAGGGACCCCTTTGCCCCAGCCTTGCAGAGCTGCCCCTCCCTCTCCTAAAGGCCCAGTCACGGTAAAACTCACTTAACACAACTCTGCTAATAGACCTCAGGTCAGCTCCTGTCCTGATTTCCTGGGAACAATGCTTCAAAGCACATCCTGGGCATCCTGTAGGCCAGTCTGTAAAGCGGAGGCACAGGTGTGAGATGCCTTTCCCTGAGGAGCAGGCTTCTGACAATGGGCATGCTTGCTATACATGATGTCCTACGTGGCACCTCCAACTGCTGTCACAGCTGACGTGGCACCCAATTGTTCTCCTCTGCCATTCCAGCAGGTTAAAGCAATAGTCAAGATGGGATTTTTCCCAAAGGAGGTGGGAAAAGGACTGACAGGCCAGCTGTTTCTCCCACTGTGAGGCCCCCGTGTCCCTGTGTTGACTGCCCCAGCCCCTAAGGTCTCCTTTATTTCCAATTAGAATGAAGGAATTTCGCACTTGGACTAAGTTTTGTTTTCACCCCCAGCTTTACTTTTCTTTTAATATTGTGCCCTCTATCCACACGCCACCCAAGTATCTTGTTTACAGTTTCTCTTGGCCTGGAAGGTAACAGGGGTACTCAATGCAGGGAGTGGGGATGTTTGAGGGCTCTCGTCAGGGGCCGTCTGTCCAGGGAAGCTCCCTCGTCTTTGAGATCTGCACTGCTAGCACTGTGGGGCACAGCCTGGGGGATAGTTGCTCAGAGTCAGAGATTCAAAGGAGGTCCGGTGCTCCATGCTCTGCTAGAAGCTCCCTCATTACCCTAAATCCTGTGCCACTGAGCAGTGTTCTTTGTAGCCTGTGATGTGCTATTATACAGTACAATACACTTCAGTGTAATAAAGCATAGCATAATACATCATAATGCAATATAATGCGATACAACATAGTAGATTGCAACATTTATAATAGGACATAAATAATTGCCATGCTATATAACAGAATACATTGCAATTTAGTATAATATAATGCAGTACAATACAACATATGAGTCAACATAATTCAGTATACTATAACACAGCATAAGAGCTAGATTCCACCCAAAATGACCCATTCTCTAGTCAGGTTGGGATGATGGCTTCCTGGTTGTTAGAAATTACATCTCTCCCGAAGTCCCTGCTGCAACTTTAGACAAACAGCCGCCCTGGGAGCCCCACAGGTTCTCAGTCCCTTTCCATTCTTCCCCCTTCACTCCATTTCCCCTGATTCCCATGCCCTGGGCAGGAGGTGGCTCCAGGCTTGTCTGGCTACAAGGAAGAGCCCCCAGCTCTTTGCTGTGCCTATTTGGAGGTGACCTTGAGCAGCCCCACTTGTGAACAGACAGCAGAAGGTAGCCTCAATGCCCTTTGTAGGGCCAGATCCCACTGCTCAACTGGAAAGCGCGCACACCTCTCCCCTGCACCTGCGTCTCAGGGCCACCCACCATCTCCTGTCTTCACAGGTTTCAGGATGAAAGTTCAGATCAGCAAGCGCTGTGCCCCAAGATGTCCCAACTCCAACAGCTGGTATGAGTGGATGCCAGCCCCTGGGCTGCTGGCCAGGATTGTCAGGGGCTGCTGCTCCAAGAATCTCTGCAACAAGGCATCTGCCAGGCAGGAGGGGCTCTGGGTCAGGCTAGGGGAGCTCCTGCCACTAGTGGGCCTGAGCTTCCTCTGGACCCTGTTGTGAGCACCCTCACCAGCACCCCCACTCAGCCATTGGCACATCCTGTTCTCCACCTCCAGCTGCCATCCTCTGTCCCTTCCGGGACACTCAGGGGGATGTTCCCTGAGTGAGGTGCCAAGGAGGGCACCTTGTCCTCCACCCTGGACCCCACCATGCCCTGTCTGACACCTTCACTCACGAAGGCAGGAAAGCAGGCCCTGCTCCTCACAGAGAAGGTGGCCTTTGGTTTGGGGGAAGGGCTCCTTGTAGAAGGTTCCTGCCCTGAGCAGGCTGCCTACCCCTGTGAGGGACAAGAAGGGGCTGCTAAGACCAGACTCTAGCTCCACCTTCTCCATCTCAGCTACTGCTGCCCACGGAACCAAGTAAGAGGAACACGGTGATCCCCCACCGTGTGCTGGGATCACAACCCTCACTCCTCAGAGACAATAAACTCTCATTGCTCCATGGCCTGGCTCCTGCTCCTTCACTGTCCCTTCACAGACTCATCCCTCCCCCAGCTGCATACAGCCTTGTGGGTGTTGCAGCCAGAACGTCTTCAGAACCATGCAGCTGGCCACAGCCACGGAAGGACTGGACTGCCCCTGCTGCGGGGGCCAGCACATGCTCAGGGTGTCTGAGGCTCAGGTAAGGAGGGGAGGCACAGGGATTCAGAAGAGGATTAGAGAGAGAGCCAGGCAGGGGTCCCACATGACAAAGGCACTCTTTGCTGCAAGAAGTGAGGCCTGATGGATGTGAGCCACATGTCTGGCCTGGGAAGAATGAGCAGGAAGGTGACCAAGTGAGGGCACAGGTGAGGACCAGGAAGGGACTAGGGGATGGATGTGGCCCTCAGGGCTGCCAGGCTGAGCAGGCACCCCTGGGCATGGGGATGGGCATGTCCAAGAGGACTAGGGGAGTGCTAAGAGCAAGGCCCTTGATAAGAGGACTGGCCTTTGGTTGGGCAGCATCCCTCTCTCAGGCTCCCTTATCTGCCCACTATGGTCTGCAACCCTGCCTCCCCCCTCACCGGCCCCCATGATCCCACAACCCCACTGTTCAGCTGTCATTTCCCTCGGAGACCAAGGTGGGCCCAGCAGCTCCTCTGTGGATCTGAATGACCCTGTGCCTTGGCCTCCCCATTCCCAGGAGGCTGTCCAGAGTCCCAGAATTCCATGCTGAAGGGCCGGTGAGATGGCACAGCAGGGTATGCACCTGCCTGGCAAGCATGAGGGCCCGAGTTCGACTCCCAGAACCCACATACGAAAAAAGGGCTGGTGATATCACTCAGGGGCACGGACGCCTCCTGGCGCACACGGTCCTGAGGTCGACCCCCAGTACCCACAAAAAAAAAAAAATTCCTTGCTGAAGCAGGACCTCTCCCCTCCACTTATGCTTATGAATTTTCACTCCATGTTTCAACCACCATCAAACACCCCACACACATACTGCAGCACACTGGCCCCTGCTCACTCCCCAGGGTGTGGGGTGTTGGGGCTTCTGAAATCTCTCGATTTCAAGGTCTCAGGGGACAAGGGTGTTGAGGGTCCAATCTAGCTGTGGTGGGGCTGACTCCTAGGAACAAGTAAGTATAACCTGGATGCTGTGCTGGGTCCTGACCCAGGCTATGGTGTCCCCCATAGCCTCTGTGCCTGTCACTCTGTCCCTTTTGGAGCTGGGGGTCTTGGTCCCTCCTTCAGACAGAGGACCCTGGACTTTGGGCCTCTCAGGACAACATCCGAGCTGAAATCAGTCAAGGCTGAAAGAATGGATAAAAAAGAGTGAATGAAGGACAGATGAAGATGAGTGAGGGCCCAGTGGCCAAGACTGAGAAAGGAGCTCTAGTGTAGCGAGCACATGCTAACCAGGACAGGACTAGGGGCTTGAAAATTTAAGGGACAGCCAGGGACATGTGAAAGAACACAAGGCCTGCCCTCCAGTGAGGCTGCTGCTTTTCCCCAGCCACTCAGCTTCCTGAGTTCCTCAGACCTATGGAAATTCCCAGCACTGTCCCAGTCTCTCCTGGGACTGGAGCCATATGTGGCCCCCATGAGGTCGCAGTCTATCCTGGGTCTGAACCCAGTAAGACAGAGCAGTTCAGGGCAGAAGGATCATGCAAATAATCAGGCAGGTGGCTCAGCTTACCTAGACACAGAAAGGCTGGAAGAGCAGGTGGCTGGGCCAGCTGGGTGATGGGTCAGGAGGGTAGAGTGACAATAAAAAATAAAGTCACTTACTTTGGCTGATAGAACCCTATTTTTTTTTTTTATCATAAGAACAGGGTTGGGGGCATATCTCAATGGTAGAGCACTTGCTTAGCATGAATGAGGCTCTGGGTTCAACCCTCAGTACCACACACAAAGAATAAAGGCAAACAAAAATGTACCTTATTTAGCCTGTAATTACATAAAATTCACCCTGTGTTATAAAGTTCCATGGGTTTGACAAATGCATAGTGTTTTGAGCCCACCGTTACTAAATCCTACAGAACTGTTTCACTGCTTTAGAAAATGCCGAGCTCCCTAGTCGTCCTCCTCCCCAACCAGCCCCTGGCAACTATCTGCTTGGCTTTGCCCTTAGAATGAAATAGAGTGGAGTAACATAGTCTACAGCCTGTTCAGACTGGCTTCTTTCACTTAAAGTTATGCATTTGAGGCTCCCAGCTTGTTTCTCTCTCTTCCCCCTCACCCCTCCTCTCACCCTCACCCTTCCCTCCCCTTCTACTTCTTCTTTCTTTTTCTTCTTCTTCCTCTTCTTCTTCCTCTTCCTCTTCTTCCTCTTCCTCTTCCTCTTCCTCTTCTTCTTCTTGTTCTTCTTCTTCTTCTTCTTCTTCTTCTTCTTCTTCTTCTTCTTCTTCTTCTTCTTCTTCTTCTTCTTCTTCTTCTTCTTCTTCTTCTTCCCCCTCTCTCTCTCTCCCTTTTTTTGTTGGTACTGAGCCTCCATTCAGAACCTTTATACTGAACATTCATATAGGGCCTTCATACAGAGTTACAGCCCTCAGCCTTTTAAAAAATTTTGAAGCAGAGTCTCACTAAGTCACTAAATTGCCCAGATTCAGCTCAAACTTACAATCCTCCTACCTCAGCTTTCCAGAGTGCTGGGATTAAAGCATGTGTCATCACGCCCAGATACAATTTTTTGTCATTGTTGTTCTAGGAGAAAGCAGTACCATTCCTCTTTCCATTGTCCTAAGAAAGGCAGAGAATCACATAAAAAAAAAAAAAAAAAAAACAGATAATCTCTGATGTTCTAGTCAAGAGCACACACATGTTGGATCTCCTAGCCTGACCTTCAGTCACCTTTCCCCCACTCCACCTTTGTCAAGGGTTCATGAGTAGACACTACCTCTCATGCATGTAATTAAGATCAGAGTGAATCCTGGGTCAGGCACGTGTGTTGAGAGCCCCTGAGGTGGCACAGCACCCTGTCAATCATTCCTGTCAATTATACCTAGAGATTCAGGGTAGGCTGGGCTGAGGTGCATATCCTTTAAATTCCAAAACCCTGATTTATCTGGAGGCTGTTGTTTTGTGCTGTGTGCTATGTGCTATATTCTGTGTGCAGTGCTTTTGCTTTCCTGTCACCCCAGCACCACTTTTCTGTTTGTGCCATATATTTCTTGCCTTGAGCACTTCCGGTGATCTTCAATAAATGTAGCTGCTTTACACTTGCCACCAAGTATGAGCTTGCAATTCCTTGCTCCTTGTACACAAGAGCCAGCCCAGCTTATATCTGTTAAATTTATCACACAGTAACAAAAATATAGAATATTTCTCATATTTCTTGTGACTTTTTATAAATCTGAAATTATTTCAAATTTAATAGTTAAAAATAAATCTCTCACCAGAATAATGGCCTTAATTCTTCTTTGATATAAAGAAGCATATAAATGTGAGGATATAAATTTCTCTCAACTACCAACCTTCACTGCAGCCCAAACAAAAGTAGGATTTTCCTCATCTTTAAAAAAAAAAAATTGAGGGGGCCGGTGAGATGGCTCAGTGGCGTAAGCGCCTGCCTGGCAAGCGCGAGGGCCCGAGTTCGACTCCCGGTACCCACATACGAAAAAAGGGCCAGTGATATTGCTCAGCAGCATGGGCACCTGCCGGCACGCGAGGTCCTGAGGTCGACCCCCGGTACCCACAAAAAATAAAAATAAAAAAAATAAAAAATTGAGAAACGTGTTCATTTGAAATGTCTTTTTGAATCACATCTGCGTAGGAAGATTGTGTTTATTTTTTTTGTTCTTAATTTCTGACTTAAAGTTAGAGAATGTATTAAGAATACTGTAGAAGAAAGGAAGAGGGCAACTTTTAAGATGTGATAAACCTGAACACTTTGAACACAGGTGACACATTAGAAGAACCTGCCCAAGCTTCCTTTCAGCAGCCGGGCACAAGGGCACGGTTGTTGACAGCTTTCCAGGGTGAGAACCTGAGAGACTCGTGGAACCAGCTTGTTCATGACTTGAAAAAACAAACTGTTCTTCCATGTTCTCAGCCCTGGGCCTACTCTCCCAGGGTCTTGGGGATGTGAGTTCCTCCCTGAGCCATTGTGAGTCCCGAGTCGGAACTAAATCTGGGCCCATGTTCCCCACAGCCTAGAGCCGGGTAACCAGCCCCTCAGGGTTTGCTCCATGAAGAAAAGGAGGCCTCAGAGTTGAGGTGGAGGCTGGTGGCAGTCAGGGTGAGACAAGCAGGTGCAACACTTAAGGCCCAGGAAGCCATCCTCAGACACTGCTGTCCTGCTTCAGAGCCCAGCCAGGTCTGAGGGAAAGTGAGGCGCAGGTCAGATGAGGGTCCCTGTCCCAGGTACCCAGGTGAGACAAAGGACCCCAAGAGCCAGGAAGGCACATGCAAATAGCACAGAGGGTGTGGCAGGGGAGGAGAGCAGGAGGCAGGGGCTCTGGGTGAGTCTCTTCCCCTGTGCCCCCAGGTCCATGCTGCATCGTAACATGCCACACCACCACTGTGGTCGGCCCTGGTGTGAGGAGCAAGAGAGGGCTAGGGAGTTGGGTGGGACTGAGGCCTCTAGCTTGCGGGGTGGAGCCACCCCATCCAGAGATGTCCCCTTGAGGACCACCTGGGCTAATGGGCTATGAGCATTTCACCTGCATCCTCTTAGGTAGGCTGTCAGGGACTCTGTCCCAGGCACTGAGGTAAGGGTCACTCAGGGAGCTGTGACCCTGCCAATAGCTCTGCCCCGCCCACCCTGGACTATGCTGCCTGCATCCATACCACCAGCACAGCCTGAGCCCCTGCTCTCTGCAGTGCCCAGGACAGCTGTACTTTGCCTGGCAGTTGGTCAAGTCCTGTCCACAGCTGGTTCTGGGGAGGTGGAGTAGCTCTGGGCCATTTCCCCAAGGTCTCCCCCTTCCCCAGGACTTGAAGGATTGCCCAAGCTTGGAGCAGGACGCCTGAACATACTAGGCGGTCACTGCACCCTGGATTCTGTGCAACCCCAGCCCACAGCAGCACAGGGGCTAGGGCTGACTGGTCACCTGGGAACTTTGTCAGTCTGACTACCAACCCCCACCCCATGACTTCAGGCCTATGACCACATTTTTTCCTGAACCCATGGAGTCTCTGGGCTATGAGCACATGCTCCTCCATGTCCTCAGGCTCAGAACAAGTGACAGACACCAGGATCTCACACACAGCCCTCAGATATGATCGTCAGTGCCAGGGGCCCTATGCTGTGAAATGGGGGCCACAGTGGTGGGGCTGGGGGATGCCTCCACTCACCTCCACAGTCTCCATGGTCTTTGGATGGCTGCACCCCTCATGCCAGCCCCCTCTATTTGGACTGGGTGGGGGACCCAACTTCTGAGTCCAAGGTCCCAGGGAGGGATACAGACTTGAGCTCCCACCCCATGCTGACTCCACCCTCCCAAACCTGGCAACTCTGAGCAGTGGTTCATCCCTGTCCTCGCCCCAGTGTCAATGGCTTTCTGTTATCACCTAACTCCTGATGGCCACCTGAGCAGGACCAGCCAGATGGAAGGCATCATGTGTTCCTCACTCTCAGGGAAGCCCTGCAAAGGCACAGTTGGCAGTCCGGAGCCATCAAGGAGGAAGTCAATAACAGGGTGTCGGGTATGCAGTGGCTGAATCATAAATTAGTGAGGAAGGAGGAGGGGAGGTATGCACTGTGCTCTCCGAGGTACACTCAGATGCTGCATGCTTCCTTTGGCTCTCAGACCCTGGGCTCATGGCAACGTGATTGGCCTCACTGGTGACAGATGCACCTTGCCAGCATCTGTGGTGCTACCAGCTAGGAGGGGGTGGGACTCCTGCTGCTTCAGAGCCACAGGTCACAGTGAGCTCAGGGAGATAGATGTGGTACAACAGCATTGTTTCTTTTCTGGGACTATGAGCTCCTCACATGCCAGGCAGACAGGGTGACCCACCCTGGCACCAGCTTCAGGGGGCCTCAGGGAGGTGTCTGCAGCCCCATCACACTCCTCTGCTGACCGCCTTCATCCTACCGTTCCTGTTTGAGGAAGAAGCTCTGACCCTCAGGAAATCACCAGCTTGGGGACACTAGGCTCTGAGCCAGGGGCACTCCAGATGGACCAGGGCAGAGATTCCCAAAGAAGGGAAGGGGCTGCTCTTGGTGGTGACAGCCATGCCCTCTCAGATCCTCTGAGAACTCCCAGGAAGTTCCCTCATGTCCATCACAGGCCCAAAACCATGCAACTGGCCCTGGAGACTGGTGGCCTGGGGCTGGATCCATGGTGGAGGTGTCAACCCCAGGTAGGGAGACTCACCAGCCTAGATGTGAGGTGTGTGTGTGCAGCATGGTCCAAGGCCTCATCCTGGGCATCGAACTGGGGATCCCAGTCCTAGACATCAGACTCAGGTCCTTTGTCCTGGGCATCAAAACAGACCTCCAATTCTGTGGATCAGACTTGGTTCCCTGTCCTGCATGTGATGGGACAGATGCTGCCACCCATGTCACAGCCTGACCTGCTCCTCCAAGTGCACCAAGTGTGCCAGTGGAGGGACACATTGGGAGACTCAAGAGACAGATCAACAGACAGCCTTAGGGAGTGGATGCAACTTAGTGGCCTTGATGACTGTGTCCTGGGGTCTACCTGGGACATTCATGACATGGCCTGGGGGCCACAGTCAGGGTTGGATGTTCGAAGTGGAGCCTACCCCGGTGGGACAGTGTCTTGGAGCAATAGCCTCTGTCCAGATGGAGCTAATTCCACCCATAGCCTTGGAAATACACTTGCTATGGATCAACTTGGAGTGACCCTACCCTGCTGGGCACTTGGCAGAAGGGGGACAGGTGTTAAGACTTGGTTTTAGGATCCCAAATCAGGTGGAAATAATTTTCCCAAAGTTTCTCCTAGAGAAAAAGGCTTGCTGTGCCAAGTAGGGACACCAGAGGGCAACCTTTCAGGAGTCAGCCTTAGTGGGATATGGGTTTGGAGGGCCAGAAAAGCCCTTAGATCACCTTCAACATTCCTAGGAGAGGGCTTAAAGAGACCCTACCATGGTTCTCTAATGGACCGAGTTCAAAAATACAAAAGGAAATTTGATTCTGTTGTTCAACTGAAGGGGCAGGCAGCAATGTCCAGGGATGTATGACGGCAGGAGGGAGCTATCTGCACCAAGCTGTCAGAGGAACAGACAAGCCCACAAGCCGGAGGAATTCAAAGGAATTGAACAGTGCCCTCCTGCCAGTAGTCCCACTGCAGGAACAAGTGGCACACACTGAAGGTCACCTCTGTCATGAAGAATGAGAAATGATACCGCAATTTAACCACCTTGTAGCAAACATTATTTAAATCTTTGCCACAGCTCTATAGTATAACAAAGGATTTATAAATTTACTGATAGGATTAAATGAAAAAACAGGTTTATGCCAACAATAACCCAAGGGTGAGAAAAATACTTGGGGAGGCTGATTTGAAGCCATAGGTTAATACAACATCTTTAAAACTGATTTAATGGAGGGGACTGCATTTGGCCATTGAAAAATTATATGCACAATTAATGCCTCCATCAACACATAAAATATATTTACATAACCATTGAGGTTACAAATAAAGAGAAGCAGAGGTGCAGCCCAAAGCTTGTCCTCTAGCGTGCCACCAGATGCACCACTCTGCTCTCTCAGGTGGCTTCTCATTTGCAGAATAGAGATGACAGCAGAATCTCCCGCATGCCCAGGAGCCAGACTGCAACAGACACACTGTGGGTCAGAGATGTCAAGTGAGATTGTCCCACGCTAAGACATTCCCGTTCCCACCAGAACTTTTCATCACCCTTGGGCAACAGTTATGAGAAACCTAACACTCCAGCTCCTCTCCCAGCCAAGGAAGAAAACAGTGTTTAGCTCCTGGATGCTCCAACCAAGGGGCAGGTAACAGAGGCCTGAAAACTGACCCCAAACCTTCTGCTACAGCTCTACACCCAGCTCAGCTAAGCACGTGTCCCTAAGGACTCTCTTTGGCTGCAAATACTATCAGTTTTCATTGCCCACTGTAGTCACAATCAATAATGTCACTGTTAACACTGTGTCAACCAACGCTGAGCTGCAGCTGCGAGAGGACCAACAGGGTTTGGGTCTTTTGAGCCTCTGGTTACATTTCCATTAATGGATCAACACGTGACTTGTTTCCTGTGTGCTTTGTGTAAAGATACCTCATAAAACACATCACCAGTCTAGACGCTTCTAGTGCTGTTCATTGTTTAACTCTCAGGAATTATGAGAACCAGTCACCTTCTTCTTCCAGTGTGACCTTAAGAAGAATGCAGCACATGGCAGAGCAGTGAGCAGGTATCAACTGTCAACTCCAACTTACAAGGAGTCCTGGGGATGGACCTGGCACCCCACATTCCAGACTACTTGGAAGGAAGCTACCGCATCTGCCATTTAGTAAGTCATTTAGTCCTCCTTGGTCCTCTCTGTTCTCTGGTTTTCTAGAAAACTTACCTCTTCAAAGACTGTTTAAGGTTGAGATCTAAAATGTTCCGCCAAAGTCTCATTTGTGGAAGGTGATTGGATCATGGGGGTGCCATACTCATCAGTGGCAGAACGTGCAGTTAGGAGGTGGGCTTGGCTGGAGGTTCGAGGTCACTGGGGGATGACTTGGAAAGGTGTATTCTTGTCCAGCTCCTCCCTTCTCACTCTGCTTCCTGGTGCCACAGGTTGACCATCTTTTCCTCTACCATCCTGTTTCAGCATTGGAGCTAGTCATCATGGACTGAGACTGTGAGCCAAAATAAACCTTTCCTCCTTTAAATTGTGGCTGTTGGGTATTTTGTCCCAGTGACAGAAAATAAATTCACATGAGCCCCATCCTTTGTGACCACAGATGCCACAGAGCTGAGGTGTCAGCTGCAGTCTTAGCTTCTCCTAAGACCACGAGTCACCTGGGAACAACATGCCAGCACCAGACTTACCTTTTCCCCTTACTCCTGTCTCTGGTTCTCCACAGAAGGACACCAGCATCCCTGGGTTACACCGGCAGCAAACCCAACCTGACTTCAAGAATAAAGGTGGGCAAAGCTTTTCTGAAGACACCAGGAGTGGACGCTGGTAGTGAAGGGAATGCAGGTGTGGCAGGGATACAATGCTGGGGTGAACAGTGGCCCCCAAGTTCACGTCCACCCAGAACCTCAGAACATGGCCTTATCTGGATGAGTCTTAGCAGATGCCATTGAGGTAAGAATGAAGGTGAGCCCGTACCGGATGCTCCTGGTGGACATGAGATCCAATGCTAAATATCTTCATTGGAGGCCATGTGATAATGAAGGCAGAGGCTGGAGTGATGAGGCCATGAGGATGCCTGGGGCCACTGAAGCCAGAAGGGGTCAGAAGGATCCTCCCAGAGCCTTAGTGGGAGTGTACCCCTTCCAACACCTTGACTTCAGACTTTTGGCTTCCAGAAAATAAATTTCTATTGTTCCAAGTCCCTGGTTTGTGGTGATTTATTATGGTAGCCCCAGGAGATGGGAGCAACAAGTACTACCTATGGCTGGACATCAGACTTCTCTGTCCCAGAGCCACCCCAGGGTGATTCATGGCAACTGTCTACTCTGGGGTCAGTTTACCTCACCTCCATGGTCCCTGGCCCCAGCACCTCCTCTGTAGGCCCAGAGCCCCCAAGCTCTGGTCCATCTGCCCTGGGGGGGCCACCTCCTCCTCGCTTTCAGAATCCCCTCAGCACTCAGAGGCCCTTGAGCAAAAGGACTGCCATATTGTCTCCCTGAGATGCCTTCACAGCATGACTAAGGGACTCTGGGCCCAAGATGACAGCTCACTGGCATTCAGGAGAGGCCCCAAGGAAGGAGACCCATACACTGAGGGCCTCCCAGAGACCTCCAGCGGCTGCCCAGGGAGCAAAGCCAGAGCAAAGAGCCTTCTGGGGCTCTTCTCCAGCCCCAAGTTCCCACACACCAAGGGCCAGAACAGGAGCACTCATGCTGAGCGGGTGGGCTTTGAGGAAGTTTAGTTTTGATGCCTCAAGGGCATAAGATTGAATTTTACTCTTGTCTTTGATCTGAAATCTCCTCATGATAGGCCCTCTGTGGTCTGGTCCCTGCTTCTCTGATTCTGTAACAGACATCCACAAGCTCAGCGACCAACTGAACTTCTGGGCTCTGACATGGCTTACTGCAACCTGCAGGCTCCTTCACCAGCCCCCACCTTGTCCTCCCTTCCCTACACCCCACACAAATATCGGACTCCAGAGGCTCTAGTCAATGTTCTCATTATTTATAGATGATAGATAGATGATGATGATGATGATGATGATAGATAGATAGATAGATAGATAGATAGATAGATAGATATAGAGATAGATGATAGATAGATGATGATAGAAAGATAGATAGATAGCAATAGATAGATGATAGATAGATATAGATAGATACATAGATGATAGATAATAGACGATTGGAAGATAAATAAATGATAGATGGAGAGAGAGAAAGACTAGACAGATTAACTGTTATGGCTTTGTATCCTGATGTCCCCCCAAAGCCTCACGCAGTCTGTCTTAGTTACTTTTCTCTCACTGCTGAGACAAAAATACCCAGACGCCCAAAGTTAAAGGGGGAAAGGTTTATTTATCTCACAGTTTGTAGAGGTTTCAGTCCACAATCGGCTGGCTCCAAGGCAGGGTGGCCTGGCAGAGAAACACTTCACAGCAGCCAGAAGATAGCAAAACAAGCAAGGGCCTTAATACCGTCTTTCTGCCCCTTTTGTCTTATCCAGACTACCAGGATTAGGGCCGTGCTACACCAGTCAGTGGACCGATTGAGTAATCACACACCCTTAATCTCAGCGTTGTACCATGAATCGATCACACACTCTAGATTCAGCCACCTCTGAAACGGCCCACCGATGACCACATGAGGCTTTTGGGGACATCTAGACATGAGCCATAACATGGTCATAGGTTGAGCTTTTCGGAGGGGGCTGGATCTAGAGCGCGTGATGCTGGTATTAAGGGTTGGATTCTCGGATTGATTCATGGTGCGATGCTAGGATTAAGGGTTCCCCACCCTGGGTGTGAGTACTCCCCAACCTAAGGGCAAATACCCTGGATAGAATATAAGGGACAGAAAGAGGGCTGCTGTTGTTGCTCCTTGTCCTTTGCTGCTTGTTGCCTTCTGCCCACTATGAACTGTTTCTCCTCTGTGATGCCCCTCTGCCATGCTGCCCTGCCTTGGAGCCAGCCAACTATGAACTGAAACCTCTACAAACTGTCACTACAATAAGTCTTTCCTCCTTTAACTCTGGGTGTCAGGCATTTTGTCTCAGCAATGAGCAAAGTAACTAAGACATGAAGGTAAGTAGATAGATAGATAGATGATTAAAGAGTTTTAAGTCTAGGTGAGCACGGTGGCATAGTAGTCCCAGCCACTCGGGAATCTGAAATGGAAGGATAAATAGAGCCCAGGAGTTAGAGAGCAGCTGGGCAACATAGTAAGACCCTGTCTCAAAAAATAATAAAATAGCCGAGTGTGGTGGCACACACCTGTAATCCCAGCACTTTGGAGGCTAAGGCAGAAAGATAGCCATGAATTTAAGGCCAACCTGGGCTCCATAGTGAGCTCAAGGGAAGCCTAAACTACATAGTGAGACCTTGTGTCAAAAAAATATAAATAAATTTTTGATTTTTAAAATCACATTTATATGCAGCATTATGAAGTAATGTGTGTGAAGGTATGATCAAAAAATACAGTGAGGGCCGGTGATATAGCTCAGAGGCATAAGTGCCTGCCTGGCAAGTGCAAGGTCCTGAGTTCGGTTCCCTGTACCCACATAAAGAAAGAAAAAAAATACAGTGAATGCTTAAATCTAGAAATTTATTACAGTAAAAGACACATTGCAATTAATCTCCCTCAAAATATTCCCCCTTGCTTTGAACACATTTATTCCATCTTCTCGCCACTTCCTGAAGCAGTTCTGGAAGTCCTCTTTCATGAGTGTCTTTACTTGGGCTATCATGGCTGCCTCAATTAAAATCAATTAAAAACATTTGCCTTTCATTATCATTTTGACTTTGAGGAAGAGCCAAATATCACATGGTACCAGATCAGTGCATAAGGTGGATGAGTACACATTGTAATGTTTTTGTGAGGCTGCCTTTCTGGTGGATGCCACTGGGCAGCAACATTCACATTCTTTATCACACATCATAAAGACATTCACAAAAAAGAACTTCCAGAACTGCTTCAGAAAGTGGCAAGAACAATGTGATAAGTGTGTTCGGATGGAGGGGGAGTATTTTGAGGAGTAGTTACTGGAAATGTGTCTTTTATTGTAATAAATTGTTTTAAATTTAAACATCCAGTATATATTTTGATTATCTCTTTTATGTACATCCCAGTTTTATGTAACTTTTGAGGACTTGTCCACTCTTTTTCCTGCTGCGCACACCCATCCACACTATTTGGTGCACTGTGACTCAATCATTGCAATTGCTGTGTAGGATTCCATTTCATGATCACACCACCACCTATTAACATATCCTCCAGCTGCTGGTCACTTCAGCTGCTTTAAGACTTGCCCTTGTGAACAGTGCAGCTATAAACTGTCATGTGCATCTTCTGGTAGACATGTGTAAGATGTTTTGACAGGTAAATATTAAACTCTCCACAAGTGCTGCTCCTCACGTGGCTGCACAGCTAACCTGAAACGCACCAGATGCTGTCAGAGCACGCTGTCTTCAACACACGTCATTGTCAGACCTCTGAATGTTTGCTATCCCAGTGGGGACAGCTTGTATTTGTGATTATTGTTTCCCTGGTAACTAGTGAACTCAGCCATCTCCCTTTGCTGTGCATGCTCTGTAAATCACCTGTGTGTGCCTTTTGCCATTTTTACTAGATTGCTCACACTCTTCTTGGTGTGAGTATAATGAGTCTATTCTTGGTATGAACCCTTTGTCAGTTACATTTCTTTCAGGTCTCTTTTCTTAGTTTGTAATGTATTCTTTTGTTTTCTTTAAGATGTGCTTTTACAGTTAAAAGCTTTTAATTCTGTGATTGTCATATTTATCAGTCTTTTTATGATTTATTCTATTTGTGTTTTATTTAGGAAATCCTTCTCTCTCCAAATCACACAGAAATTCTGTTTTGTTTTCTATTAAAAGCTCTTCAGCTTTGCTCTTGACTTTTATTTACATCCTTGATCCTGGAGTTAATTTTGATGGATGGTGGTGTTCTCAGTCCCTAAACAGTCCTTCCTTTACTAGACTTCTTGGTCATGTGGGATAAACACTAGGTTTCAGATAGGCTCCCTGAAGGCCTTAGCGGTAGTCTGTCTCTTGCCCCAAAATGTTAAACCACATGGACTGGCAGGAACCAGAGCTGGAAGACAGGCTAACATCATCTTATTACTTAATGAGAAAGCTACCCTCTGCTCCTAGGGCCAAGTAAAAGGAAACCTGGGGTGGAGCCTAGGGAGGCTCAGCAGCCCAGGAGGCAGGTGTGATCCAGCCCCAGCACACACAGCTCCAAGTGTCACTAGGGAACACAACGGCCTGTTCAGGGCCAAGGAAGAAGCAGGTGGCAGGGCCCCAACCTGCCCCAGAGCCCCCAGCCAACTGGGGTTCAGGGCTTCAAGGCAGGTGTTGCTGAGGACTCTCCTGGCCCCATTCCTCCTCCGCAGAGTAGAAATGGAGGCTCAGCTTGAATAGTGGCTTTTCCAGTAGAATCTGTAAGAAATGCAAGGGGATTTGAAGCCATAGTAACCATGGTGATTGCTAGATGAAACACTAGGGGACATTTACCAAAGAATGACTTAATTTTTGTTAGCCTTTAATCCACCTTCCCATTCATGCCAATCAGATGAACCAACTCTGCCTTTTGAGGCCAAACTTGGATTGATGCTACAAGCCAGGATACCAGAGGATTTACGCACATCTCCCTGTGTCCTGGAGGCTCGGTCCTGAGAGTCCACATTGCCCAGCTGTGGCCCCATGTGGCTCAGGCCCATCCAGTTCAGGAAGAGGGCCTGGTACCCAGGAGTGATTGGAACAAGGACTTCCAATGTCCCCTCAGTCAATCGTCAACAGGAGATGTGGACACTGGGGACCCTAGCCAAGAAGGGGGCCTTCTTCCACCACCACCAGCATTCAAGGCCTCTCCCAGCATGGACCTCCCTATTAACACATACCTATCCATCAGATACATTAATTCATGACTCACGGCAGATTCCCTGTCATTTACATCCTTCGTTCCTTCCTATTTTATTTATTCATTCAACAAAATTACTGATAACCTCCTCAGGGCTGCTTGACAGATCCCAAGGGTCCCAGGAAAGGAGCCAGAGTCCCCGCTCTGGAGAGTAGCTTGCCAACATCCACCCACATGGGAGGGGAGGGAGGAGAGAGGACGGAGAGGAGGGCTGTCTCAGTGGCCTGGGGAGAACAGCATGAACCTGAACCTGGCACACACGGCCAGGCCACCAACTCTGAGTGCCACTAGGGAAAGGCAGCCTCAGGACCAGCCTCCATAGGCACCCATTGACCTCAGGGCTGTCTCTAAAGCATCCCACATGGTCTGTCAGTGTCTGCCCAGGCAGACATTCCAGTGAGTTCTCCCCTAAACCTTGCCCTCCTGCACTTGGCCAATACACAACCAGCCAACCCCTCCAATGCCAAGGGAAGGAGCCACTGTGAAATTGGGGTTGGGGGAGATTTGGGGACAGTGGCCAGGGAGAGTAGAAGTAGGAGCCTGGGAAGTCTGGAACTTCAGCCAGGAGAGCCACTGGCAGAGGCCAGAGGCAAGTAATCTGATGCCACTCCCAGCCACTGACTGTCCTGTCCTTCCTCTCCTGACACGCCCTCCCCCATCCTCCATGATGTTCCCCAAAGTACCCTGATGCTGGTTTAGCCTGAACAGTCTTAAGCTCAGCCCCAGTCTCTGCCCAACCTGGTCCTCACTGTGCCCTCCACCTGCCCACAGACCCCTCTCAGGTCTGGGTTGAGACATCACTAGTGAGACTGGTCTGTCTGTCCTATGAGGTCCCTTCTTGCCAGGGATGCTGGGCTGGAACAAGAAGGGTCAGGCCTCCTTAGCCAAGGTGTCCCAGGCCGTCCCACTGTGGCCTCTCTCTGGGGACTCCTAGTCCTGCCCCAAAGAATGACTCAGTGAGGCACCCATTTTCAGATTCTGAATGGCAGTGCGGCATATTAGGATAGAGCCCTATCTCTGGGATAGGGACTACAACCTGGGAAGGTGTATGTGACTGGGGGCCCCAGTTCCTGCCCCCTCCCCTATGGAGCAATGGCTCTCGAAGGCTGGATGTGAGCAATCCGTCCCATCCTGTCCCGGCCACAGCTCAAGATCACAGACACATATGCACGCATACACACACACACATGCACGCACACCTGGACCTCTCTGTCAGGGTAAGCCCTAGGCAGACACCAAACCTCTGCTACCCAGCTCTCATGGGCATCCTCCATCAGTGCTGAGCCCTGAGGTGAGCAGCAAAGAATTTGTGGCCCAGTCCAGAAAGAAAATGTGAGAGGATCTCTTTAAATATTGTAGAAGGGAAGGGTTTTTCTCTGGCCTAAAACCCCAAAACCATAAAAAATAGTGATCACAGCATCTACACAGAAATTCAAGGAAAAAATCTTCCACATTGAAAAAACCCATAAACAAAATCTAAAGAGAAGTATTTGCAACTTATACCACGACGGAGGAACTTATCTCCCTGCTCTGCTGAGAGCTCCCAGAAATGGATAAGAAAGATACCAACTGTGCAACACGGAAACAGAAACTACCTCCCAACTGCAGAAAATGGAGAAATCAAAACACACAGGAAGAAAACACAGACTGGTGACGAGCCATGCCAAGGATCAAGGCTCATCCAACTCTGTGCACCCGAGGTCGCCTTCTCAAAACTATAATGAAAATGTAATTCCACCTTCACCACCAGTGAAGACTGGCAAAGCCCAACCGTTCCCAAGGACCCTGCAGTTTCCTGCATGGTTGACGCAGCCAGACTCATGGAAGCTCCACAGGCCCAGCAAGGCTACCCTGGGGACTTGCCCCAGACACTCGTGCCGATGCACATGCCCAAGGCTGTCCACCACAGCACTGTATGGGACAGTACCTGAGCAACCTGAGAATGCAGGAGGAGGAAGCTGAAAGCATCCGGCAAGAAGTTAGGATGCATCTGTGGATCACAATGCAGCTGTAGGAAGATAAGGGAAGCTCATTCTGCCCCAATATATAAAGATCGCCAAGGTATATGGAGGGGCCTCAACAGTGAATGACCCCTCTATTAGTTTTCATTTCTTTGTATTTGCATACAGACACCCTGAACAGAGACACAGGAAACTATGGGAACAGAGATGGCTGGAGGCACACTTCTCCTGGAGACTTTATATTGGTACAAATGGAGTAGGAAGGATCAGTCCTCCTCAGCCAGGGTGCCCCATGCCTCCTGCTGTGGGCTCTACTTGGAGACTCCTGGTCCTGCCCTAAACTGCCTCAGCGAGAGACCCACTTTCAGATGCTGACTCAGACTGAGCAGATATTTGCATCTCCTGCCATCTTCAGATAGTTGGATGGAGCCCCTCACCTAATTCCCCAGGACTGGGCCCCTGCCCCTGTGCTCCTTCCTGCCTCACTCTCCCTATTCCCAGCAGCCTTCCTCCAGACAGGGTAAGTAATCCCCCAGCCTCACCCTCACAAGCCCACCAGGGAGAGGGTTTTGGCCCCTCCTTGGCACCAAATCAAGACCAGGGACTTCCTCAATCCAGACCTCACAGTGAGCCTGGAGCTGTACCCTGCAGCATCCCAGATAACCTCAGGTCCCCACTACTTCTGCTCTGGGTGGCAGTGTAGCCTGTCTGTGAGGCACACAGTCTCCTTTTCCTTGGACAGTGTTCACCTTGGTGGGCATCATGTCCCACTATTATGTTGCTGAAACAGCTCTGTGCTTGGTTAGCATTTCCAACACCACCATCCTCTCTGTGCACGCAGGCACACATGCATGTGTACACACACGCACTCACAAGAGGAGCCATCCCTTCTGCCTGTCCACTGTTCTGTCCCCAGACCCTAGAGCCCAACACTTAGCTCCCAAAAAGTAATAAAATCAATCAATAAGTGTAGCATTGTCAGCCTGCTCTTCACATCGCTTCTGATGGTGACACTTCTGCTTATAGGGTATGGATGGTACAGATTTCTGGAGCCAGAACAGGACACTTTAAATCAAGATTTCTGAGTGCAGGGAGCATTCTGGGAATCCTGACATCAGTTGGAATTTGAGAAGATGCCCCAGCAGTCAGGAGCCCTAACACTATGGACAGGTCCCAGTTCTCAGCAGGCAAGAAGAGAGTAGGAGGGTACAGGGCAGGGAGGACTCCACCAACCCCATGACCCCATGCAACCAGACCATGCTTCTTTGGAGCATGGGCAGCAAGAGCCACCTTGGTCTGGAAAGGCTGCCCACACCATGACTCACCTCCGAAGAAGACGTCAAAGGAGAATGACAGGAAAATCTGTCTGAAGATGATGCCAGTCTCAGGACACAAACATCTTAACCAAACACCACTGTTTAAATATAGCAGCGGCTTAAAAGAATCACATGTCACAAGCCAAGGCAGCTCACTGTTAGGAAACCTAATAATGAAATTCACTGTATCAGCTATTCATTAAGTGGGGAAAACATATGGCTATATCAACATATCATCAAAGGACATTTCTTTTAAATTCATTAGCCATTCCTAATTTTAAAAATCTAATTGAAATATGAATAAACAGAGAGTCTAAGTTGAATAAAGATGTGTGTTGAAACCCAGCAACAAACCCTGTTCACAGTATGTGAAGGCGTTCTGTGAGCAGACCCCCGGGCCATTGTCCTTCCGCCACGTTTTGCAGAGGTTCCAGCTAGCACAGTCCACAAACCCTGACCAAGCAACAGGAATAGCAGAGAAGAGACCAGATCATCTTCATCCATAGAGGATGCATTGTATACTGTGAAAATCTAAGAGATGCTGCTAGTAATGGAATTTAGAAATACATGTACTCAAAAATAAGTAGCCTTCCTTTCTTCCAGTTGCAGTGTTATTTATAGCTGCCTCAAATCTTCCAAACACCCCCTGCACATTTTGGATAGTTCCTGTGTTGTGAATCCCACTTCAGCCTTATAGAATTTGAAATTTTTATCTTGCAGTCTCCAGCACAAGGGTGTAGCAATAGGACTTTGGACCAGGTGTGACTTTGGAACAGGTGACCTGTGGCTGCCAGCCCACAGGCAAGAGCCATGCAGCCAGGCCAGCTCAGCACCTGCCTTGGGCCTCCAGCCCTCCCAGCAAAGTGTCCTATTAAGCCCTCCGCATAACCCAACTCAGGCAGACTCTGGGGTCCACACCAGCAAGGACAGTGTGCAAAGAATCCCCATTGGGCTAGATGAGAACATTCCTACTTCTTTACTTCTAGGCTCATCCATTCACCAAGGCAGTAGATGGTTGACATCTTAGTACAGCTTTCCCATCTTCTTTTCCAGGGAAAATCCAACTGGGGGTGGGGGACAGGGTGACAACTACCTACTCAGGTATTTGTTAGAACAGCCCTTGTCCCTATTTTCCCCTCAACAAACACATAGGCTGCTGCCAAGACAGTCTTCACCTCATTTGTGAGTCAACCCTGTCTGTCATTGGGCCACAGCCCAATTTTCAGAGCATGAGATTACCTGTGCCCCCCACCACAGTCACCTCCCTGAGGCCTCAGCCCTTGAATGGAATCCAGAGGCCTCTCTGGACCCAGCCTTCAGCAGATGGGGTTCAAGGCTATTCCTCTTAGTTTAAGAGAAATCTCCCCCTCTACTTATTTTGAAATAGCTGAGAGACCCCTCCTCAGCTCCTGCCTGTCTCCCTCTTTGTGGGGGCATGTAGGCTTTTGGACATGAAAATGCCAGACACCCAAGGTTGTCTGTCCTGTCAGTTGATCCCCTAAGACAACAAGCAGCCCTTGTCCACCTCCTTGCATGGGTTGGGACACTTATGAAATGAACGTCACCAAGAAAGTCAAAAACATCTGCTTCCTTCATCAAAAAGGGCCAGTTAAACTTAAAGGAAAGGGAAAAATCCAACTTACAATACCACAAAAACTATAAATTACCCAGCAGTAACTATACCACAGAAGATGCTCAGCCCACGTGGAGACTACACAGCTGCACTGAGAGAACCACAAACCTCTGAGTGGAGACACAGCCAGGAAGGAACCCATATCCCCGCTTCAGACCCAGGGAGTGAGAGCCCCACTGGATCCCAACAGAGGGGCACCTGGACACGTGTGGCACGTGAGAGGGAGAGGCAGTGGTGGTGTCTGGGAAGGGCATCTGCTTTACTGTCTGTGAGATGCTGTGAAGCCACCAAAACCAAAACAGCAACACAGTGACCAGTAACCTCTGACCACAGAATCCCCATGGTAGCAGATCAGAGCATCCCGATATACATGGGAATGTGTTGTGTCAAGGGGGGATCTTGAATCCATGAGGAAGAAGGATTATATATAACAAACAGCACCGAGAAAAGTGGCCACATGGGAGGAGTCCCTCTGTCCAGTCACACCACAAACAAACACAGAGGGACCGGGCCGGTGAGACGGCTCAGCGGCTTAAGCGCCTGCCTTGCAAGCGCGAAGGCCCGAGTTCGACTCCCGGATCCCACATACGAAAAAGGGGCCGGTGATATCGCTCAGCGGCACGGGTGCCTGTTGGCACGCGAGGTCCTGAGGTCGTCCCCCCGGTACCCACAAAAAAAAAAAAAAAAAAAAACACAGAGGGACTGATGTCTGAATGCAGGAGTCAAATCTGCAAAGATGCTAGAAGCATATACAGGGGCTATTAATATAGTGCAAAGGTGGGTGTCCCAAGATAAGAAGTCCCAAACCATTCCAGAACCATTAGACTCTACTGCGACCAATCTCAAAGGATTGAAGGAAGCATTCACCAAACGCACCCTGGGAAGAGCTCTGATACATAGGGGTTGGTCACACCTAACAGTAAGAAAAGGCAAGGCCAGGACAGGGCATGGGTGAGAGTATGACCAGGAGGAACGCAGTGGCTCTCAAGCATAAAGGATGCTCAGCCCCACCAATAATGTCTCAAGCAGAATCGCAGTTTCTTCCACCAAGTGGGCACAAATTCCTGAAGCTGGATCATGCCCACCACTGGGCAGGGTGTAAGGAATTGGTGGGATGTAGACTGCCTTGGTAGAGGATCTACTTTCTTGACAGATTTCCTCTCAGGCTCACCTGATCAACTTGGCCCACAGAGAAGGGAGGACAAGGACACCCCTTCAGAAATGCTGATGGCAAAAAACTGAAAACCACTACGCCCACCAATAAAGGATGGTTACATAAATTATAGAGGGCTCACTCTGGGGACAGAGAACAAAAGGTCAACCTAGACATCCAGCCTGGCTGGAGGCTGCCACGAGCTGCTTGGTGGAAAGGGCTAAGCAGCAGCTAATGTGGCAGCACTCTGTGCCTGGCCCACCCAGCGAACAAAGTCCATCTCACAACAGTGGGGCCCAGCCAGGCAAACACTTTTGTGAACACCTGTTGAGGCAGAACCAATTTAAACTCTCCTAGAGATGTGCAGGGTGCCCTGAAAAGGGAACTAAAATGTGGGGTCCAGCCCTCTGTTTCCACTGCCCTCCCCCAGAAGCGGCTCAGGGTAAGAGCAGGAGGCACTACCTTGTAATTTTATATAATTCCTCAAAGAGGCAGGGGGAAGTTTACTCCTTTTTTTATTTTTAAATACTTCTGCCAAACAATAAATTGGGCAAAGATGTGTGTGGACTCTGGCCCAGAGCTCACTCCTCACCCAGAAGCTGGCAGTCTTCCTCTTTCTGTAGCTCCAGGGCCCACAGGAGCTTCCATAGTTCAGGACCTCCCCACACCAGCTTCCGGTTTCCTCTGATTTACTGGGGATTGAACATAAGACCTTTACACTGAGCTATGTTCCTGGCCCCTTTTGTCTTTATTTTGTTTTAATTTTGAGACAGGACCTCTCTGGTCCTTAAGTTGCCCAGGCTGGGCTCGAACTTTCAATCTTCAGTCTCCCTTCTGGCTCAAGTCTCCCAAATCCCCTCTGAATTTTTTTTTTTTTTTTTTTTTTTTTTGTGGGTACCGGGGGGACGACCTCAGGACCTCGCGCGCCAACAGGCACCCGTGCCACTGAGCGATATCACCGGCCCCTTTTTCGTATGTGGGTTCCGGGAGTCGAACTCCGGCCTTCGCGCTTGCAAGGCAGGCGCTTACGCCACTGAGCCATCTCACCGGCCCCCCTCTGAATTATTGAGCTCCTCTCCCTTACTCTAGCTGTGGTCCTCAGGTCCCCAAAACACCAGGCATGGGTGGGCAGAGGAGGGGCCCATGGCACAAAAGTGGGGCAGAGTCCAAGCAGAAAAGGAGATAAACCTCTAGGGAAAACCCTTGGGCCATGTCCACAGCAAGGAGCCAGCTCCAGCTTCAGGAAGGACTGGAGGCCTTGCCCCACTCTTCCTGCTCACCAGACCCTGATTTCCCTCCATCACTCATGCAGAGCCTCTGGAAGCAATGCCAACACCAGATCCTACAGGAACCATTTCCTTTTCTGAGGAGTCCAGGACCTAGCAATGACCATAGGTCTGGATAGCCACAGATAGCAGAAGAACACACCGGCCAGAGATCAGACCCCAGAGAAGTCCGAGCATGTCTACTGATCACCTCATAGTGAGCAAGGGCCACAGGGCAAGCCATCCTGCAGCATCAGTGCAGGAGCTGGGGCTGGAGTCAGAGGCTCAGAGCTGCCCAGGATTAGGAGGGCAGCCCAGTTTACTTGGAAGGGTCTCCATTCCTCCCCAATTGTGCCACCCACACAGGCTCAGCCTCCTCAGATCTAGGTCCAGGGAATGGCACAGGATTCCCCCCAATCACGATGCAGGGGCCAGTATCCAGCAAAGGGGCAGGGTCTGGCCCATGAAACCTCCACTCTAGGCTGTAGCAGCCCTGTGGCTCTCGGTGGCTGAAGAGGAGTGGGGGTAGAAACAAGAGCCCTGTGGACCAGACATAGCTGTTGTGAGTGTTCGTGGCACACTGGATGCTGAGTGTCCCAGAGTCAGTGTGCACAGGGACATACCAGCACGTGTGGCATGATGGGAATGTCTCAATGCCTGTCTATGCAGATGCCCCTGGATGTAAGCATATAACAGTGAACACAAACTGGGTTTGTGTGCATGTGAGCCCGCTGCTGTACTTGTGTGCACTTCTAGTATCCGCGTGTGCATGGTTCTTCCCCTCCCGCTCAGGCCCACCCTGTGCTCCTGTCCATCCCAACTCTCACCCTCCTCAGCACACCCACACACCACCTGTACCCTGCAGCAGAGAGAGTGTGGCCTCCAACGTCCCCACTGTCTGCTACCTCAGCTCTCTACTCCCCACCAGGACCCCACCCCACATCCACACCCAGGCTCAGACCCAGGGCCTCAGGACTCAGAAGTGACTTTATTTCTTGGTAAACAGATGCCCTTTGGGCCAGGCCTCTGGGCTTCACTTGGCTCAGCCTCACTTCCCCTCAGGGACCTGGGGGCCCTAGCCCCCTGCCCTCACCCCTGGCCTCCTGCCTGGACACTTTAGAGAAGTCCGGCTGCCTGGGATGCAGTAATGACGGACAGGCAGTGAGGTCTCATATCTAGAGAAGCACAGACCCAAATGCTGGGCAACCCTGCCCAGGCCTCCACCAAGCCAGGCAGGGAGGGGCAGTGTCAGGCTCAGGGACAAGCTTCAAACTCCTGCAGAGGGCAGGACTCAGGGCTCAGCCCAGAGCAAGGCAGACCCCAGGCTGAGTAGGAGCCCTGCAGCCAGGGCCCAGGCGCTGTGCCCCACCTCTGCAGCCACCCCATTACACAAGTCCTTCTCGCAGCACTCCACGTCCACTTTGAGGATCCCAGAGTTAATGAACCCCATCAGATAGTCTGAGAAAAAGTGCCGCTTGACGAAGTCACAGGAGGAGGCGCACATCTTGTTCACAGAATGATCCTTCCTGCCTGGGGGAGAAGGGGGAGTGGAGCTCTACCCCGGCCTGTGCTTCCTCCCCAGGCCCCAGGCCCCTCTGTGTCAGCTAGGGACCAAAGTCAGCAGAATTGAGGCCCTCAACCCACCAAAGTTAGGAACTGCATGGAAAAGCCACCAAGGACCCAGGGAAGGACAAGCTGGGCAGTGTCCTGCCCCCAGACCCATGCTCCTGTGGCAGGCCTAGAGGCCCAGAGAACACCTCTGATCTCCCCCCTGAGTCTGTCTCTTAGCAACCCCCACCCATCCAGGCTCCAACTTACTGCTACTGGGGTCAGTGATCTGGACGCTGGCACACACAGTGTCTGACGGCTGGCACTGCTTCGGGGTACAGTGGCTGTAGTTGGTGGTCAGGGTACAGTCCTGGCACCACAGGCCACGAGCTGGGCAGGGAATGGGATGGGGATGACCAGAGGAACTGGCCAGGCCCTGCATCCCCTCAGTCCCTACCTGCTTCAGGGATCATGGCAGAGCCATGCCCAGAGGAGACAGGAGGAGCAGGCCAGGCTGACCCCCGCACTTTCCTCTGTGCCTTGAGCACACCCCCAGACTGGATGGATTCCAAGCTATGAAGGGCGAGCCCAGACTTAGCGGGAGGCCTGGCGGGGCTGGGAGTGATGGAGCAAGGAGCATCCACACTGGACCAAAAGCCTGAGGAAAGGCACTCATGGCCTCAGGTGCCCAGAGGGATCCCAGTGGCCAGAACAGAGCTGATGAGGACTGAGCTAGGGTTGAAGGAGTCCGGGAGGGGCCGGACTTTATGGAACCGTGGGATGATGCCCCCCACACACTGAAAGGCCCTCTCCTTGCACCCCCAACTCACCCAGCGTGGGGCACAGCATCAGGGTCAGCATCACCAACCCGAGACCTCTCATGGCTGGAGGCAGCATGCTCCGGGCGAGCCTGGGGGAGGCACGGGCGCTGTGGGCGGGGGTCCTCTGGGGGGCAGGCCTGGTGGAGAGAAGTCCTCGTCAGGAGACCCAGTCCTCGGCAGAGCCCAAGGATCCTCTCCTTTTCTGGCCTCAGGATGCGACCTCCTCCTAAGAATTGGAAGGCCGGTCAGCCAGGGTCTGGCAGAGCCCCACCCCACCCCACCCCATCCCCCTGAGCGTCCACCATCACAGCATCCCCACGGGGAGAAAAAGGTCTGCCCTCTCGGGGGAGCTGTCAGCCCGGCTGCCCCCACCCCTCACCCAGCACCTGTGGGGGTTGGGGGTGTCGTCCTCCCTGGGAAGCTGTAGGTGAGTCCAGACAGGAACGGTAGGAGGAGGAGGAGAACGAAGAGGGAGAGGACTGCACCTGCTGCGGGGAGAAGGGTGCGCGCCGTATCCCCACCCCCACCCCATCCCCACCCCTGGGCTGGAGGGCCGGGAACCCCGCGCCGAGTGCCCCCCCCCCAGCGCGCGAGCCTCGGCGCTCACCGCGGACGGGGCGCAGAGTGCAGGCCTCGGGGTCAGGGGGCGCACTCACATCCCTGGGGTGTCCGCACTCCGGGCTCAGGCAGCGTGCGCGGCTCGGGGAGCAGTGCCCTTCGGTCTCCCTGCGGACCCAAACCCGGGCGCAGCCTCGTCTTTCGGGGAACGCAGCCGCAGACGCGGACCCCGCTCGAGGGGCGGGGCGGAGCCGAGCCGGGGCGGGGGTTGAGCGGGGAGATGCGCGGAGCTGGAGAGCGCCCGGGGCTCATAGCCTGGCAGGTCGCTGCCCCTGGCCTCGCTGCGCCCCTCACCCGCCTGCGCGCGCGCCCCCTCCGGCTCGCGCTCCCGCCACCTCCCCCGCTCTTCCCCCCCACCCTACCTCTCACCTCCCCCTGACCCTGGTGGACAAGACCCCTACCCGCTCCGCCTGGCTGAGGTCTCCTTGGAACTTCTCAGAAGAACGTTTCCTGGGAGGAGGAGGCAGGGAACCTCACAAAGACCCAGGGAGGGAGGGTGAGAGGGAAGGACTGGCTGCGGTGCTCTGCGTGGGTCCCTGTTCACTGCCGCCCTCCCGCTTGGACTCCGACCTTGGGACCCCTCCCTCCCCGGCATCATCCTCCCTTCTGATTGTCCCAGGCAGTCCTACTCCGAGACGACAACTACAAGCAGTCCCAGTCCCAGGGACTTCTGTCACCAGCTACATTCACACCTGAAGAGAACCCTGACGGGTCTTGGGGCTTCCAGCCAGGTGCTCAGTGTCCTCTTTCACCTTCCCTGCGGTCCCCGTGCCTGAAGTCCACGGGGTAAGCCTCAAGCTGCCATCGGACCTCTTTCACCTGCCTGCGTTCATCTGGCCATTGTTGACCTGGTGCTGCCCTGAGCTCTGGAGAACTCTTTCAGAAAACAGATGGAGATTTCTGGCCTCCTGCATCTCTTTTCACTTATGCATCTTTGCAAGATGTGACAAGCTTAGCTGACATTTACTGAACACATACTATGTGTTCCACCTCTTCTAACACTTAACATACATTATCTCAGTCCAGTCTCACAACAACGCTGCTGTGCAGGGTTTTACCATCATTTCCATCTTAGGGATGAGAAGAACATGCACAGAGAGGTTCCGCTCCCTTCTCAGGGCTGTATAGTGATGGGGTGACACACCCACAGTTGGGCTCCATTGTCTGTACACCTCACTCGTTCTCTGTGTGGCTTCAGAGGATGAAGGCAAAGGGAGACGTTAAGGGAACTTGGTCTGCATTAGGGTGAGGAAGACTTCTTTGAAGATGTGACACTTGGAACTCTGAGTTGTAGTTAAGAAGGTGCAGAGGGCAAGAACTAGGTCACAGCTGAAACACAGTTCTTTTCAAAACACCAACAAGGTAAGAGAAATTTCTGAATCCGTAAATAAATAGGTAAATGTGATAGTAGAGCCCCAAAGCCTGCATGCTGAGTAGGAGGAAGATGTGGAAGCCAAAGGTGTCCTGGGCAGAGCTAACACCTACACTGGGTCTGAGGTCCTGGATCTTGGTGTGGCTTTTTGCAGAAGCAGAGCCTGAGACAAGGATTCTAGGGCAAACTTATTTGGAAGTTCAGGGAACAGCTGCAGGGAGTAGGGAAGTGGTCCAGGGCAGGGAAGGTGGTCTAGACCAGTAAAGCCATGGTATGAGCAAACCACCACTGGATTCCATCCCAAGAGGAATTCTAAAAAATGATGTGAAACGTGTGCATCAGGGATGATATCACCCAAGGGATGAGGAGCTGTAGTATTTTATAACAATCCCCAGGAGTCATGTAGGGCTGTTCTCCAAGGTTTATCATCTAGCTCTTCCTATTTGCCATCTACACAAGGCAGGCAGAGTAGCCTCCCTCCACACAGAGATGGGACACAGGCATGCAAAGTTACAGCACAGCACACCCATAGAGTTGAGAATTTGGGGGAGTATTTGCAAAGTGTGTGGGCAGTGCCTGAGCTCCCACAAGAAGCTGAGCCTGCCAAGAGAACCAAGGTGGCCCATGTCAGCAACACCCAACTTAGGAACTGGGGTTCCCGTGGGTTCAGCTGAATCAAACATGAGCTCAAAATCAAAAATTAGCAATTATGCCAAGGAAACAAGCCTCCAAAATCACATTCAGCAGAAATAAGGACAAGCCACATATTTAAATATGCATAAACTCTCCAAATTAGAGAAGTCAAATATAAAATGAATATAGAAAATATAGAATACAAAATGAATCTGTTTAATATATGTTTAAAATATATTAAAAGGAATAAGGCACTGTCAAGCTGACCCCCTGTTTATCTGAAAAAAAGTAAAACCTTTAGAAATGAGGAACTTTCCATTGAAATGAAGACATCAGTAGAAACCTTAAAAGAATTATGTTAAGTGAAACAAACCAATCACCTAAAAAAACATATATTATATCCTTTTGTTATAATGAAATGTCCAGAATTGAAAAATCCAACAGAAACAGATTAGTGGCACCTGGTACCTGGGGTGGGAGGATGGGGAATGACTGCTAGTGGGCACTGCTAATAAATGAAGTGGTAAAAACCACTCATTTAGAAGTGATGAAAATGTTCTAGGGGCCGGTGAAACGGCTCAGCGGTGTAAGCGCCTGCCTGGCAAGCGCAAGGGCCCGAGTTCGATTCCCAGAACCCACATACGAAAAGCGGGCCAGTGATATCGCTCAGCGGCACGGGCGCCTGCTGGCACGCGACGTCCTGAGGTCAACCCCCAGTACCCACAAAAAAAAAAAAGAAAGAAAATGTTCTAAGCAGGATACCGTGGCACAGGTCTGTAATCCCAGCTACTTGAGAGGCTGAGGCAGGAGTATTGCAAGTTCAAGGCCACATTGGGCAACTTAGCTAGATCCTATCACAAAATAAATAAAAGAAGGTGGTAGAGCACTTACCTAATATGAATGATGTGCAATTCCCAATGCCGCCAAAAAAAAAAAATTATAAAAATGGATGGTGGTGGCAGGGCATGGTGGCACACACCTGCAATCCCAGCACTCAGGAGGCTGAGGTAGGAGGATTTCTGTGAGCTCCAGGCCAGCCTGGCCTACATAGTGAGTGGAAGGCCAGCCTGAACTGCGTAGTGAGACTCTGTCTCAAAAAAAAAGGATGGTAGTGATGGTACCACGCCTTTGTAAATATACTAAAACCTACTGAATTATATCCCTTGAGTGAATTTTATGTGAATTATATGAATTATAACTGTAAATTATAACTCAAAGCTGTCATTTAAAAAAACTTCAGCAGATATGTTAGGCAGCAAATTAGACACAACTAAAGAGGGATTTTGTGAACTGGAAGATAAAGAAATTATTGTGAATATAGCACAGATTTGGAGAGAGGTAGCTCACTGGTAGTGTCTTTGGCTAGCATGTGCAAGACCCTGGGTCTGATCCCCAGCACCACAGCACCGCAGCACCACACACAGATACACACACACACACACACACACACACACACTGAAAAAGAATGTACCACAAAAAATAAGAAGTTAAAAAATATAAAACAGACATAAAAGCATGCAAACACATAAAAGCGTGATTGAAGGAAAGAATCAATGTTTAGATACATTGTACTTCTGAGTATTTCAGAACTGGTAAAAGCTAAGTGCTCACAGAGAACACAACTAATACAAACTAGAATAATAAAGATAAAGCTTATATCCAAGTAAAACAGTGAAATTTCAGACCACCAAAAACAAAAGAAGATCTTTAGAAGATCCCACCCACAAAAGAAGAATAATGCTAAAGAAGTAGCAGTTAGACTCAGGGGACTATTTCAACAGCAACAGTGAAAGGCAAAGAATGAAATAATATCTTTAAATTGCTCAGAGAAAAATAATTGCCAACTAAGAATTTATACATTGTTTTACAGAAATAAATACAAAATAAATTTTTCAGATAATTTTAAGTCTAGAAAACAACTCAATAGCAAGAAAACAAATAGCCTGATTTAAAATTGAGCAAAGGATCTGAACAGGCATTTGCCAAAAAAAATATGCAAATGTCCCACAGGCTTATGAAAAGATAATCAACATCACTATTCATCAGGCAAATGCAAATTAAAACCACGGCAAGATATGACTTGATGCTTATCAGAAAGACTATTGTAAAAAGAAGAATTTTCACAAGTGTTACGGAGAAGGGACCCAGAGCACACTCTTGGTGGAAGTGTAACTTAATGTTGCCATATGGAAAAGCAGATGAGGTTCCTCAAGAAACTTCAAACAGAACTCCTCAGTGATTTGGCTGTCCTGGTCCTGCCACTGGGTGCACATCCAAGGGAAGAGACATCTGTGCTCCACGTTCACTGAAGCACAATTCACAATGGCCAAGTGAGGAGTTAACCTAAGTGCCCATCCGTGAATGAATAGATTTTTAAAAAGGGGCATACACACATAATGGGATATTATTCAGCCTTTAAAAAGGACCACGTGGATGAACCTGGAAAATGTTGTGCTAAGTGAAAACCAAGTACAGAAAGACTATGTAGTCTCATTCTTATGTGGAATCTAAAAAAAGTTGAATGTACAGAAGCAGAGAATGCAATACTGGGGGCAGGGGCAAGGCAGGCGGTACTGGTCAGAGACGGGTACCTCCTTTAGATAGGAGGTAGAGGTGTTTGGGATCTACTGAACAGCATGATAACTATGGTTAATACGATGTACATTTTAAAATTATTAGAGAATAGATTTTAAATGTTCACACCACAAAAAAATAAGCATGTGAAGTGAAAGATATATTAAATACCTTGATTTAATTATTCCATAGTGTATTAAACATTGAAACACCATACTGTACCCCATAAACACATACAATTATTATGCATCAGTTAAAATACCATCTTAAAGGTTAGGTCTGGACATGGGGCTAGCACTGGCACTGTCACTACTGTGAATGCCACAGTGCACATCATATGTCTGGGCAGCTATGTGTGTGTCTGGTGGTCTCTGTCACCCTGTGGTGGGCTGGAGTCCCCACAGAGGTTCACACCAGGGACCCCTTTCTGCGTCAGACCCATTGTTTCTACCCAGGTCCCAGGACCAGGCCTAGGACCTCCTTGACCATAGACCCAGTGTCTTTCCAGCTTCTAAGAAATCCTCTCCCCTACTACATCTTTGCCCCTAAGTTCCTTCTCAGCTTCTCCTCTCAGCTTAACTGTCCCCAAGACCCTTCCACCTCAGACTCCATCTGTTGGGGTTTGCCCAGCACAGGGCATTACCCTTCCCTGGATGTCTTCACCCAGCCCACATTCCCACTCATCCAACTCAGGGCCCTGAGTGAGTGAGCACCTGCCCCTTGCAGCTCTGCCTGCCTCCTCCCCTGCACCATCCTGTGTGAGGGATGCGGCAATCAAAGAAGGATTTCTGAGAACATGGCCCAGAACAAGCCTGAGACTCCCAACAGGCCCTACCAGCCAGTCTCCCCCATCTCCCCCATCTCCCTCTCATACTTTGCTCCAGCAGTTTCTCCTCTTCCCCCATCCTTCCAGTGCCAGGGACCACCTCCCCAACCTACCCCTTTCTTTATACCACATGTAGTCTGACCCAACTGAGTTGGCTCTCTGGTGACCCTGGGTATGCAGTGAAGGTCAGTTGTCCCTGAATGTCCCATCTTCACACAGATGACCATCCTCATTTCCTATCCCTGATTTCTCACTCCTGCTTGGCACAAGCCATCACCCCAGCACATGAACACAGAGCTGCCAGAACCCTGCACAGTGCATGGACCCCAGCCCAGCTGCTCGGCCTCCTCCTGCAACTTCCCTTGCCAAACACCAAGATCTCTCCACACAAGCATTCCTTAAAGACACCTGAGCTTCCTGGATGATCAAATCCTCCAGTGTCTCCCCCAAAGTCAGCAGACTCAGATCTATGCCCAGAGCTCTGGAGGAGCAGCCATGAAGGGACACAGGTATGTCCCCACCCTAGATGGCCAGCAAGGAGAAAACCAGAGCCCTAATTAGCCAGGGAGGGCAGTGCACCCCAGCTTCATTCTCCCCACAGCTTCTTGGGCGGGCACACACACACACACGTAACAGCACTCTTGCAGGCACAGGCACACTTGTAAACTCACACATGCACACACACATGCATGCTTACAGTCATGTTCCCCCACCCACACATACACACTGAGGACTCCAAGTCCCCACAGGCCCCACAGTGGCTCTACTCCAACCCTCTCCAATGCCATACACACTGTACTGTTCCCACATTCTGTGTGCTCCTGGTGTCTTTCATGTCTCCGTGCCCATTCCTGCCTAGGGGTCCTTTCCTATAAGGCAGAGGCAAAACTGCATAATGATAAGATGCCATTCGGCAGGTGGATGGCCTCCTTGCACCTGTCCCATAGTCTGTGAAGTGGGGTGATACTAATAAGCAGCAGCAGGTATTGTGGGGATGACACACATGGCCACATACCTTTCACTCGTCAGGGCATCTGATCAGAGCCAGCTCACAGTAAAGATGGCACCGCCCTCTCCAACATCCATCAGCTGGCTCTGCCCAAGGAACTCCTGTGTGCCAGGCTCAGTGCGGGCACAGTGGACAACAGAAGGTTGGCGCCTACCCCATGAAGCCCAGTGCCAATGAGGAAGACAGGTGGGCAGCTGGGCAAATGGAAAAGTGGCTTCAGATAATTCACAAGATAGAGAGAAAGGATGCCTGGCTGGTGTGAATCATGGGGGGTATCCTGGGGTGGGGGAACTGAGCTGGGGCCTGACGGCTCTGCCAGCTCCAAGCCTGAGGCAGGAAAGAACAGGTGTGAGCCCAGGGAGGGGAAAGGAGAGGTAGTGAGGAGTGGCCACAGAGATCTGGAAGTGGCAGAGGACAGTTCAGACTGCTTTGTGGAAGGAGTTGCCTTTTATTCTAACAGTCACAGAGGCCGAGGCTGATGCAGGGAAATGACCAGATCTGGCTGTCTTTGACCATATTTGACTCACCTATTTCAGATTTCACACCTCCTTCTCCCTAGAGCAGGGTAAAGGACAGTCTCTTCCTGGGTGGCTGGCATAAGGCCAGCCTCCATGCTTTTGGTCAGCTGGACTCTGGCATCCCCACGCAGGCACGGGGTGGCACTTGGCAGGGTTTCTCTGCAGACCACAGCAATCCACTCCTAGGATAGAAATCTCTGCCAAATTTCTATTCCAAGACTGAGAGTTGCTGCCCAGATGAGGGCAAAGCAGGCCCCAACTCCAAATGACTAGGGCTGGTGGTGAGGTGGGCAGGCTCAAGGTGGTCTCCCTGACTCCCAACCCAGTGCTCTCATCCTCCTGTGTTCCTGTCCCCTCTAGCACACTCACACTGTCCCCTGGACTCACTCACTTCTTAGGAAGACAGTGCAGCAGAGTGATGGGAGGTCACTTCCAAGAGTGAGTCACAAAAAGACTGTGGCTTCTGACTTGGTCTCCCCCGACCCCTACTCTAATCATGCGGGAAGCTACATCATGATGCAGCCCAGGTGACAAGGGACTGAGCCTGCCTACAACTGGTGAGAGAGCGTGGGTGTAGATCCTCCCACCTGGTCAAGACTTTGGCTGAGACTCAGTCCCAACCCTCATGAGAATCTGGGCCAGAGCCTCTTGCAGGGCACCTAGATCCTGCCCACCAATGCTGAGGGAGAATAAATTTTGTCGCTTTAAGCCCCCAAGGTTTGGAGGCAATTTGCCACACAACAAAAGATAATATAGGTGGGCAGGGCCTGGCTTGTGCACGACCTGGCATGGGGGTGGGGTGTGGGAAGGGGCCAGAATGTTCAAAGAGTCATGTGTGAGGAGAGGAGGGCCGGCCTCTTGGGAACACCAAGCCTGAGACCTGCTCTCCGCAGGCTGGGCTTGGTTGCCAGGGAGACAGAGATTTCTAACCTGGTTTCCAGGCTACTCGGCCTTCCTTCCAGTGCACGCGGGTTGAGTTCACCTATCAGGATTTTTGCAAACAAGAATAACAATTGTGGTCATGATTAGCAGAAAAAAAGTGATTTCTTTAATGAAACCAAGCAAAATGATGAACAAAAGGATGTCAAGGGGTGGCCCTTCCCCACAGTCTGGATAGGCCCTGCAAGGAGCTGGGAATGGCTACCTCAGCCTCCTTCCTCCCAGCCTAACCTGGCCCAGACACTGCCTGTTTCCAGGGATGTGGGCAGCAAAGGTGCAAGGGGGCATCACCCTGCCTGGACACTCTAACAAGTACCCTGCAGTCTACAACAACTATATGGCTATGGCCCAAGTATCCTTTTTTATACTCAGGGTCTCAAAAATAGAAAGCTAGCCATCTGCACCTCAGAGCCACCTCCCAGCAATGACCTCGGCTCAGAACCAGGGGTAGCATCAGAGGCCAGTGCTCTTAAGCCATTGGTTGCATCTAGAAATTCCAAAACTGGACAAAAGTAGAGAGGGCTCTGCTCAATGGCAAGAGGGGAGGAGAAGGGACATAGCTGAGGTGTGCTGTAGAACCCCTTGCCTTATATTTTTGGCCCAAACTACCAGAATCACTCTAAGTAGTCCAAGATTAGACATGGACAAGTCAGGCACAGAAAAATGTGCCTGTTCCAGTGACTCATGTTACAAAAAAGGGCTTGTTTTCCTCAAGACCAGCTCAATGTCAGTGCCTTTCTAGGACCCAGAAGAGGAGAGGAAGCCACAGCCACAAGCCTAAGAACACCTGGAGCCAGCAGAAGCTGGAAGAGTTGGGGAAGGATCCTCCCCTAGACTCCACAGGGGAGTGTGGCCCTGCTGACCCCTTGATTTCAAACCTTTAGCCTGCAATGGGCTGGAGTGTAGCTCAGTGGTACAGCACTTGCCTAGCATGTGCAAGGCTCTGGGTTTGATCGCCAGCACTGCAAAACAAAACAAACAAATAAAGAACACCTTCTAATCTCCAAAACCATAAGAATACCTTTCTGATGTTTCACACCAAGTTGGTGGTAATTTATTAGGGCAACTACAGGAAGTAGACATACCATCTCCGACCAATGACAGCGTTATTATGGCTTGTATCTAGATGTCCCCCCAAAGCCTCATGTGCTCATAGGTGGAGCTTTTCATCAGTGGCTGGAGCTAGGATGTCTGAATGTGGATTAAGGGTGTGTGGATACAGATTGAAGATGTGTGGTACTAAATTAGTCTATTGATTGGTTCAACATAGTTCTGGGCGTGGATGATGAGAAGGCCCACCCTGAGTGTGGGTGGCACCACAGAAAAGGCTTGAGGCCTAGATGGGATAAAAGGGAAAGGAAAGCTTGCTGCTTACTGCTCACTGTCTTCTGCTTGCCATGCCAGGGACTGTTTCTTCTCTGCAATGACTCTCTTCCATGCCACATTGCCTTGGAACCAGCCAACTACAGACTGAAACCTCTATAAACTGTGAGCTGAAATAAATCTTTCCTTTAACTTTGGAAGGTATTATATCTCAGCAATGAGAAAAGTAAGTACGACGGGAGTCTTTTCAGGTTGACCTATGTGTCTTCTGACATAACTCACACGGTTTCTCTCCAACATTTTATTCTGAAAACCTGCAAGCACACAGAAAATGTTGGAATAATTGTACAATGAACATCTATATTCCCAGTGCTTAGACCAGTGATAGCAAACCTTTTAGAGCTTTCACTGATACAAACAGCCCATTGCAGCACACATGCTATAGGTTCACCACCACTGGCCTAGACTGTTCAAATAACATCTGCTCTATTTGATCTATCAGATGTCTGCCCATCCTTCTATCCTCCCACCAATATATTTTAAACTTTTTTTTGTATTTTCCTTTTGTTAGTAGTACCTATTAATTTTACAAACTATCAGTGCATATAATATGTTTTGGTCTTATCCATCCCCCCCATTACCCTCCCTTATACCTCCATCCTCTCCTTATTCCCCTCCTCTTGTGTAACAGTGGCCTCCCTTCTAACTCCATGTCATCTTTTTAGATTCCATATATTAGGAAAAACATGAGCTACTGTGTTTGTCTTTCTGGGTCTGGCTGATTTCACTCAACATGATGATCTCCAGATCGGTCCATTTTCTTGCAAATGACAACATTTCACTCTTTTTATGGCTGAATAATACTCTATTATATATATTTACCAGATTTTCCTTATTCATTTACCTGTTGGTGGGCATCTAGGTTGGTTCCATATCTTGACAATTGTGAATTCTGTCACAGTAAACACGGGTGTACAGGTATCCCTGCAGTGTGCTGACTTTAATTCCTGTAGGTATATACCAAACAGAGGTAATTTGAGCTTTGATCTTTATTATTTCTTCCCTTCTGTTTGCTTTTGATTTGTTCTTAGTTTTCTAAAACCTTGATATGCACTACTAGGTTATTTATTTGGGATCTCCCTGATGTTTTATATAGGCTGTAAGATTTCCTCTTAGGGGCCGGTGAGATGGCTCAGCGGCTTAGGCGCCTGCCCGGCAAGCGCGAGGGCCTGAGTTCGACTCCCGGAACCCACATACAAAAAAGGGGCCGGTGATATCGCTCAGCGGCACGGGCGCCTGCTGGCGCGCGAGGTCCTGAGGTCGACCCCCCGGTACCCACAAAAAAAAAAAAAAAAAAGATTTCCTCTTAGAACTGCCTCTGCTGTATCCCAGAGATTCTGATATGTTCTTTCCATTTTCATTTGATTCTAGGAACATTTTAATTTCCACTGATCACTAAATGTGAATTGTTCAATCTCCATGTATTTGCATAATACGATGTGTGGAAGCTTTTTTCTGGTTGAGCCTGTTTGGAGATCTAAATGCCTCATGTATCTAGATGTCTATATCTTTCCCAAGATTCGGGAAGTTTGCTATTATTATTTTACTATATAGATTTTTCTATGCCATTATTTTTAAACTTGTTACCCCCTTCTACACCAAAAATTCAGAAATTTGGTCTTTTAACCATGTCCCAGAGTTCTCGGATGTTTTGTTCATAATTTCTTGGAGTTTTTTTTTTTTTTCCTTATTAGTGTCCGCATGTAATAATTCCTCAACCTTATCCTCAAGTCGTGAAATTTTGTCTTCTGCTTGATCCTGTCTCTTAGGGAAGCTTTTAACTGAGTTTTTTGTTTGACTTACTGAGCTTTTCATTTCCAAGATTTCTGTTTGGTTCTTCTTCAGAATCTTTCTCTCCCCTGTTGAATTGCTCCTTCGTATCCTGCATTGTCTTCCTTAATTTATTTGATTGTTATTTTGAATCCTCTTTAAAGTCATTAATCATTCTAAAAATCAGTATTTTAAATTATTTGGCATTTCATCCACTTCAATATTTTTGTGTTCATTTACTGACAAATTTGGGCATTTGGAGGAGTCACATTGCCTTCTTTTTTCATAATTCTTGTGTTTCTGTATTAAGAGTTGTGTATCTGTTGAGATGGATAACTCTCCCACTTTTTTTTTTTTTTTTTGTGGGTACCGCGGGGTCGACCTCAGGACCTCGTGCATCAACAGGCCCCCGTGCCGCTGAGCGATATCACCGGCCCCTTTTTTGTATGTGGGATCCGGGAGTCGAACTCGGGCCCTCGCGCTTGCAAGGCAGGCGCTTACGCCGCTGAGCCATCTCACCGGCCCAACTCTCCCACTTTTATCTGAGGGTCTTCTTAGTATCAGCTTTCTTTTGAGGGCTTGATCCCCAGCACCACTGAGAGAGGAGAAACCAAACTGCAGCAATGATAATGACACAAAGACAAACCAGATAATGACATACAGTGAAAACCGACTAAAAGCAACAACTATACCACCATTAACAATAGAAAATAAATCAGCAATAATAATATAGAGTAAAATAAAAGGCTAAAAATCAATAAAGTTTTAAAATAATAATAAAAGTGGAGAGGTGGGGAAAGGGAAAAATAAAAGAAGTAAAATTATAAAAGAAAGAAAGATTCAAACAAAAAAATAAAAATAATAAAAGAAAGAAAGAAAAGGAAGAGAAGATGAGAGGGTGGAGAAAAAGTGAAATTTAAAATCTATTTAAAGAATAAAAAAGACAAATAGAATTAGATAAAAGTAGCCCAGCATGATGGCACACACCTGTAATCCCAGTGATCGGGAGGCTGAGACAGAAGGATCCGCGAGTTTGAGGTTACCCTGGGCTGCATAATGAGTTTAAGGACAGCCTGAACTATATAACAAGACACTACCTCAAAAAAAAAAAGAATTAGGTAAAAGCAACAGAAAATAAAAAAGAAAAAGAAAAAGATGAGTCTAAAAAATTCTTCCACATCAAGGTGTTTAGGTGTGTAGCTGTTTTCCAAAACCACCCTGGAAATCCACAGTTGGAATCACCAGGTATGGGAAGGGGATAGTGAGTCACAACTGGGATCTGTTGTGTTTCTACACCCACTTAAGAGGCAGCTGCTGTGTGAATGCCAAGTCCTGCTCCACCTTTCCCACTGGGCAGGGTCACTTAATAGTTGGTTGTATGCCTCAGGGCTGTATTCACTCCAGATGCTTTTAGTGTTTGTGCCCTCCTATCTCCAACTAGATTTGTGGCCCATGGGTTTGTGAGGCACCTCACTTGCTCCAGAGTCCCCTCTTGTCCCTATACCCCAAAATGTGGCAAGTGTCCAAGCAGAGGCACCCCTCTTGATCATGGCAGATGGGGAAAGCAAACAGATTGCTGAGCTCTGTGCTGCAAGGAGATAGCAAGGGGAACGAAGCAGTCCACTGGATGCAATCCCAGCACTTTCAGACCTGGCCCCTCCAGAAAACCACGTGTGACACACGGCTCTTTGCCTTATCCTCCACAGGCTGGGCTTGTGACTGCGCAAACCTAGGTGATCTGTGACTAGCCCTCCCCCTCCTCACAACTTCTCACCGTCATCACCTACCCAGTTACTGTGTTAGGTTGACCCCAGAGCCCCTGAAATGTGGTTGTTCTGTGACTTCTGGTTTCCAGAGTAGCTCAGTCTTAAACAATAAGCCAGATATCAAAATGGCTCCTGATTATTCCACTCCTAGAGTGGCAGATGCTGCAGTGGATTTCTTCTCCAAAGCTAGCTTGCCATGTAGGAAGAGTCGCTTTCAGAGTAAAATCCCACACTAAATTTGCAACTTAATATAACCAAGGGTTTTTCCTGGGGCTAGTGGCGCCAGTCTGTTGCTTATCACTGGGGCTCCCACCCTTTTGTGTTTTGCCTTGTGCTTGCAGAGCCAGGGTTAGCATTCCAGACTCCTTTCTTTTCTTCTACATTGGCTTCTGTTTCTCTGTACATGTAAACTTTCCTATTGGCATTTCCTTAATTCCCAGAACTCTTCTTCTCTTTCTCTTCACTAAGTAATTATTTTCCAAGTATCTTGATTCTAGGAACCAGAGAGACTGTGATCTGCTGCCAGCTTCTACTTTGCTATCCCCATCTTATATTCTTGGTACACTTCATTTTTTTCAAGTTTTCATTTTTATTAGTACATGTTTGCAGTACATAATGATTTCATTCATGGGGGGGATTTGGTACATGTACATAATACATCTTAGTTCTTTTTATGTCCCCTATTTTTGGTGAGCTTTAAAGTAAGTCATAGACACTTGCACACTTCTGCTAAAAGCTTTAGCATGTACAACTGTATTTAACACATGCTCAGTTATATTTGAGTTAGAATTCCATTCAGTGAAATGCATCGAAATGATTAACATTATCTCCAAATTCCCTCCTACCTGCATGTCCCTCCTTCTCCAAAAGCAACAACTTAGAGAATTTGTTTTGTTTGTTTTGTTTTTGAGACAGGGTCTCACTATGTAGTTCAGATTATCTTTAAACTCACTATGTAGCCCAGGCTGACCTCAAATTCACAGTGATCCTCCTGCCTCAGCCTCCCAAGTGCTGGGATTACAGGCATGTACCACCACGCCTAGCATAATTTAGTGAAATTTTAAAGGTCATGTGCCAGTGTTGCAGATCCCGGATCTTCACATAACTGCGGTCATACTGCATTTATTTTTTTGTGTCTGGCTTCTTACCATACATGTTGCTACATGTTAGCAGTTTGTTCCTTTGCTTTGTCAAGTAATATACCATATGCATATCCCAAGTTTGTTTATCCATTTCTTGCTAGAAATGGTCTGTAATTCTCCTGAATCAGGCCTTGGTATGGATGTGAGCTCTCCATGCTCTTGAGTGTATAGCTGGGTGTTGAGGTCCAAAGTCTTTAGCTATCCCCACACCTTGTCCAGAGTGTCTATACCACTTTACCTTCCAGTGAGGTATGGTTGTTATTGCTTGCACCTAGATGTCCCCCCAAAGCCTCATGCGGTCCTGGGTGGGACTTTTTGGAGGTGGTTGGATCTAGGGTATGTGATGCTGATATTAAAGGGGTGATGCTGGGATTAAGGGTGCCTGACCCTGAGTGTGAGTGTACCCGCCCAAAGGGCAGGTAGACTGGATGGAATATAAGGGACAGAAAGGTTTGCTGCTTCACCGCCTTCTTCCTGCCCTGTTTTTCCATGGACTGTTTCTCCTCTGCAATGCCCCTCTGCCATGCCACCCTGCCTTGGAACCAGATGACTAGGGACTGAAACCTCTACAAACTGTGAGTCAAATAAACCTTTCCTTCTTTCACTTTGGATGTCAGGTGTTTTGTATCAGCAACTAGAAAAGTAACTAAGACAGTGGCCATCCTGGTGGGCTCTGGGAACTCCCAGACTATCCATAAGCTCCTGCCCTGGAATCTGGTATTTCTCTTCAGCCCTCATGGCTTTCTGCAGTAACAGTACCTGAAGCCTATAATCTAGACACTAAGGGTGCTCATTGTTATGGGGTCTCTTAGTCCATTTTGTGTCCATATATCCTGACATCGGGCAATGTATACAGAAAAGAGATTTATTTGGCTCACAATTCTAGTGGTTGTAAAGTCCATACAGAATGGTGCCAGTGTCTGGCCAGAGCCTCTCCCCTGGCTGACTCACACCACTGTGAAGAAATAGTGGAAGAAACAGGCATTAACAGAGAGGTGAAAGAGGAAAGAAGACAGTGAGTGCCAAGCCAGCCCAACTTGCTTTATAAACTGCTGTTGTTGAATGTCTTAAAGTCACTTTCTTTGTTGCTGAGACATAATAGCGGACCCCTACATCTTAAAGGAGGAGGGGTTTATTTTGGCTCACAATTTCGGAAGTCCATGGTCTGGCTGCTTCAATATAGAAATGGCATGGAAGAAGGGCCTGCTGGAAAGAGAAGCTGTTCCTGTCGCAGTGGCCAGGAAGTAGAGAGCAAAGGGTGGAGCTGAGGCGGGAGATACACCCTTACAGGTCATGACTCCACCTCTTCCAACCAGCGGATGAATCCGCTGATGAGTACAGTAACCCCGAGACCCAACCACCTTCCAAAATCCCCACCTCTGAGTACATGAGAGTTTGGGAGGGTGGTCATTCTTGATCTAAACCATAAAACTGGGACTAGTGCCACAACCTGATCCACTCCGAAGACACAGCATTGACTCGTTCTTGAGGGTGGAGCCCTGTAACCTAAAACACTTTCCAACAGGCCCCACCTCCAGAAGGTTCTACGACCCCGACACTGTCATGCTGGCAACCACACTGCCTGCACCAGAACCTTTGGCGGAAAACCACATCCAAACCACAGCACCAGATTTTCACTGCTTCCATATCTCTTCTGTAAGCAAAGTTAAGAGAAAATTATCTTTTGTTAAAGGAGAAAAAGTTCCATTTAACTCTCTTTTCATTTCAAAGTTAGGGTTTCAGGGTTTTTATTTAACTTGACTTTTTAAAATCTGTGTCTCTTTTATGCTGAGTGCCCCCTGGGTCTATGCGCACTAGTGCACCAAGACAGCCAAGCAGCAGCAGCCTTTGGGAGGTTTCCAATCCTTGCTGTTCTAAATAATGCCTCAGTGAGAACTCTGTGCCTAGGTCACTTTCTGTGCCCAGAGTACACCTTTGGGATGGGTTCCTAGAAGTGGGCCCGTTATGATTTAGTTCTAAAATATCCCACCCCCAAAAGTCTCATGTATTCGGAGATAGGCTTTTGAAAGGTAATTGGATCGTGGCAGCACAATACTCATCAACGGATTAATCCACTGCTGAGTTCATAGTTAAATGTGCTGTTAGGAGGTGGGACCTAGTTAGAGGTGGGTCACTGTGGGGGGTGACCTGGGAAGATGTGGTATTATCCCTGACTCCTCCCTTCTCTCTCTGCTTCCTTGCTGCCATGAAGTGAGCAGTTTTCCTCCACCCTGCCTTTCCATCATGCCATTTCTGCCTTGGAGCCAAAATCATGGACTGAATCCTCTGAAAGCCATGAATCAAAAGAACCCTCTCCCCCTTTAAGTTGTGGGTATTGGGTATTTTGTCACAGTAAAGGGAAAGTGACTAACACAAGGCCCAAGGGTGATCCATATGCAATTCAACAAGGCATAACGGGGCAGTAGAGTTCTGCAGCCCCATAGCCTCCCCCAGGGCCCACCTGTTGATCCACTGAGATTGTGGTATTAGTCCAATGGATACATTTAATTGTCATTTAAATGTCAGTGTACATTTAATTGACATTTTTCTGACTATGAAGATGATTAAGCTTTTTTTCATAGAGCAGGGAGATATTTATAAGGATTTTCCTGAAAATTGTAGGTTTGTATGTTTTCCAATTCTTCTATTCCCCCCCACCTAGATTTTTAAGAACTCTTAATGTATTGAGAGAAATTAGCCCTTGACTTTCAAATTTCAATTTTGTCCCACTTTGTCATGTGTCTTTTGATCTTTCTCCCTTTTTCCTTCTCTTTTTTATTGCTTTGTCCTTTCTCCCCTTCCTTCCCTTCTTTCCTCTCTCTTCCTTTCTGTCTCTCTGTCTTTCCTTTGCTGTTGTTGCAGCCAGTGTTCATGTTTTCCTCCTACACTCAGTCATGAAAGGCCTGAGGTTCATGCAGGGGGAAGGTGGGTAGTACTGTCAGGACTGAGGCCCACCCCTCTGTAGGTGCCTGAGCCTCTTCCTGCTTTTGGCTGATGTGGTAGGGTGGCTGCAGACTCCATGGTCAGAGCTCCTCTGCTGTGAGGAAGGTGGCTGTCCTGGTGCCAGAGTGGGGTCCCCAAGTTCCTGCCTTTCCTCTTACTTCTCCCAGCCTCAGTGGAAGTCAGAGATTCCGGGTGTCTCTGCCTGGGTCAGCAGCCTTCAGTTCTTCCCAGGGGGTGAGACTTGTCTGGTGGAAAAGCCTCTCCCTGTTCCCCCTGCCTCCACCCCCAGTGCTTTGAATTGGCACCCCCACCCGGGGGTCCCACTGATATAAGAAAAATATAACTCCTGACCTGCTAGATTTCAGATATGCAGAGTTTACATCTCCCAAATATTGTAAAATGAATTCCAAGGGACAATTGAGGTTAAAGGTTTATTAAGAGAAAGCTCCTGAGAGAAAGACAGAAGGGGTCCCACAAGGCATGGCCACTGAGGCCCTTTATGGGGATAATTTATACAGCAAAGTCACAACATGGGTACAACGTGAATCAAACTACCTCAACCTATAGAATTACAAGTATAGCCACTTAGCTATATTGATCCAACAGAGAAACGAGTCACACAGCAGGGGTATTTGAAAAGAACAAAGGGATTTTTGGGAAGGGAGGGGAGTGTAGGTCTGGATGTTCTGGTCACTCACCTATGTGTCTGGTGCCTATCTGGGCCCACTGGACCAGGTGGTGCTAATTACAGTATAATCTCAAGTTACTTCTTACCTGATAGGTCAGCCTATCTCACCTCCATCCTGAGGCCTGGCTCTCTTCAGATTTGCCTCTAGTCACAATTCCAATGTCTTTATTTTTTGTGCTGATTTCCTTGAGGGCCCAGTCCTTCTCGGACAGTACATTAATTTCTATCTAACATAGCTGTCTATAACCACCTCTGAGTGTTCATTTCCCACTTGCCGACAGCTGCGTCAGTGTCTGGCAGGAATGAAATGGACGCTGGGCCTCCTCCTGATAGCAGCTGGAGGTTCCAGTGCCAGCTCCAGACAACAGGACCCTCCAACCAGAGGTGCAGTGGGGTGGTGGGAGGCCAAGCTTGGGAAGGTGCTGGGGAGACAAAGACACTCCCAGAGAACCCCAAGCAGGTGTGGAAGAGCCTAGGGACTCCGTGGTGCCCTTCATGTCCTCCCAAAGGTCAGGAATGGGTATGCAGGAAGCTAGCCAGATTTCCCTAGGACCTGGCAACACCACCTCCCAGGACTGAGGGAGTTGACCCTTCTGCCTCATGCTGGGCCAGTGCTGGTAGGCCATGGGGGTAAAGGCACCAGGGAATGTCAGGTGACATCGCTGAGCTAGGGCAGAACTCCAGCCCAAGTGAGCGCCTGAGCAGTGTGTGTGTGAAGGGGCACAGGACACAGACTGCAAAAGCAACAGGTAGGCAGGCGGGTGCACAGACTGTTGCGCCCTTCACTGCTGGCCGCCTCTGCCATGCCGCCCTCGTTCTGTGCAATTTGAGCGCTCAATGATCAGCCAAGCAGGTCTCTGGCACGCCCGGCACCTCTGACAGCACCTGTGGGAACCTGCCACCAACTGAGGAGTGGGTGCTGCCCAGAGGATGCCCACACACCCCACTGTCAGGGAAACTCACCCCCAGGGGTACATCAGGGTAACTGCACCCTCAAGGTCAAAAGCAGCTTTGCCAGTGGCTGTCCCTATCCTGGAGCCACAGATGGAGAGTCCAGGCCCCATGCGCAAGGCAGAAGAGACTCTTAAGTCAGAAGGGGGCCTACCTAGAGATGTATTAGGGGCCTGTGGTGTGGAGGAGTTATTCTTGAAAAATGCCAAATATGTCCATGTCCTGGGGTGTCATCAACCAGCACTCTTCCACCAGGCGGCCCCACCCTCAGGGCATTGGAGGATGGCAGTGACCTAACTCCACATGAATCTGGGGAGGCAAGGGTTGCAGAGGGGTCTGAATAGAGCTGCCTGCCCTGCCTGGACTTCTAGGCAGATCTCAGAACCCTTCCCATCAGCCCGGAGAGCCTCCCCAGGGACATAAAGATGCATCCTAGGAAACTGAGTTTAGGTTTGCCACCTGGCAGAGGGGAGATGGCCTGAAATCAGGCTGAATTGTTGAGGCACAATCATACCTAGTGGACACTGAGCTGGATCCCCAACACCTCTTCCCCTACTCCTGCTTACCCTCCCTCACCTAGCCAGGGTTCTGGGTCTGAAAAGTTGCTGGCCTGTCTCTGGCCTCAGCTGAAAGTTTAGTAGGCTCCTGTACCATCCACCCTCTGAGGTGGGAGGAGTCTGGGGTGGGCCCTTCAGGAAGTGCTCCCATGCACCCAAGGAAGAGTCCATTCTCTGAAGCCCACAGGAACTAGGTTGGGGATGAAGCAATACGACCCAAAACAGAACAGATAAATGGGAAGAAACCAGGTCCCTGGTTTCTTTCAAGTAGCTAAATCAAACTCACCCCAAGTCCAATCCCTACCAAATCTCCACACCTGGAGTCTAGAGATCCTATACTGCACAGAAATGAGTTCTCAGCTTCTCTCACATGCTAGTCTATTTCCCAATCCATTAAAGTTGCAATTATCTTTATTTCCTTTTTTCTTCTTCTTTAGTTTCATATTGCTCTTTCTCTAACTTTCTGGGGTGGATGCTATATTGGCCACCTTTCCATTGCTGGGACAAAATACCTGACATCTCCAATTTAAAGGACAAAAGGTCTATTTGGCTTGTGATTTCAGAGGGTGCAGTCTATGGTAAGCTAACTCCCAGGCAGAAACATAATGGGAGAAGAGAATTGTGGAGGAAAGCTGCTCAGGTCATGACAGCCAGGAGATGCAGACAGGGCCAGAGAGAGAGGGAAAGAGCCAGAGAGAGAAGAAAGGGCTGGGGACAAGAATACACCCTTCTAGGGTACACCTCCAGTGGCCTACATCCTCCATCCAGCCCCCTCTTAATAGTACATTCAGCTATGAAGTCATTCATGGACCCATTCACTGATGAGTATTGTGCCCCATGATCTAATCACCTTCCAAAAACCCAACCTCTGAACACCTGAGATTTTGTGGAAAATTTTTCATTCAAACCATCACAGATCGATAGCTGATTAATTTTCAAACTTCTTTCATAATAGGCATTTAAGGCCAGCACCTTCCTGCTGGGTTAAACTTATTATTGGAAGTGTCTCTCTCTATTTCTGGTGATTGTATTTGCTTCCCAGCCTCTTTGTCTGCTGGAAGCACAGCCATGCCAGCTTGAGGTGGCACTGGGTGTGTTTCTGTACTTCTCCTAGTGCACATCCTGAGTGTGTCTGCAAACAGTGTATGCTTGGCCCTCTTTCCAGGAGATCGGTGTCTTTCAAGTGGAGACTTTCATCTTTTTACACACAGCATAAATGCTGATAGAGTGAGGTCAAAATTAAGTGCTTTCTTCCTACCCTGCCTATCTTGGCCCCACAATGTCCCTTCTAGATGATTCCAGCCCACCCCCTGTCAGGCCCTCCACACTCCTGCAGCTGACTCTGCTACCCCTCTGCTGCCAGGTCCCTGAGTCCCACATCTGCTCACTCCCCTCATATTGAGGACACAGGACCAGGTAGCTCAGGATCTTCATTTGCACCCAGCTTCCCAGCCAGTGTAGACACCCTGCTCCCACAGTGAGTGTAAACCCCCGACAGTGAGTGTAGACTCAGCTGTCCCCCAGCTCAGCTCATAGGTCCTTAACCTTCCCACCCCAAGGCCCTTTACCTTGCCTTTCCTCACCAGCCCCTTCCATGGCTACCCTATCTCTGCCTAAAAACCTGGTGGAGAGGTCCAGTGTGCAGCCTGCCAGGGGCTCGGGTCCCATGCAGTCTTCTTTCACACTAGTCTGGGAGAGGCCAGGCACAACCACAAGCAGTAGGTTATTAGACCTCCAAACCTATCTGCTCTTAAAAGCACTATAGACACTTCCAGGAAGATGGCAGAGTGGTAAGCAGCAACAAATCAATCTCTCCAAGACTTGGAATACAGACACTGGAAAACAACTTGAAGGAAAGGAGAGAGGTGGATCTCTGGGAAATAGGAAGGAGCTGAAGGGAAAATTGGAGCCTGTAGAGTAATTGAAGAGACAGACCACAACACAGAAAAAGGGAGGGGCAACTTGCACTTTCTCCCCAGCTCCTGGCTTATAGAGTAAGAAAGGAAAATCAAATCTACAGAGACACAGTGAAAGCAGGCAACTCCAGAGGCTTCCAGGGAGAAATGCACCAGTGGAATGGAGCAGTGGTTGCTGGGGGCTACAACAGCTGGTAAGTGATTCCAGTTCAAGTGACTGCCATGTCCCCTGGAAAACATGCTTGATCAGATGCCATTTTAGGAAGGGGCCAACTGAGCCCAGGACTCAGAGCAGCCACAGGATGGCTTCATCTCAGGATTCCCAGTGTTAAACTACCACAGTGAGGGACAATAATGGGAGCCATGGCCAGGCCAGCAAGAGGCATCCAGAGTGTTATAAGATAAACAACTCAGATCCCAACCCCATGACATCAGATTCAGCCTGAACTTCCATAGATTGAAAGTCCCAGAACCAACACCACACCCTAATCCTACTGCTGGCTTGCTGGGATTATCCAGCACAGATATGGGCTCTGACTGCCTCCTTTGTCTACCAGCAAGAACAGAGTCATGCCTTGAATTGGACACTGCCACAAAACTAGAGACCCTAGAAGGTAAACACAGGCTTGAAATCACAGAGAAACTTTTTTCCTTTTTTTTTTTTTTTTTGATTTTTTGTATTTCTGTTTTTGTTTTTATTTATTCAGGGGTTTTTGCCTCTGATTATTTGTTTTTCTTTCTTTGTGAAGGTAAATATTATAGTTTTTTTGCTTTGTTTTGTCCCTCTTTTTGTTTTTTCATTCTTTCATTCCCTCCTGTCTTCTTCACCAGTCCTGAAGTTTGGGTAATCTTCCTCTGTCCACCAGCCTTCCTTCTATTTTTCTTCTTTTATTTCTCTATTTTTTCCTCTTCTCCATTTTAATTTTCTTCCCTTAGGGTAAAATTGCTCTAATGAGTGGATTTTTTTTTTTTTGAGACAAGGTCTTGTTATGTAGTTCAGGCTGGTCTTGAACTCATTATGGAGCCCAGGCTGGCCTCAAACTTGTGGCAATCTTCCTGCCTCAGCCTCCCAAGTGCTGGGATTACAGGCATGTGCCACCATTCCCAGCTTAAGCCTGGTTGGTTTAAAGAGCCCTAGTTTATCTACCAGCTACTCCCAGCTCTTTCTACCTCCTCATCTAGGCAAAGTAATGGAAGGAGAGGAGAATGCAGGATTAGTGCTAACCTAACCCTAACCCTAGCCCAATCCAAAACACGGGGTTTAGAACGGGAAGTGTTCATAGTGCTGGGCACTTCCTTTTTTCAGATGGAGATTAGAGTCTCTGCTACCTAGGAGCAACATCCAGGCTACAAGGTGAGTCTCCTTGGAAAACAAGTGGATCCATCACAATACATCACCAACCCCTAGAGCTTAGTCCCCAGGGAACTGCTCCTTGTACATCATTGTGTCATCGGTGCTCCAGGGCCTTCACCAAACCCTGCTTAAGTCAGTTCCTCCCTGAAAGCACCCTGAAAGCTGGCCTTGCCCTTCCAGCACATCCTGAGTCTCATCACAGCCATTCCTGTGGCCTGGCCATAACCACTCCACTTGTGCCCTGTTTCTGCTCTGGAAGCAGCTGAGTGTCCCGTCCCCAGCAGGTCAGGACACTCTGGCCAGTGAAGTGTGTGTCAACAGCTCACATTGCATTGCTCCCCCTGCTGGACTCCCGGCCCTCAGCTGATATTGAGTGGATATTGACTGTATATAATTTTCTGATTTGTCTTGGATTTTGTTATACAACTATAAATCTTGTACATATAGTTATAGTGGCAAATTATTAGTTATCACAGTTTGTCATTTTCCAGTCTGTGTTTGATGCTATTGTTATTGCTGATTGTACTACTTTAGTCAAGGTGACATAGTTTCTGTGATCAATTGATCTTCCTTCTGTGCCAATACCTAGATTGTCTGGGGGTCATAAACAATACTACAGTCCAGTGCCAAAGAACTGGGTGGTAGGCCAAACAGGCTGCAACCTCTCATCCATAATAAACAGAAGAGGCAGGATCCCAGGACAGACTCAAAGGCCAAGAGCCAGCTACACCTAGAAGACATCTCTGAAAAGTAGTCTTGTTACTGGTAATACAGCTACCTATCATAAGCAATTTACATGCATCAACATAAAAATCAAGTTTTTAAAAAATAGAAAATGAGAAAACATGATGCAAGATGCAACCCCAGACCTCCAGCTCATTCAGCAAATCCAGGGGCCACTGAGATAGAAGAAATCAAAAGCCACCCAGCTGAATTTTCTGAAATGGGAGCAGTGTAAGTAACAAAGCAGATGAATGAGTCTCTAGAAAAAACAAAACAGAAATAATTAAAGATAATAATAATAAATAATAATAATAATAATAAAATAATTAAAGAGATGATGACTATGATAAAGGACATGGTTAGTGACTGGAGCAGATACAGATAAAATATAAATATATAGGAGCTTAGGAAAGTGATGGAAACCATGAATGCCCAACACAGGAAAGAACTAGATTCCGTAAGGCAGATTCCAACAGATATTCAGGAGATTAAAAACTCTATTGAAAGTATACACAGCATAATCAACCAATGAGAAGATAGACTATCAGATCTAGAAGACAGGGTTGCAGTTAGTGATTGTCAAATGAAAAACTTCCTAAAAATAGCAAGGGACCACAAAAAATCAATCTAATAGCTGCTAGATGATGCAAAGAAGAATAACATAAGATTAATTGGAATCAATGAAAAAATCAGAAAATAGCACACGGGACGTTTACAAAAAACCTGTTCACAAAAGTAATGCTAGAAAACTTCTCAAGCATGGAAAAAGAATTTGAAATACAGATAAGTGAAGCATATGGTCAGAAAAAACTACACCAGGCATGTAATAGTCAAGATTGCAGAAATTCAACACAAGAACAGAATATTAAAAGCTGTTAGAACAAAGACACAAGTCACCTATAAAAGAAAATACATCAGAATCACAGCATACTTCTCAACACAAACCCTCAAGTCAAGGAGATCTTGGAGTGAAGTATTTCAAGCCCTAAAAGAAAACAACTTCCAACCCAGATCGCTGTACCCCATAACATTATCTTTCAAAACTGATAGAGAAATAAGATACTTCCATGAAGAAGAACACCTAAAGAAATTCACAACCACCAAACCAGCATTCCAAAATGTTCTGAAGGATATTCTAGACAAAGATAACAAAGACAACAATTCCAAGAGTCCCAGTAGAATGATCCACCAGGCTAAGCAAGCAATTAAATAGAAGGGAAAGAAAGGGAATCAACAAGAAAATAACATGTTGACGAGGACAAGTAAAAACCTATCAGGTATAAACATCAATGTAAATGATCTCAAACCACCAATCAAAAGAAACAGATTGGCAGAATGAATCAAGAAACAAGATCCAGGGCCGGTGAGATGGCTCAATGGTGTAAGCGCCTGCCTGGCAAGCGCGAGGTCCTGAGTTCAACTCCTGGTACCCACATAAAGGAAAAAAAAGGGTCCAGTGATATCGCTCAGTGACACAAGTGCCTCCTGGCAAGCACGAGGTCCTGAGTTCGACTCCTGGTATCCACATTAAAAAAAAAAGAAACAAGATCCAACAAAATGTTACATACCAGAAGCACATTTAACTCAAAAAGAAACTCATAGACGCAGCTCTCTCCTCCCCGCTTCAGTGCTGCCACCTTTTGCAACCTGCCCAAAGATGAGAATGAAGATTTAAGGAAACTTGCAAAAAATGAAATAACTCTGTGTCAAAAAGAAATAACCCGGGCCGGTGAGATGGCTCAGCGGCTTAAGCGCCTGCCTGGCAAGCGCGAGGGTCCGAGTTCGACTCCCGGATCCCACATACGAAAAAGGGACCGGTGATATCGCTCAGAGGCACGGGCGCCTGCTGGCGCGCGAGGTCCTGAGGTCGACCCCCCGGTACCCACAAAAAAAAAAAAAAAAAAAGAAATAACCCAGTTAAAGCACCAGATTATCTTACTTTTGGTTCCCTCAGAAGAAACAGATGACAAGGATTTGGTACTGGAGGTGGCCTCAGACATGCTTCTGCCAGCATTGGGGATTCAGAAGCCTATAAATATATGAAATTTGAAGGAGGAGTACACAGAATACAAAGAGTGCCCACTTCCAAGAAGCAAAGCCACATCCACACTAGCATGATGATGGTGGCAATATTCCCCCAACCTACTGAGATTACTCTGGTGATTAATCCTAAAGATCTGAGAACTGATACAAAGTGAGCCAGTAGAGCTGGGGGTCAGCATGTAAATACCACAGACAGTGCTGTCCAGAGAGTTCACCTTCCAACTGGTGTTGTTTCTGAATGCCAACAAGAGAGATCTCAATTTAAAAATAGAGAGATGGGGGCCGGTGAGATGGCTCAGCGGCTTAAGCGCCTGCCTTGCAAGCGCGAAGGCCCGAGTTCGACTCCCGGAACCCACATACGAAAAAGGGGCCGGTGATATCGCTCAGTGGCACGGGTGCCTGTTGGCGCGTGAGGTCCTGAGGTCGTCCCCCCGGTACCCACAAAAAAAAAAAAAAAAAAAAAAAAAAAAAATAGAGAGATGGGGCTGGGGATATAGCTCAGCAGCACAGCGTCTGCCTGGCAAGTGTGAGGTCCTGAGTTTAATTCCCGGTACCAAAAAAAAAAAAAAAAAAAAATAGAGAGAGATGGCTATGAAAAATGTTATGTGCAAGGCTGTATAGCATGCCTCTAGAGGAATAAACAGTAAAAGATTGCTAGAAAGATGCTAGAAAGATTCAGGTTGGAATTGAAGATCAGAGAAAATAAGAACATATAATTTTCCATAGAACCAGGTCACATATCACAGAATAAATAAATCACTGCATGATCTTGAAACTTTTATGCAAGGAGATTATCTACTAGATGAACTTATACGGTCATTGAAAGACTAAGCTGATTATGAATCTTTAGTAGAAATGATTCCCAAAAAGTTTAAGGTGATTTGTTATTAAAGCCTTTTATACAAAAAAAAAGAAGAAGAAGAAGAAGAAGAAGGAGAAGGAGAGGAAGGAGAGGAAGGAAAGGAAGGAGAAGAAGGGGAAGGAGAAGGAGAAAAGAAACCCATAGATTGAAAGTCAAAGGATGGAAAACAATACTTCATGGAACAGGAACCTGGAAAAAAGCAGGTGTAGATATTCTATTTGTAGACAAAGTGGCTTTCAGAAGAGACAAAGGTCACTACATACTTGTTAAGGGAAAAATTCAAGAGGAAGAGATAACAATCATAAATATATATCCACCAAATAACGGCACACCCAATTATATAAAACAAACACTAATGGGTATGAAAACTCAGATATGCACTAATACAATTGTAATGCGGGACCTCAATACACCACTGTAACAGATAGATCAGTTAAACAAAAAATCAACAAAGAAATATCAGAGATGAACCAAACCTTTGAACAAATGGACTTAGCAGATATCTACAGAGTGTTACACCGAACAACAACAGAATACACATTCTTCTCAGGAGCTCATAGGACTTTCTCCATAAGAGACCACATACTAATGCACAGAACATGCTTAAGGAAATGTAAAGAATTGAAATTATCCCATGCATATTACCAGATCATAGTGCAATGAGATTGGAAATCAATGGCAAAAGAAACCACAAAAACTACATAAATGCATGGAAATTAAGTAATACCCTCCTAAACAACCAATGAGTCCAGATGAAATTAAAGAAGAAATTAGACAGTTTCTACAATTAAGTGATAATGCCAATATGACACACCGGAACTTATGGGATGTGATGAAAGCAGTCCTGCAAGGGAATTTAGAGCAGTGAATTTCCACATCAGAAAAACAGAGCAGGCTCAAATAAATAACCTAATGTTGAACCTCAAACTTCTAGAAAAAGAAGAGCAAGTTAACCCAGAAGCTCATATGAGGAAGGAAATTATAAAGATCAGAGAAGAAAGTAATGCAATTGAGACTAAGAAAACAATACAAAGAATCAATGAATCAAAGAGTTAGTTTTTTTGAAAAATTAAATAAAATAGACAAACCCTTAGCCAACCTTATCAAAAGAAGGAAAGAAAAGACCCAAATCCATGCAATTAGGAATGAAAAGGTTGAAATCACAATGGATCCTGCAGAAATCCATAATATCATCGGTATGTATTATGAGAACATGTACTAAAATGAAATGGAAAATTCAGAAAAAATGGACAGATTCCTAAACATATGTGAATTTCCAAAGCTGAATCAAGAAGACATAAAAATTCTAAACAATCCAACATCAGTTAATGAAATCGAAGAATTTAGAAAACTACCAATAAAGAAAAGCCCAAGTCTTGACAGATTCACTGCTGAATTCTATAAGAACTTCAGAGAAGATCTAACGCCACTACTCTTCAAACTCTTTAATTAAATGAAAAGGAAGCGATACTCCCAAAGTCATTCCCAGAAACAAGCATTACCCTGATACAAAAACCAGAGAAGGATCCAACCAAAAAAGAGAACTACAGGCCAATCTCCTTAACTAGACCCATGTCTCTCACCATGCATTAAACTAAAATCGAAATGGATCAAAGATCTAAATATAAAAACAGAAATACTTCATCTGCTGGAAGATAAACTAGATAAAACTCTTGAAGACATCAGTGTAGGCAATGACTTTATGAATAAAACCCCAAATGCACAGGAAATATTACAGAGAATAAACAACTGGGATCACATCAAATTAAAAAACTTTAACACAGCAAAAGAAACCAACAGCAGAGTGAAGAGACAACCCACAGAATGGGAAAAAAAAATTTTTTTTTTGTGGGTACCGGGGGGTCGACCTCAGGACCTTACGCGCCAGCAGGCACCCATGCCACTGAGCGATATCACCGGCCCCTTTTTCGTATGTGGGTTCCTGGAGTCGAACTCGGGCCCTCGCGCTTGCCGGGCAGGCGCTTAAGCCGCTGAGCCATCTCACCGGCCCCTGGGAAAAAAAAATTTTACCAGCTACACCTCAGACAAAGGAGTAATATCTAAAATACATAAAGAACTCAAAAAAATTACACCCACCAAATTCAAAGGTCCAATCCAAAAATGGGCACCTGAAATGAATAGACACTTCTCAGGTGAAGTACAAACAGCATACAAATATATGAAAAAATGTTCAATATCACTGGTCAGTAAAGAAATGCAAATTAAAACAATACCTGAGGTTCCATTTTACTCCAGAAAGAATGGCTATTATCAAGAAATCAAGGGCCGGTGAGATGGCTCGGCGGCATAAGTGCCTGCCTGGCAAGCGCGAGGGCCCGAGTTCAACTCCCGGAACCCACATACAAAACAAGGCCCAGTGATATTGCTCAGCGGCACGGGCGCCTGCTGGCGCCCGAGGTCCTGAAGTCGACTCCTGGTACCCACAAAAAGAAAAAGAAAGAAAGAAAGAAATCAACCAATAACAAATGCTGGTGAGGATGCGGGGAAAAAGGAATATTTCTCCATTGTTGGTAGGAGAGTAAACTGGTACAACCACTATGGAAATCAGTATGGAGATTCCTCAAAAACTAAAACTAAAAAAAAAAAGAAAAAAAATCTAAAACTAGAGGTTCCATTTGACCCAGATACTCCCCTTCTAGGTATCTTCCCGAAAGAGTTGCATCATGCCACAGTGATATATTAGTACATTCCCGAAAGCATCATACCACAGTGATATAAGCATACCCATGTTTACAGCAGCACAATTTATAATAGCTACATCTTGGAAACAGCCCATATGCCCATCAACAGGTAAATGGATAAAGAAAATGTGGTATTTATATACAATGGAGAACTACTCTGCCAAAGAAGAATAAACTTGAGTCATTTGTAGGTAAATGGATGCACCTTGAGACCGTAATTTTAAGTGAAATAAATAAGACACACAAGTGTAAATATCACATTGTTTCTCTTGTGTGATAAACAGTAAAGGTAAACAAGGAGCAAAATGGAGGATAGCTATTAGGAAGTAGGAAGAACATGCTCACACAGGAAGAGGAACAAAGGAGAGGGGAAGGGGAAGGAAAGGAAGGGAAAAGAGATTAAAAAAACAGAATGGAGGGCCGGTGAGATGGCTCAGCGGCTTAAGCGCCTGCCCAGCAAGCGCGAGGGCCCGAGTTCGACTCCCGGATCCCACATACGAAAAAGGGGCCGGTGATATCGCTCAGCGGCAGGGGCGCCTGCTGGCGCGCGAGGTCCTGAGGTCGACCCCCGGTACCCACAAAAAAAAAAAAAAAAAAAAAACAGAATGGAAGGGAAAAAATGGAAACAAAGCTTCTGTAAATAGGGAGGGGAAGAAAGGTTGAAGGGAGGGGAGGGGTATGAGAAAAAAAAGAAGAATCAAGATATATTATGTACAGGTAAAAATTCCCTATGATTTATGTGAACACTATGTATGGTAAGTATGTACTAATAATTTTTTTTAAAAAAAAACTGGTGGAGGAGGGGTATGGACAGAAGTTCGGATGAGGGGAGCCTGCCAGATGCTTCTGCATTCTTGGTGAATCAGGTGGTAAGGATTCCAGAGGAAGAAAGGAGAACGAGGCCCTGCCGCCACCCCACTGGCTTTCTGATTCTCAGAAGACATCCTGTTCTCCCTGTCCACTCCCCTCCTATTCCTTTCCCTGCAGCCTGCAGCCTCATCCCCGTCTACCTAGGGAACCAGCACAGCCATCCCACACAGCAACTCTCCACTTGTCCTTGTGGCTCGGTTGCTGATGTCTGCCAGAGGATCGCTGTGCAGCCTGCCAGTCCCAGACCTCAAGAGTCCTCAGCGTCCTCCATCTCCACTCCATCCACAAGTCCCTAATGGGCATGCACCCTGCCTCTCCACCTCTCCACCTCTCAACCTTCCCACCTCTCCTTGCTCATGGGTTCTGTCCTTGGGGCTGGACAGGGTGTGGACAGAGTGTGGACATGTACTGCAGCTGCGAAGTCTCAACTATCCAGGTTGTCACCCCCCAACCCCCACCCCATGTTGCTGCTCTGTACCAGGGTTTGGCCAGACTGCTGGATGTGTCTTTGTTGTGGGGGGTGCATCTCATGATGGGGATCTGTGATGCAGATTTATGTGGCTCCCTGGGCGGCTGCTGCATAGTAGGTAAGTGAGGCTCTTCCTGAACTTCCCCCTCCCCGGAACCCAAGCCTTCCTCCAGGGGGACACCTTCCCTGAGCCCCACCCTGACTGGCTGTCTCCACATGTCTAATACTGAGCACACTTGGTCCTCCCGCAAATCTTTTCCTTCTTTCTCCTCTGCACCCTGCCTTCCCCACCCCCCAGGTATACCGGATGATGAGCAAGCTGTCCCTGCCCTCCCTTTTCTCTTGTCCCCTGTGCATGGAATCAGTGATTGAATATGTCACATACACCCCATTCCAAACTCCCAACCATCCTCTCTTTAACCTCATCATAACTTCCCTGGAGAAAAGGACTCAGAAATCATTTTGAGCAGTAAGAAATGTATTTTACCTGCAGTCATTTGCAAAGGAGTCAGCTCAGGATCCTGAACACATAGGGTAGAAGGTATGGCAAGTACTTAGAGGAATAAAACCCTAGAGTCACAGCTGTGCATTTCCTTCATGCTGTGCTGATGATCATCACATCTGCAAGGGGCTCCGCTTGTTGCAGACATCACATCACAAATCTCAGGAATTGTCTTTTTTATGTGTGTTAGGCATCAGCCCTCATGAGGGTCTGGCTCAGATCTTCATCTATTTTAGATTCTGGTATTTCAGTTATCCTCTCTTTTTCACTTCTCCCTCTCTGATGTGGGAGGCACATTTCTGGCCATTCTGGCTACAGGGCAAGAGTTCTGAGGCCCTTCAGGCTGATCACAGATAATGCATCCTGAGTGCATGCACCAGCACGGACACCCTACCTGGGACAGAGTGTAGACATGTACGTACATCCACTTTGTCTCCCTGCAGCTCTGGGATGGAGGGGCCCAGGGACTCACTTTCCGACATCCATCAGATCCCCAGGCAGGGCAGGGCTGTTTTCACTGGAACTAGTTCTTGGCTATCTTATCTCCATGACATCCCTTTCTGGGGCCCTGGAACAGACCTGAGTCCAGTAAGTACAGGTGTCCTACGAGGACCCAAAACCCTGAGATTCTGGCCCTGGCAAAGACTTCACTCAGGAGCTCTGGCCATAGGCTGCCTGGGGAGAGGATTAGATGTCTGAAGCCTGCTCTGCTGACCCTCAGCTGGGAACTTGGGACAAAGGAACAGGGTAGGGGTATTACAAGCCATGTTAACAGCTACCCAAGAGGTGGAGCTTGTGGGGATACACCTAGAAGAGTGCATCCTGGTGGGAGCAATGTTTGACCCAAGTCATCACTAAAACCTTGGCCTTGTCCTCCCCTTCACTAGAGCCCCACTCAAGTGCTAGTCAAAGAGAGACCCTCACAACTGTTACTGCAGTAGGAGAGAGATGGAGAGTGTAGGGCCCTGGGTGCCGGGCTCGGCCAGGAAGTGAAGACACAGGGAGAAGATAGCATCTATACACCAAGTAGAGAGACCTCAGGAGAAACCAGCCCTATTTGCACCTTGATCTCAGACTCCAGTCTCCAGAATCAAGAAGATAAACCAATGTTTAAGCTGCCCTGACTTGGTGCATTGTTACAGCAGCCCCAGAATACACCAGGTTTTCAAGGTGATATCCAAATATCAGTCAAGCCTCAGGAGGAGAGTGTGTGGGAGGGCCAGTCTCCGGAGCAACCCAACCTTCTGGCCAAAGCAGCACCACCACCACCACTATCCTGTACACGCCCCTGGCGAAGACCCTGGACTACTGCACCTCCCAGGTATCCATGGCCAGAAGCAGCCATTGTTGCCCTCAACCTTCCGAGCCCCTGTGCCTCCAGCTTACCTCTGACTCCAGCTAGAACATCACAGCCCAGAGGACAAAGCACATTCAAACAAGAAAGAGTGTATAGCACAAGATCTGTGTATCAGCAAAACTCACTTGGGTACATGTGGAAATAGGGAAGACATGATTTCAGGTGGAGATGAATGCAAATCCTTGGCAAGGATTCTATATGAAGAGATAACTCTAGCAGCTGCCAGGAGTGGTAATAATTTACCCAACTGAGGAACAAAAACCTAGAATTGACAGTAGCCATGTGGAGATGAGATGCCCAAAATGTGCACCCCACAGAGACCCAAAGCTGGGGATAGAGGACCAGGCATGTCCTTGCCAGACCTCAGGCCCGGGCCAGTTCACAGACACAACTGGACTTGCTTTTAGTGACTTCACTGGGGCCTATAGCCATTTGTCAGAGAAAGCAGGCAACAAAGACAGAAAAGGACCTCAATATCTTGGGGAGCTTGGCACAGGTTCCAGGCCAACTTTTCTTTGTTCTAGGACCCTGGTGGCCCAGGGCTTCCCCAGTGAGCTGAGAATGGAAGCGAGTAAGGGGACAAATGGAATGGTGACCCAATCCTGCTCTCCAACACAAGGGGACTGCAACCTCCCTGGCTATTTGCCCAATTCCCAAGATGCAAGAGATATGCCCACAAATTCCAGGCTCCCCCCATGGGCTCACTAATCCTCAGAGTAAAGGCCTGCAGGATGTGACTCCCCAGCAAGATGACATCTCCCCAGGGGGCTCAGTAGTTAGCACCACATCCAGGCCCGACTGAGGCACAGTGCTACTCCCCTCCCTTCTAACTCACCACCTGTTTATTGAAAGGCACTCAGCCCTCGGGGAGTAACCATGGCTGATCAGGGTGACTTCAAGTGTGGCTTTGTATGGCGGTGGCGTCACTCCTGGGACACAGGACTAGTCTTTTGGAAATGTGTTCTCTCTGTGCCAGTAAGTAAAAAACGCTTACATTGGCTCCCTTGTCTCTGCCAAGGACAGACTCCTTTCCTCTTCCCGCAGGGTTTTTCTAGTTGGCTCTGTACCCCAGTTTAGACTGAAGGGCCTTGATGGTCTCATGGGCACTGGTGGATGGGTCTGCCAGTGCCTCAGCAGCACAGGTGCAGCCTCTGTTTCCAGGGGGTGGGGGTGGGAAGGTATGCCCCATGAGAATCTAGGCCACTCCTCAGATCTCAGGGCCACTGAGGACAAATGCTTGACATGGAGCTCATCTCCTGGGACTTTTCAGACTCTGGAAGAAAGGGACATGTGTTTGACTCTGCCATTTCCTCCAAGTTAGCAATGGTCCAAAGATGCCAGAGATATGCATAGTGGGGCTGCCCATGGCCCTGACCTGGTGGAGCCATCTGTGCCTGGCAGCTGAGCCAGACCAAGGTCCTAGACAGAGCCACAGCAGCCCTAGAACCCTGGATTTGGAGTAAGGCCCACCTTCAAGGGCCCTTTGTATGAGTCCAGGTGTCATACTTGTCCCAAATCTCCAAGGGAGGGTCTCTCCTGCCTCTCCCAACTCCTGGCGCTCCAGGCCTTCCTTGGATTGGGGCCAAATCCCTCCAATCTCTGCTCTGGCTTCACATAGCTTCTCCTATGCCTCTATGTCTCCATTCTTGTGTCAGGACACCTATTGTTGAACCTAGGACTTACCCTAATCTAGGAGGATCCTCATCTCAAGAATCTTTAACTCAGTTACACATGCAAAAACCCTTTTCCCATATGGCCACAATTGCAGGTTCTGGGGGTCAGGGCTTAGACCTATCTTTGGAGGGGACTACTCAATCAATCCACCATTCTCAAAACTCAAAGAATTAATTCTTCCTTGAGAAGAAGATGAGATCCTTTCTATCTGGCCCAGGCAGGGCCTCTGAGGGAAGGACTCTGGGGAAGATCCTAGGATCTGGGAGACCAGTAGGATCCTGGGGGGGGTGAGAACAGCGTGGCCAGGTTTCCTCACCCCCAGATGAGCTTCCCCTGCCTTTATCAGAAGCCATGGCTCAGGCAGGCAGCACTCAGTCTCTGCTCCTGCTCGCAATCCCCCACCCAGAGCCCAGCATCCCTCAGGGTCCTGCCTGAGGAAAGAGGATACAATGTGTCTAAAGGTTTGTCCCTGAACACATTTGGTCCAAGGGTGCCCAGGACCTGGGGTTCTCTGAGGTGACAGCATCCTAGGCCAGGCCCTGGGGCACCAGTGACAATGACTTGCGTGGGGGGTGACACACCGAAGTCTATGCACCTGCCTTGCATATACTGAGCTGATCTATCAATCCAAAGGCCCAGCCTCCCTTTCTCCTTCCTGTGAGCTTCCATTTGCCACAGCCCAGCCCCTTTTGTACCATAACCTTGTCTGAAATCCCCTCAAATCCTAAGAAGAGCTGGGCATGGTGCCTCATGCCTATAATCCTAGCACTCTTAAAGTTGAAGTAGGAGGGTTGAGGAGAGCACAAGGCCAGCCTGGGCTACATACTGAGTTCAAGACCAGGCTGCACTACATAGTGAGACCTTGTTTCCAAACACACACACACAAAAAAAATCCTAGGAAGAAATTGTTGTCGAGCCTGTCCTGTAGCAAAGGAGTGAGGGCCCAGGGCATCACAGTCCTTGCCAGGAGCCCTGCTGTCTGGTGGACGTAGAGGCTGGTCAGCACCAGGCTGGAGCAGCTTTCCCAGCCTATCACTCCTCTGTGGTGTTACATGCACCGAACGTGGCCTAGGATGCCTCCACACTCATATCCTTGTGCTCTAACAGCCCAGAGCCAGCTTAGCACAGAGGCCAACTGAAGCCCAGGTTAGGAGCTTCAGTTCAGCACAAGCGCCAGCCCTAGGCTGTCACCCCACCAGCTGTCTGTGCTGGTCACAGTGTAGCTTGCCCACACTGCACAGCAGGCCCAGACCTGACCTGTTCTGAGACAGGGTCTCACTTTGTAGTTCAGCCTGGCCTTGAACTCACTATGTAGCCCAAGCTGGCCTCAACCTCAAGGTAATCCTCCTGCCTCAGCCTCCCAAATGCTGGAATTACAAGCACGCACCACTACACCCAACGCTTCTCAAATGTTTTTAGGGCTGTAAACCTTTGATCGGCAGCTTGGGTTTGAACCGAAGACTGGGAGTCCCAGGTGAAGCTGAGGGCAGCAGGAGGAAGATGCCTCCTGAGCAGGGGCAGAGAGGTTTACCCTCCCTAAGCTGGGGAACTCATGGAGCTGGGATGCCCACATCACCACAATCACCATTCTGGGCTCCGGGCTGTCCCCAAGTTCTGCCCTGTGGCTCACTGCATCTCCTAGAGCCTATAGCCCCAAGGTGAGGGCCACTTCCCTGTGGCACAGACAGGCCCACTTGACTTGGGTCAGATGCCACCCTGGGCTCCCCATGGCCTGGCCTTTGTGACCCTGGGAGTCCCCCCAGGTTCATCCTGCCCCTAGCTAGGGGCCTGAGCAAGTCCCACCTTCTCTTTTCCACGAGGACACGGGGTTCCACAGGAGCTGCCACCCTCAGCCATCTGAGGCAGCCCCTCCCTCTTGCAGCAGGGTGTGTGCCATGATGACAAAAGCCACCACACAGGGGCTCAGAGAGAGCAGGCAGCTCTCCACAGCTGCCTGGGGCAGCACAGGGCCCCTCCAAGACCCCCTGCCAGCTCCTCAGGAGTCCAACCTCCTGTCCTCACCCCAGCAGAGGGACAGCTGCCTGAGACATTGTACCTGTGATTCTGCCACCACACCTGCCAGGAGCCCTCATCAGATGTCCCAACAGTTCAGCTCTCCTGCCCTGTGTGACTTACAGACTCAATGGCTGCTCCCCGTGAATGGGAAAGCCCTGCAGCCATGTGGGCATTGTGCCTCCTCCACCCCAGGCAGAGTCCCCTCCCTTGCCATGCCCATTCCTTGTCTCCTGCTGACTGTTAGCAGCTGCTGCCTTGCAGGGCTGTTCAGGCCATGTGCTTTAGTGTGAGCAGCCAGGCAGGGGGAAGTAGAGGGGAGGTATGGGCAGCAGGTGGAGAGGGGTGATGGGCAGAAGAGGCTGTGCCGCTGACCCAAGACCCAGCGCACAGGTCAAGAGGCAGAGTCAGAGCAGCCCCTTTCCTCCTCATGCTGGAAACAGCCCTTGGCTTGTCCACTCCATGCTTTTCTGATTCCAGCCATGCAGAGCTTTTCCATCCTTTCCTATCACTTCAGAGTGCCTGGCAGAATTATTTTTAGAGTCTTTCTTACCATGTCAGGTGAGGGAGATAAATATCTAATGAGATAAGGTAAATGGCATGCACAAGTGTCCCTTGCCTGTGCATTTCCCAAGGGGAAACCAGCACTCCATATAGCCTGGAGGACATCAAAGTCAGCCTTGAGCCCCAAGGCTCTGCTGAGCTGGTGCTAGACACACACAACAGTCACCTCTGTTGGGCTGGAGGGGGTGTCCTTTGAGACTCTCTGGGTTGATGCTAATGGAGCTAAAGGCACCTAAGGACACAGGTAACAGACATGGAGGGTCCTTAAGGCAGGAAGCAGGGAAGCAAGGAAAGTGGACAGGATAAGGAAGTGCCCATGTACAAGGGATTAAGAAAGGGTCTTCAGAGACTGTGATGTCTCCCTCGGGGTTTCCTGAAGGGAAAGAGTGAGGCCCTGGCCCACTCACACACACTGCCTCCTTCTGAGCGCTGAGTACTAGGAACAAAGGAGCTAACACCTACCTGGCCTAGCCCCATGAGAGACCACTCACTGCCACTGAGGGACAGTCCTTCCCTGTCACCCAGGAGAGGAGGGTCAGGCTCTTCTCCAAAAAGGGAGTCCTTCCCTCTGCCAAATGGAGGCCATATCTGCCCCAAAGGCCCACTCTCAGTACACACATCAGTCCCATGCCAAAATGCCACTCCCACCTCCCACCCCCACTCCAGGATGCCCTTCTGATACCCTCACCACCGACTTCTTGGGGACAGTAGTGTACAGTTCTGGATCTGAATCACTTTGGTGTTCTGAGAACAATATGGGAATTGGGGATACAGAGTAGGGCCTTGGAGCCCAGAGGGGGCCACACAGTACCCCACCAGGATACCAGGGCCTGCAGCCTCCCCCCAGCACAGTGCCAGCACTAACCCTGCCCAAGGTGCCCCCACCAACCTCAGAGCAGGAGCAGCATGGATGACCAGGTGTGCCCTGTGTCCACAGCATGGATCAAGCTCTGAGCCAAGGCTGATGCTGCCACAGAGAGCCATATGACCCAGGCGGAGATCACAGTGTCCAAAAGGCCACCCGTTGGAGTCACCCAACCAAGCTGGGCAGAGCAGGCAAGGTGGGTCCCAAGGTACAGGGTCTGTGGGCAGGAAGCCAAGGGTCATGGGCATGGCCCAGGAGGACTGGGAGGGAAGTCAAGCCCCAGGGTCAGAGGCCCTGCAGGATGAATGCTGTAAAGAGGTCTCTGGGAGCCACCCTGGGGCCACCAGCCCTCCACTCTGGCCCTGGGGTCTCAGAGGATGAGTCCCTACCCTAAGGACACAGCCTCAACCCCAGGGGGCTGGAGGGAGACTTGGGCTTCCCTGAGGCCCCTCAAGAGGGTGCCAGGCCTGGGTAGGGAACAGTATGGGTCATTCGTATGTTGGGCTGGGGGCAGTGCTGAGGGCATCAAATGTCACCATCAAGGTATTGGGGCAGGGATCTTGTCCCCACCCAGGAGCTACCCACCCTGTCCTGGCCAAGTACCAACTTCTATGTGTGCTGGCACAGACTCAGCAGCTTTCCTGGGTGAGGCAGAGGAAACTGTGCAGGAGAGTGCACCCCCAGAATGATCACACCACTGCATCCTAGAGATGTTGAGAATCAATAACATCAAGTCTAATTTTAACCAATTAAATATCCCTCATGATTCCCACAAGCTCTGGCCAGAGCCTGGCTGTCACCTAGGCCAAAGGGGGAGCTGGACTCAGAGAGAAGCAGCTCCACCAAGCCTGAGCTATGGGGCAGAAGGTGGAGGTCCTCTTTTTCCTGACAGAGACTTGGGGACTTAGGGTCTTCTGCCCAAAATTAAAGGGCCCTACAGGAAGCAGCTGGAGCCTGGAGAGGGATAGGCCAGCTGGGAGCAGCCACTAGAAGTGACTAGACTGGAAAGTGACCTTGGCTGCCAGGACTGCCAGCAGCAGGATGAGGCAGGATAGTAAGAAGGATAGTACAAGAGGAACTGAAGGACAGTGGACAATGGCCAAAACATAAGAGAAGTGTCATCCCAGGCAGGTACTGTCCTCTGTGAGTCCTAATGTTAGACAAGCTGTGAGGCCAGACAAGGGGCTGCTCCCAGAGCCAGGGAAGGAAGAACTGAGGCTCAAAGCTCTACCTTGGGTGGCCCCAGAGAATGACCAGCCCAACCTGTGACAGTGAAGGAAACTGAGGCTAAGGCAATTTAAGAGGCTGACCCAAACCATGAAGCATGAGAACTGCCATGGGCTGACATCAACCCAACCTCCAATCCACCCCCTGCTCTGATCCCCAAGTAGCTCTCTGCTCACCATCTTTACACTGGGGGACAGTGGTGGGGGGGAAGACTTTCCCAGCAGGAGGCTGAGGAAGGCAGGCTGCCACTGTTCATAAAAGGCTCGCCTTCTCTCCTTCCCAGTCAACTCCTACCCAGAGCAAAGGGTGGCCTAGGGGAGATCCCTGGAACAGGGGTACCACTGCAGGGCTTCGATTACAACATCAGGGACAATGCCCAGGGAGGACATGGAGTGAGATGGGTGGCTGGAGAAGGCCCTTCTGGGGAGGTGACATGTGAGCAGAGACTGAATGAGGCTGGGAACGGCCACAGGGGCACTACAGGAACAACATTCTAGGCAGAGGGAACAGCAGAGGCAAACACTGCAGAAAGCCAGGGGCAGCAGAGCCCTGGCCCAGCAAGCACACTGAGAGGAGGGCAGCAGGGGGAGAACAGGTACAGCGGCAGGTGCACGGACTATGTGCTGATGGATGTCCTTCCAGAGTCTCTGCAGAAGTGACATCAAGTGCATTTAGCACCACATTCCTGAAACACCCCTTTCACTTTCCCCAAGACTTTTGCCAGGTCAAGAGGACACTATAAGTGGACAGGTACTGGACTGTCCTGATAAGTATTATCTGAGGGACACTGGGAACTGGGCAAGCCAGTGTTATCTGTCCTGGCTGCCTTCCTGCCCTGTGCTAAGTCAGCCAGTTCCCTAAAATGCTGGTCACACAATAGAACAAAGCTAGCCAATGATGTCTCTGCATTGGAGTTTACTCCCTAAGCCCCTCCCTACATGCAAACGGGAGCCAGCAGCACAGAGTACAGTAGGGTGCTGTCATCCAGCAGCTCTCAGTATTTGCTCCTGGCCTGGCTTGTCACCCTGAGACCTGCCCCGAAGTGCTGCTGCTGAGTGTACACACCTCAGGAGTTTCCAGAGCAGCGCTGTTACTGAGCATGCACCCTTGTGTACCTTCTGAATAGTGCTGTTGGACCCCTACTCACTTCTGCGCTTCTTTCCATGCCTCTGTGGACCCTTCCTTATTAGTAAGTATACCTTAACCCATCCTCCCCTGTTAGTGCCTGCTAAGCCTCATCTTTCCCAAGCTATCTGGATAGCTGGCTGGGGATGAAACAAGAGTGAAATCCTCTGAAAGGGAGGATGCCTGGTCCCTGGTGGGCAAATGGGGTTGGGATCCGAGCCTCTGTGGCTTTGCAGCCAGGGTCCCCAGGGGAGGAGACAATTGGGGCCATTGAGCACCAACCCAGCCCAGACCAGGCTTCTGAGCCACACTGTGGGATTGAGGCAGAGAGGCCCAAGAGCCAGGAAGCCAGGATAGGGCCAGGTGGCAGACTCTATCAGGCCCCAGGAACAGCACAGGTGGACAGGACACCCTGAGCTGGACACAATGACTTCTCCTTCCCCTCTAACCCCTGGAGGGAAACAGTGTCCCTGGCCTGGCGCCTGCAGCTGGGGACCAATGTGAGGCCCATTGTTTGAGACTGGAGCTGGCAGGGAACACGGGAAGCCCCCAGCAATGCCTTTCGTCCCACTGACGCAGATCCAGGACACTGAGTGAGGACTGCGTGCGGGGACAGCAGTGTCCTGAAGGATGAAGGCACTTGGAGCTGTGGTCCTGGCCCTGCTACTGTGTGGGCAGCCAGGTGCAGGGGTGCATGGTGACCCTCTGGTGGGAGGTGGCACAACTCTGGCCTACAGGGACCTCCAGGGACCCCCAGCCTGGGACAAGAGATGGGCTTGGGAAGGAGAGGATGAGGCTGGAGTCCCCAGACCCAGGGAGGTGGATGAGGCTGTCCTGGGCCCCCAACATCATTGTGGCCCCAGTCCCAGGTTTGGCCTTTTCAACACTGCAGTGTTTTGGGGGTCCCTGCCCTCTCCTAGTTTCAGTTCCTTCTTCTGTGAAATGGGCAAGCTTTAGTGACAAAGGTGGACAGAGGAATGAGGGGCTTGGCACTCAGCACTGAGCATGTACCCTCTGAACCTGGATAGCCAAAGTTTACATGTGTCCCTGTATGGCCAGGCAGCAGGCAGGCGCAAGAGGAGGAGGAGGATGACAGGGGTCCAGACAGCTACGGCTATGATGATGAGGAGGATGAGGAAGAAGAGGAGACCAACATAATCCCTGGCAGCAGAGATAGAGGTACCTGTCCACCCATCCCCAGGCTGCCGGTCTTCCTGCTTTGCTCAGGCAAGGACGAAGCAGATCTGCTGGTACCCAGACCACGTGGCCTGCCCCACACCCCATGCCCTCACCCTGCTGGTTCTCCTCCAGCTGCACTTGACCCCAGCCTTCTCCCCACCTGCATAGTATTGCCTTGGGTCCTCATCTGCAAGGCTTAGTCAGACTCCCTTCTGTGTCTTCACTGCCCACCTTAGGCAGGGCCACCAAGTAAGTGACAAGAAATGAGCAGAAAGTTTCCCCTGTAGCCTTGTCCTGACTACTTCCTCCAAAAGCCCCCAACATAGGTTCCTGCAGGGCAGGGTTTGACGATATCCAACAAGGCAGGCAAACAGGGACCTGGGAAGGCCGGCACTGAGGGCTGCCCTCAGCCTGACCCCAGCCTGAGCCCGGCCTTGCCCACAGCACTGTCGTGCTATGCCTGCCCTTTGCTACACCATGGGGACAGCTGCGACCAGATACAGAACTGCTCCAGCAGTCGGGCCTCCTGCGTCATGCTTGTTAGCCATGGCAACACAGGTGAGTGGATGCGGCCCAGCACACATGCACCCAGAGGCTGCCCTCTGTGCCCCAAACCATCTCAGCACCTGTCCCCACCTCCCCCCAGATTCTGGTCCCCTGACAACCTACTCCATGTGGTGCACGGACTCCTGCCAACCCATCATCAAGACCGTGGAGGGGACCCAGATGACTGAAACCTGCTGCCAATCCCCCATGTGCAATGTCCCACCCTGGCAGCACCCTCAAGACCAGAACCCACTGAATGGCAAAACAGGCAGTCCCCAGGACAGCAGAGCCAGTCATCCCCAGGCTGGTGGGTCACATGCCCCCACAAGTTGCCCCAAAAATGTGGGCACAGCCCTCCTACTCAGCTTCCTCACTAGCCTTTGTGTAGTGGGGGCCTGAAGACCCCTCCCTGCCCCTGCTCACACCTGATCAGGCCAGCACTCTGGCCAGTGCTTCCCCTTACCCCATCCCCAGTTTCAGAGAATAAATTTGGAGTGTCTTTCATGATCCAGCCAACTCCAGATCTCCTTGGGTCTGGACCTTGGGCACCTGCGTCCCTAGGCCCTATGGCCTCCAGGAGTGTCCACCAGCTCAGGTCAGGCAAAGATGACATTGTATGCGTAGGGTACACCATCCTCACCCTTTATCTCCCAGCATGAGATTCCTCCAAACTCAGCTGTCATTTAGGTCAAGTGGCAGCCAGTGTTGGACAAAGTTCTTCCCCCACCTGTCTGGAGGAACAAGAATTTGGGGATGTTGTTGTTGTTGTTTTAAACAGTCTCACTAAGTTTTCCAGGCTGGGGCTCAAACTTGTGATCCTCCTGGCTCAGCCAGGATCTGAGTAGCTGGGATCTGAGTAGCTGGGATCACAGGGTACGCCACTGTGCCCAGGTGGGAAGCAGCTTTGGGGTGGAAAGAGGCCCTGGGAGGCTACGGGGGCAGGTGGAGCAAGGGGAGAGCAGGAGCTAAGGAGGAACAAGGGGAGAAAGGGAAGGAGGGAGGTAATCCTGTAGCCTTATTCTGCTCTCCGAACTCCACCCTTCTCCCAGCCTGGTGGGCATGGGGGAGGAGGCTGGGAGTGTGACAGTAAACTCTCTACTGGGAGGGACAGAAAGGGTCTGTGGCTCTTGAGGTGGGAGCCTGGGTAGCAGAGCTCTGCCTGGGCAGATGGGGGCTCCTTGGCATCTCCTCTGCTGGGCTGGCCCACTGGCTGCTGGGCACTCTGCCTCCTTCACTTTACCAAGCTCTGCATCACCAGCAGCTGGTGAGAGGACAGAGTCCTGGGATGAGAAGAAGACAACCTCAGCCTGGGCCACAGCTCAGCCACTGATCTGGCCTCAGTTTCCCTATTTGAACAGTAAGGACAGAGGCTTAAAGGACTCCTAGATTCCCACTAGCTCAACTTTGTCGGCTTTGGAAGGTCCAAGTCCTTTCCTGCCCGCCAAACCCATTCCATCATGCAGTGTGTGGCCTCCACTTGTCCACTCTCTCTATTTCCTTATCAATAAAGCCTCAGTGCCTAGCTGGAGGTAGGGAGTAAAGTGCCTGAGTGAAGGTAGCACCTTTTTCTCCTCCCTGCGGGCTGAAAGGTGTAAAAGCAGCCCTTTACACCACGAGGCAACACGCTGAGCATGACAAGGCAACATGGAGGAAGGGGTCTAACCACTGATGACCAGAAGGCATATACCAGCTCTGCACTGCCTACCTCAGGATCTGCTTACTTTGGAGGGAAATAAACTTCTGCCATGTTGAAGCCAATTATTTTGGTTTCTGCTGCCTGCATTTTCACACATGCACACACTCTGTCTCACTCACACACACAGCCCCTGCTGGTACACAGCTCAGAGCTCAGACTCCATGGTCTGAAATCCTAGGCCCACCCTCAGCATCTCCATGACCTCCAGGAATCCCTTCCGCTCCAGCTTCTTGCCAGCCTGGTGCAGATTTCAGAGGGACTTCCAGCCGAGAGTGCTCAGTGCCTGTGAGCTGTCACTGTCACACTTATCATGACCCTACTCTGAGTGCGTGTTTGTGGGAACACCCACCTGCGCTAGCCCAAGCTCCTTAGGACCCAAGAGACCTCACCAGCCACGTCTGACTAGAAACTCTGCGCACTATTACCTGTGTTCACGAAATTGCTCCTTAGAAGGGCTGTCTTAAAGCTGCATGCACATCCGAGGGGACAGTCTCCCATGACCCTCAACTTCTGATCCTTTTGAGCCTCATGAGGACTCAGGGCTCAGTCTGAAGTCACTGGCTCCAGGGCATGCCCTGGCCTTGGGCTCCTGCCTCTATAAGAGACTCTTCTCCCAGGGTCCCTACCCCATTCCCAGGGGAAGCAAATGTGCAGCTGACTCCTCACTAGGCTCTGACCTGACCTCCCCTCCCGAAGGTAGAGAGAAAGCAGCCACGCTCTGAGCACCCCAATGCCATCTGCCAGGAACCATCCCCAACACAGTCTAAGCTGCCCCACAGAGCTTGCTGTCCCAGCACCCAGAGGTATTGCTGTGCTGTCCAACATGGGCACAGTTGGGGCCCACCGACAAAGGAAAGAGACTACAGCTGCTCAGGGTCACACACTTGGCAGCACTTTCTGCCAAGTGAGGGCATCTCAGGCCTCGAGGCTGAGGCGCCAGGAGGCCTGAGCTGCTGCAGCAGAGGTGGGAGACCGGATGCTGGCCGAGGTCACTGAATTCCCACAGTCCGGGCCAGATGGGGCAGAGGTACCAGTGGACGGTGACAGCCAACACAGCCTAGCCCCTGCATGAGAGCCAGTACAGGACACCAGCTCCAGGAGCAGCAGCAGGACACCAGCTGCAGTAACAAGGTTGTGTGGAGCCCACGGTTCCTCATCCAGCTGGGCTGTGGAGAACTGAGTGGGGCTGGACACCAGCCACAGGGTCCACGTTGTCTACCTCAGCTCCCCATGGCTCGCACAGCAAATCACCACAGACACAGCAATTGCAAACCACGCAACTTTGTGCCACAGTGCTAGAGGTCAGCGTTGTTACGGTTTGAATTTTAAATGTCCCCCAAAGGCCTGGACCCAGCCTGTGGTATTATTGGGAAATGGAAGAATCTTTAAGGAATGGGGCCTAGAAGAAGGGCCCTTGAAAGACCTGGTGTCTGTCTGTCTCTGTCTGTCTCTCTCTCTCTCTTTCTCTCTCTCATTTCCTGGCCTCCACAAGGTGAGCAAACCTCCACCACACACTTCTGCCATGATGTGCTGCCTTCTCACAGCCCAAAGGCAACAGGACCAAGCGGCCATCACCAGGAACCTCTGAAACCATGGGCGAAAATAGCCCTTTCCTCCTTCTGAGTTGAATTAGCCTGTTGGGGAGGGAGACCTACTCACCCCTCTGGATGGGGCAAGTAGGACATGAGAAGATGGCCCTGCAATTGCCCGTGTCCTATGGAGCCTGCCCTGGCTAAGGCTCAGAGCTCTCCCTAGTCAGGTCACTCACTGCCTGGTCATGGAGGAGCTACAGAGGGACGTGGAACACCAGAGGTCCTAAGGCCTAAAGGGTAGACTTTTCACATTGAGGCCACAAAAGCCTGGTGTCCCTAGGAAGGGATGGGTACCAGCTGGAGGGTTGGAAAGGACCCTGAGTGACCCCAAGACTTCATGATAGGGTCACCAGGGCCAGAGAACACCTCACCTGCCCCCTCTGGGCCTCATTTTCCTCTTCTATACAATCTAAGGTTGGCTCGGAGCTCACTGGAGGAGACTTGGCCAGCCCAGGACCATGGGGTGTGGCAGGGGTACAGAGATGTGGCCAGAACCAAGGCTTTGAGCCTGGTCACCAAGACAGACAACCATCTGGGAACACAGCCTTTTCCCATGGGCTATGGCCAAGCTTCAGCTGGGGGACATGGTCAGATCCCAGCCCAGAATCCGAGGGCACCTTGGCCAGGGGATAGGGCTAAAGTTACAAGAGCCCCTGAGATTCAGTCCTCCCTCTGTAGAGGAGCACAGGAGCACAGGCTGGGTGAGGGTCGCAGCTTGCAGAGGTGCTGCCAGCCTCCTTTCCCATAGCCTCTGTTACTCAGCTTCCATCCTGTTCTCTGTATAGTTGAGCATTTGGCCCATGTTAGTGTCCAGCAGCCATTGCCTATACTTTAGCTGCTCTGCTGACTCCAGGGCTCTCTCCAGGCCTAGCGCAGGAGGTACTCTGTGACCCTTAGCTTTGCCATTTGTATCCCTCTCCTGACTCGTACACAGGATCCCTGGTTTCCCTGGCTGGTATGGAAAATACCAGGCAACCCAGCCTAGAGCAGGACCAGAGCCTGTGCTCTCCAGCTCTTCCTTTTCCTGGGCAGCTTTGGGCTCTGGAGGACTTTCCCTGTGCTGGTGCCTGAATCCTCACTCTAGCACTTCCACATACTTGTGACAGGAGCTGAGGGGTGGTGAAGATTCCCTGCCCTGCACTGTCACTGCCCCTGAGCACTGGGCTCCAGGCTGCCATGATGGTGAGATACAGAGGTGAGCTGGTGAAATACTTGCCCTCCCTCTTCTCACCCCAGTGCTGCCAGTGCCAGGTTTGGGGGTTACATTATGGGCTGAGACTTCTGCCCCTGTCAGAGGTCCTGGGAGAGGACACAAGGTTGTACTGGGCCAAGCAGGGCTCAGGGGCAGGGGTGGGGTCAACAAAGACAACCCCTGTACTGACTTCCCAGAAGCTAGCCTGGCTGGCCCACAGGAGACCCAGAAGAGGGGTGCTGAAGGGCTGGCCTTTTGCAGAAAAAGTATGTGTGCCCCACATTATGCCTGAAGAATCCCCAGCCCTTCCTTTTCTGTCTGGTGACTGTGGCCGGCTCCATCACCACACACTCATTTAGCTAATACACACACCCCCTCCTCTGGGTTCAGGCCCAGCAGAGGGACCCAAGCTGGAGAGATGCACCTTTTGTGGCAGAACCCGGTCTGCTGGGGTATGGTGACAAGGAGGGACACATGTGTCCCATAAGCCAGTGGTACCTGGAAGGGGAAAGGTCCCAGTCTCTGGGTGGTTGCCTGAATGCAAACCCAGGGGACACTCTTCCTTCCTCACTGGGGCCACTCTGACAAGCTGGTAGAGTGAGGGGGGGATGCCCTGGCCTGGCTCTAGAGAGTCAAAAGGGGGCCCAGTCCAGCAGGCAGACCCTCCTTGGGTCCCACTATTCAGGTCCAGATGGATGTACCCTCCACAGTTCCTGAGGGTGCCCCCCCAGGTCGTGTGTCCTGTGTGTTCACACCATTCTAGGGTCACCTTCTCCTTCTCTTGCCTAACCCTAGCCCTGCTGCAAAGTGACAGAGCCCAGGGACTTGACTTATCTGATGCTTTTCTATGAATTTCCTGCCTCACAGGACAGGAAGCAGCCATCCAGTCCACCTCCTGCCCCTTGCTCTGGACTGTGAGAACTCGCTCAGGAGCAGGCACTGTCCCCAAAGCAGGAAATTCCTGAGGAAGGAGCCTCGTCATCAGTGCCCTCCAGAGACCACAAGGGCTTACAGAAGCCAGCAGACATGGGGACAGGCCAGTGCTGCTGGAGGCAGAGCAGGGCCACCTCTGCACCCAGTTCCCTGACACCAAGGGCCACTACAGGAACTTTCCAGGACTGAGATATCACCAGCTCAGTATTGTGGAAGACAGCACCTCTTCCCGTTGACCTCACGCTGTGCACCAAAGGACTCCCGCCCACCAGACTGTGACAGGGTCTGAGACATGGGGGTCTGGCTGATTGGAAGGGAGCTTTATTTTGGATATCAGGGGCCTCTCAGGGGCAGAAGCACCTGGGCAGAGTCACCTTGGTGTCTCAGGTGCTCACCCAAGAAAACTCCGACCATGTAAGCAAAGCCCAGCCATGGTCTCAACTGGGGAATCCCTTAGGGAAGTCCACAGAGAAATAGAAAATACTCCAAAATAGAAAATTCTCTGCAAAAGAACCCATGGGGGGACACAAAGACAAACCAGAGTGGAGGGTCATCTGCAAACACATGGGACAAAGAACTGTGTCTACAACCCATCTACCACCCATCCCTGAACTCAACAGTTAGGCAAGGCCAAAATAAAAAACAGTGGCCACATCAAATGCTGGTAAAGATGCAAAGAAACCAGGTCATTTGTGTGCTGCTGGTGGGGATCCAAAATGGTGCAATTGCTCTGGAAAACAGAGTGGCTGATTCTTAAAAAACTAAATATGTAACTAGATGTGGTCGTACATGCCTGTAATCCCAGCACTCTTGGAAGCTGAGGCAGGAGGATATCAATTTTACACCCAGCCTGGACAACTTGGTGACAACCTGTCTGAGACAGAGAGAGAGAGAGAGACAGAGACAGAGACAGAGAAAGAAGGGGCGGGGCGGGGCGAGGCAAGGCGAGGCTGGGGGTTTAGTTCAGTGTGAAGGCCCTGGATTCAACCCCCAATGGGGAGGGGAGAGAAAGAGAAGGGAGGGGAGGAGATAGGAGGGGAGGAGAAAAAAGGCAGCAGTCTGAGAATCCAGCTGGAGGAGGGGTGAACTCACTGCACACAGAATGCTGAGACAGGCTTCCCCAGGGCTGCTTCCCTGAGCACGCGACGCTTACTAGGGGGAGGCCCTGTTCCTCCTTCAGTGCACTGGGACCTGCAGAAGGGCCCACTGGCCTCCACCGACCAGCTCCGGGCCCTCCTGTCTCCTGAAGGTGGGAGGTCCTTCCTCATATCTCAGGATCTAGGCCAAAGTGACCCAGGAATGGCAAAATTTGGGGAACCATACTCTGCAGGCTGAGTCAGCTGGCAAGAAAGAATTCAGTGTTTAAGCTCTGTAACAGTCAGTTTCCGTTACCATAATAATGGAAATGCCTAAAGCTGGAACTTTATGAGGAAGAGAAGTTCAATGCACAGTTCTGGAGGTAGAAAGTCCACGCAGCATAGAAAGTGGTAGGAAAGGAACAGGTGGGGGGGGGAGCTGAGTTTGGCTTTCGAGGCCGCGGAGACCGCGGTGGTTCCCGGAGACCGCGAGACAGGACGCGTGGACAAGGGAAGGAGATGCGATGCGCAGCACCGCCGGGCGCTGCTGGGGCTGCTGAGGATAAGCATAGAGATCGGGCCGCCATATGGCACTTAGCCCGGTCAGCGACACCACGGGAGTAGGCAGGGGCGGGGCGGGGCAGCCGCCTGAGACCAGCAGAGGTGCAGCCGCCTGGTGCAGCCCCAGGGGTAGCCAGCCCGCCCGACCTACAGACCGACAGACCGACCGCTCCTCTGTCACTAGCGAAGTCCCGCCGGGGTGGAGACGCGCCACCACCGAGAGGCGGGGCGGCGGCTCCTAGAGCGGCGCCGGAAGAAGCTGGCCCGGGCTGGGGGCGGGCCCAGCTCGGGGCGGAGCCCGGCGCGGCACCACGGTGAGGCTAAACCACAGCTCCTAGAGCAGTGCCGGAAGGGGCGGGCCTGCCTGTGTGCACCGCTTGCTGCTGGTGAGGTGGGAGCGGCGGGTAACGGCGGAGTGGGGTTACTTCTCCCGCTTGCCCGCCCGCCTCCGGCGGTGTTCCGCCGGGCGTCTGCGCCTTGAGTTGGAGGCGCTCGTGACCCCTGGTCTCCACCAGGTACCTCCTGCGTTCGTTAGCGCTCCGCGTCTCCGGGACTCGCGGTCCCGCGGAAGCGCCCCGGAGGCCGGGCTGTCTGGGCGCCGGCATCGCGAGGCCTGCATGCTGCTACCCCACGACCACTCCACCTGGGCGAAGGCCTGTCTCAGGTCTGGGCGTGGGCCGGCGGCGGCTCTGGACTCACCCCTGGAGGGTCCAGTTTTCAAGTCTACGTTCCCGAGGGCTGGGCGGGGAGGGAGCCTCCCACGGGAGCTGACCTGCTGATTGATGCCAAGATCGCCGGACCACAAGTCAGAGGCTTCGCCCAGAGAGGTGTAGGAGCCACATTGAAGTTGCACAGCAAGGGAGGAACCCTGGCTGTTAGGCCAGCGAGGACTGAGCTGCCTTAAATTACTAGCACTCTTCGAGGCCTGTGAAGTAAGAGGGCCAAGAATACGGTCGTGATGGTGTATGCCGTTTGTAACAATTATTTCATTTTTCAGTGTGCACAGCCCCTCAAAGTGTTTCCTGAGCTCCACGTGTGCCAGGGTCAGAAACATGGGAATGCAAAGACAGTTCTTCCCTCAAGAACCTTACCTTGAAAGGAGGCTGGCCTGTGTGGGACCAGCCACAGAGGGAGTGACAAGTGCCCTGGTGGAGGAAGCAGTGCTGTGGAGCCACAGAACCCCACGCTGGCCCCAGGCCAGCAGCTGTCAGGCCCAGTAGCTTTCTCCAAGTGGAGTCAACATAGAGCCAGGGTGACTTCACATCCTGCTTTGGACAGCTCAGCCCACCAGGTGGGACACAAGCGTAGCTTGACCTTTTGTAATCGCTCTTGGTTTTACCTGTTTTCTGCTAAAGCTAGATCCTAATCTCAGTTGAGCGGGGGCCAGGTGCAGTGGTACATGTCTGTAATCATAGCTATTCTGAAGGCTGAGGCAGGAGGATCACAAATTCAGGCTGGGCAACTCAAAAAATTAAAACCCTATATTCCCTGGGTTCAATCCCCAGTACTAGGGGGTGGGGAGTGGCTGTGAACCTTTGCCCTAGGTGACGGAGCACCCCTGTCCTCCCCAGCAGAGATGCTGCCTTATCCCTGCAGTCTCCCCCAGCCCAGGTGTCCTTCTTTCACCTTCAGATCTGTCTCCCACTTACCACTGAGAACTATCTCTTCTCAGAAGCCACCTCCAGGTAGTGGTTTGAAAAATGATGTTGGCCTGAATCCAAATCAAGCTTGTCTAAATGTTTTCATTTAGAAAAGATGACATTCTCAGATTCCTTGTAAGATAGCAAACATGTACAGTCACATTATGCCAAGCATCTCTTCATAGAGAACTTTGAGTGCTTATATGCTAAAGCATGTGTCACTTGGGACATGTTTCACCGCCATTTCCTGGCCAGGCTAGACCCCAGGCTCAGACTCCAGTTTGGTTGACCAAGAACCAATACAAGTAAGGGGGAATATTGTTATCTAAAGCATTACATTTTGCAGTAAGAGCTGGCAGAATTCTGGGCCTCTGAGTGAGCAAGAGTCCCAGGTGATGGACTCCTTGCTAAGCATCTGTAAGAACAATTCAAGTAGTAAACACAGTCTGCTGTGCTCAGAGGTGTAAGGGGCAGAGTATGACTCCTGATCTGTTGGGAGTTTCTTTCACCAGCAGTTTTTTAAAGGGCCTGAAGTTTCTCAAGGTCTTATGCTGAAATCCATTAGTTAACACTGAGAGAGGAGCAGGTCAGGGAAACTCAGAAAAAATAGAGCAGGGTTATCTTAATTTATATTTTTACAGTGCTGGGGATTGAATCCAGGGCCTAGTGCACTCCAGCCCCTGAGCTACTGAGCTACACTCCAGCCCCTGGTGCAGGATTCTTAACAATGAAAAACAAACCATGCAACTGCTGCTATGGAAACGTGGGCTCTGCCTGTCCTTTGTCACTGGGGTTGACTGGTTCTTTAAACTGATACTGAGATTGAGATGCTGTCAAATGGACTTACAGACAGGAAGTATCAAATCTTCCTCCTCTGTGAGCATCCCTTAAGAAAGATATTTGTGTAGGAAAACTCAGACAAAGCCAGCTGAGGCCTAGTTGAGGTTAGTAGGGGCTTTGGCCCTAAATCCAAATGAGAACCTCAGCAGCTCAGGCAAGAAGGCAGGGAAATCAGCCAGAGCAGGACTGACTCTGCCACTCCCTCCCATGCCTTGTGGGGTGGCAATGAAGATTAGATATACAGATGTTTGTCAAATGCTTGGAACAGAAGATGTGCTCCTAAAGGGACAGTTAACCGTTTTGATTTTTGAGTCATTCAGCAAATATTTAATGAGTTGCCTGTGTGTTTGGAGAGTTGCCACAAAGCACTGGAAGAGAGAGCACATGAACAAAAAGAAGGCCACATTTACTCAAAAAGTTAGAGAAGCCAGGCCTGATTGCATACCCCTGTAATCCTAGCTACTTGGGAGGCTGAGGCAGGAGGATAGAAAATTTAGGGGCAGCCTGAGCAATTTAGTGAGAATTTGTCTCAAAAAATAAAAAGGGCTGAGGATATAACCCAGTAGTGTACCCTTGATTTTGATCCCTGGCACTGAAAAAAAAAAAAAAAAAAAAAGTTTACACATGTAAATAAGGAAAGTGGGACAAGCTAAGGGAGGAAGTGTGTAGGACTAAAAGGGGCCATCAGAGTACAGCTCTGCAGGGCTGGGGCCAGCTCTTTGCAGACCTCTAGAAGCAGGAAAAATGGTGCATGTTTGGGGACCCTAAAGCTGGCCAGGACGAGGAGGGAAGGGAGAGGGCTGGGGTGTATTGGGCTTGTCAGTATGAGGGGAAGCCTTTCCCTTTTAAGCAAGAATGAGAAAGGTGGAGTTTGCTGGCTGCTATGGGCCAGGAAGAGACAGTTCCACCCAGGTCAGGACCAGGCTATGGGTGATGGATGTACCTCCTACAACGCACAGCACCAGAGTACATCAACTGATCTCAATCTGGGCAAGTGGAAGAGTAAGAAAGGGCCAATTTGGGGAAGTGAAGAAGCGAAAGCCAGGTGGCAGCTGTTGATCCACAGTACACATGGAGTCCTACTGGACATGGTTGGAGACCCTGTCTCTTCGCAAAGGAGGAGAGCACCCCAGCCAGTTGATGAGTGACGGTACCACTCACCAAGATGAGGAAGCTGGGGAAGGGTGAGATGAGGGGTAACTGGGGAGTCTAGAGGGGTGCAGCCTGGGAAGACATATTTGATGTGGTATCCCCATCTTGCCTTTCCAGCAGCGAGAGAACAGGTGCCATCTTCCTGGAGCAGAGCTTCAGCTGCACACGCAGGACGTGGCAAGCCACCCCTGCAGGACTAGAGTTATAGAAGGATCAGGAAACCCCTGACCTCAAGCCCTCAGCCCTCCTTGGCTTCCAGGGTGCTTCCTGCCTCCCAGGATCAGTGATGGAAAAGCCTGCAGGCAGGAAAAAGACAACCCAGGCCCCAAAGGAGGAAGCAGTTGTGCAAGAGGCCACTCTCAAAGAAGAAAAAGCATCAGGTGGGAAAAGGCCAAACAAGAGATGTTCAGGGGCCAGAAAACACCGCAAAGAGCCAACTCTGAGCCCTGAGGATGAGGCACATCTCTTTGATGCCTTTGATGCCTCATTTAAAGATGACTTTGAGGGGGTCCCTGTGTTTGTGCCCTTTCAGAGGAAGAAACCCTATGAGTGCAGTGAATGCGGACGGATATTTAAGCACAAGACAGATCACATTCGCCATCAGAGAGTTCATACAGGAGAAAAGCCCTTTAAGTGTGATGAGTGTGGGAAGACCTTTCGGCACAGTTCTGATGTCACTAAGCACCAGAGAATTCACACTGGTGAGAAGCCCTTTAAATGTGGGGAATGCGGGAAGGCCTTTAACTGCGGCTCCAACCTCCTGAAACACCAGAAAACACACACAGGCGAGAAGCCCTACGAGTGTAATGAGTGTGGAAAAGCCTTCGCCTATAGCTCCTGTCTCATCCGCCACCGGAAGCGCCACCCAAGGAAGAAGCACTAAGCAGGCAGTGGCCTGTGGCGCTCCAAGTTTGTGCTGATGCACCATGGCTTCTCTCATTCACGGAGGCCCTGGGGGTCATGTACAATGAACCAGGTGTGCCTATGGCTGCCTGGTTCTGTCATCACAAGGAAAATGTACCTGTCAGACGTGAGCAACTGAGCCAGCCCAGGAGGTCTCTGTACCAAGACACAGTGATAAAACAGAAGCTCCCCAGACTCATTGCAGCTACACTCATTTTCTGAGACACTTCGTGCCACTCGAGGCTCAGCACCAGAGACACACAGCCCAGGCCCTGGAACAGAGCGACACCCAGCAGGAGCAGCACCTACTGCTGGTGAGGGCCCAGTGCCTACTACTTCTGCACCAGCCCTTCCATCAGCACATCTAGAGACTCCAATCCATGGACACTCCACCCCCTAGGTCTCTGAGCCCAGCCCTATGCAGCTGAGAAGGAGCTGGGGACCTCAAGCTGGATCACAGTGCTCTGTGGCCAGCTCAACCAACCCAGGTGCCCACTGGGTGGCACCAGTTCTCACTGGTCCCTCCGTATCTGGCTTCTATCCTTGGGCTGGATTACCAGTCCCTGAGTTCAGGCTTGGTCCCCAGAACTGGGCCATATTGTGTACCCTCCTGCCGCAGCTGTCATCTCAGAGGGGCAGCCTAACTCACCTGGATGGTCTTGTCAGAAACAGGCTCTGTATGCCCTTGAACACTGCCACCATGGGAGATTCCTTCCCCAGACATGCAGTGGGGCCCAGGTGCCATCAACAGCACCATTGTCAGCTTTGATTCACTTAACCTAAGACGTAGCAGTGGCCCTGCCCAATGGTGACCCTCCACTCAGGTTAGTGCCACTTCCCTGTTTGTCCCCAAGTCCATCCTACCCCAAAGCAAGTTCACATGGCTGTGCCTGTCCTCAGTGTCCCAAGAGTGATCTGGATGGGACTCTGCCCTTGGGTACTGGTTTGCAAGAGAGTAGCAAAGTGACTTTGCTTACCAGGAGGCTTTTTATTGGGAGAGTGTTGGCACCTGTTTTCAACTGTTTGGACACAAAAAAATTAATAATGGCCTTAGTCTTTGGGGACTCTGCCCTAAAAGAAGGGTCCCTGGCTGGAGATGGGCTTGTTCATCAAGTAGCCAAAAACTGGGAAATGGGCGGGGGGGGGGGGATTGTCAGAATGATCAAGAGTAGTCACGGTCCCTGTGGAAATGTTTTATCCAGTCTCCATCACTGTTGGAATCTTCCTAAAAGCTATAGTATTAATTACCCTTGCATGGCTGGGTCCCTTCTGAGGCAGCAGCCCCAACCAGCTCTCATCATGGTGTCACAAGTTGTGAGGCTGCCATCCTTGAGGAGTGGCCCAAAGCAAGCCTCCAAGCCTCCATCCCACTTCCAAGAACACTCTATTCCCTGTGTTCAGAGCTCTGCTTATAAAGTGCATCTCTCCTCCCTGACCACACATTGGCCAGTGGCCCAAGGAGCCCCTTGTGGCTGATAGGCCCCTGGAGCATTGCCAGTGGCTATCTTGTGAAGAGGCTACTCAGATCCCTGCTCCCTTAATCACATTTTCCAGGTAAGTCTCCCTGGAGTTTAGTCTCTGGTCTAGTTAACTCTTTATAGGGGCCCAGCCCATCACCTTCCCACAGCCAGGTCTTACCCCATAGGATAGCACAAGTCCCTAGGATATTCTCAGGCCAGACTTCCCTGGGTTGCGGTCAGCTCACTGCTCCAGAGAAACCTCTGTGGCACCACCTGCACCTGTAGGGGTACCTCAGTGGCACCGCCCTCTTCCACAGGGAAGAACATTCCGGACGGAGGACCTCCCACCCTGGGATCTACTTGTTGAGGTGGTGTTGGGGGATGTCCTGTGCTACCCAGGCTGGGTCACCTCAGACTACTGTCCCCAAGAGAGAAAACCTTAGAGTCTCAGAAATGGAGATTTAATAAGGCAAAATTATGCAAAGGCAAATGTCAGGTGGTGTTGGAGACAGGCACATGCACTCATACTGTGTGTGTGTGTCTGGATTGGAAGAGTTGCCCACATTGCTGGCACAGCTGAAACCTGGAGCATAACTATCCACTAGGTGGCAGGGTGGCATTGGTGCCTCAGGGGCCCTGGCCTCCTGGCTCAGGTTCTGGTTACTAATGATACATGCTAAGATTTTCAGGGGCCGGCACATAATATTTTTAGGGGCACAGTAGAGTTTACTTTCAAATGTTGAGCAGAAAACTATGAAAACAATATGTGTACCCCGAATGAGCCACATAGCCGATTGGCCAAATGTCAGTCCGTCACAGACTTGGATCAGGAGTTGGCAAATGTTTTCTGTAAAAGGCCAGCTAGAAAATATTCCTGGCTTTGCAGCTGTCCAGTCTGTCAGAGCAACTCAACTCCACCATGTGGTGAAACAGCTGTTATAGATGGCACTGGACATGTGAGCATGACTATGAGCCAACCAAACTACAGAACTAGGCGGTAGCCATAGTTTGCCAACCCGTCCCTGCCAAGGGTGTGAGAGAGTTCAGGCTACAGGGAGCTTGCAAGCCTATTCTTTGCAAGCTTTCTGCAGGTCTTCAAGTCCTCCAAAACTAAATGTTGTCCAGGAAGAGCTGGCCTAGGAAGCCAGGAGCCCTAGATGCAGGAAGTGGACTGGAGCCGCCAGTGGCAAAGAGCTGCTCAGAGCATATCCTCTGCTATTTGATGTGGCGGGAGGATAATGGTATGTACACAGACATCCATGACAGCCCAGAGCACTCACATATGCCCTAAGCATGTCTGAATTTGTTTTTCTTTAATTGAATTATTATACAGTTGTAATAACTTCTTCCTGTTACCAGTGGGAAACATCCCTTTTAATGAGTGCATGATGATCCATTGATTAGAAAAGTTGGAGCCAGTTTAACCATTCTTGAACCTGGACACCTTGGATGTTTCTGGTGTACATTGTTATAAATAATGCCTCAATAAATGTCTTTTCAACAGTTAGGACTGATAGGACAGGCCCCAGACATGGAATACCATAATGCCAAATACCTACCCTGTGTTGGGCTGCACAGACACCTGCAGCAGTGCGCAGACAGCAGGCGGCTCCATGGCCCTCCAGCAGCTGGTAGGTGGGTTCTTACATTTACCCATTCACTGAGGGAGAAGATATGTGTTTTAATCTAATGTCCTTAATCTCTGGGGAGGAAGTAGATGATGGAGAGCTTAAGCCCTCCAGCCAGAGGGCTTCTTGGCCTCTGCCTTTGTAGCTGTGGGACCTTGGGTGCATCACTGAGCTGTCTTGTGCCTTAGTTTCCTCAGATGTAAAGTAGGATGCTGACAGTGCTCAGTTCTGTAAGGCCACTGAGAATTCAGGAACTTGGTATGTGATGGTCTCAATATAGTGCTGATTCATACTGATAGTTTAACAACTGCCAACACAGTGGCACATGCCTGTAATTCCAGCATTCAGGAGGCTGAGGCAGGAGGATCGCAGCCTGGACTACTTAGTGAGTTCAAGGTCAGCCTGAACTAAATAGTGAGACCCTGTCTCAAAAAAAAAAAAAAAAGACCGGGGATATAGCTCAGTGACACAGCACCTGCCTGGCAAGCACAAGGTCCTGAGTTCAATTCCCGGTACCAAAAAAAAAAAAAAAAAGCAAAACACAAATGCCAGCATTTCTCACATGTTCACATTTTTTCTTTTTTTTTTTTTTTTGGCTGTACTGGGGATGAACCCAGGGGCTCTACCACTGAGCCACATCTTCTTAATGAGACCAAACACTTGTTCACATGTATGGAAGGCAGCCTGCAAACCAGTGACCCCAAATGCTTCTGGGAAAAGGCTGAAACTGAATTCAACTGAATAAGCATGGAAAACAGCAAAAAGATTTTTTTTAATGCACCAGGAAATTAACGTGTATATTGGGCCGGTGAGATAGCTCAGCAGCATAAGCACCTGCCTGGCAAGCACGAGGTCCTGAGTTCGACTCCCAGTACCCCCATAAAGGAAAAAAGGGCCGGCGATATCGCTCAGCGGCATAAGCGCCTGCTGGCAAGCACGAGATCCTGAGTTTGACTCCCTGTACCCACATTAAAAAAAAAAATGGTATATATTTATGTATATATAGTTCATGGTTCTGAGAAAAACTGCACAACTAGCCAGGTGTGGTAGCGTATGCCTGTAATCTCAGCACTTGGGAGGCTGAGGCAGGAGGATTGCCACGAGTTTGAGGCCAGCCTGGGCTACATAGTAAGTTCAAGGCCAGCCTGAACTACAAAGTGAGACCCTGTCTGGAAAAAAAACCAACAAAAAAAGCACAACTAAACTAGAATCAGCCTGCCATCTCTTGCTGTCATCCTTTTGGTGCTGAGTGGCTTGTTTCCCATTTCTTCCCAAGGTCACCGTCATGATGTCACAGCACTAGCACTATATCTTTTAGGTCGACAGTATTTGGTGTTTTGTTGTTGAAATGAAACTCACTTTCCAGGAAAAAGAAAACCTGAATGACCTGAGTTGAAGACAAAGCATAATGAAAGTTCTAGGGAACTCAAAGCTCAATAGTAGTGCCACTCACCAGGACTGCGGGGTCAGTGGAGGCCGAGGGAACTGACGGCCTGTGCACTTGGTCACTGCAGAAGAGCCCTAAGCCAGCAAGCCGAATGCCTGACTGAGAGGCATGAAAAGAACAGAATAAACCCAGACTAGAAAGGAGGAATGAATATAGCCAATGGGAATAGAAGCCATTGAGAGGATAAAAATCTAAAAAAGACTTTGAAAGGACTATTAAGATGGATATCCTCTGGCAAAATATAGGAGGAAAAGAGGAAAAGCAAATAAAGCAACAGAAGTGAGAAGGAAGGGAAAGTAACTCGAGGAGGAATAGCCTAAAGAGCCCCAGGACCTTTACAAACCCTTACAATGGATAGTTTAGTCTTTCTGAAAAAATACCAAGTCCAGACAAATACAGTCTGTTCAGGAAACAGCAGCTCCAGTCATACATGAGCATGTGACCCAGAGAGAGAACAGAAAACACACCCCCTTATTTTAGCGAGCAAGTATGACTTTGAAATCCAAATTACAGCTCAGTATGACTCATGCACATAGATGCAAAAGTCTAAAAAAACCCAGCAAACCATATTCAGCAGAACATAATAAAAACGGTACAGCTAAACAAATTAGGCTTATTTAGGAAGTCGTGTTTGGCTCCAGATTGATATAACTTACCACATTAAAACACTACAGGGGGAAGGGAACACCTTGTTGTCTCAGTAGCTGCAGAAAACACATCAGCTAAAATCAGCATTGTCTTAGAGGCTCTAGCCAGTACAGTGAGACAGGACTAAGATATGTAAGCTTAGAGTGGAAAACCCTAGTTGTCATGATTAGCAGATGATGTTACTGTCTAAGTAGGAATCTGAAAATCACAAACTATTGAAATTATTAGGGAGTTGGTAAAATCATCACATAGGTGAATGTACAAAAGTCATTTGAGACTTACATCTAAGAGAATCAGAAGCAGAGACTCAAATGGAGACCTGTGCATGGATGCTGACAGCAGCTCTGTTCAGTGATGGTAAAGCAGACAAATGCATGCACAAAATGCAGAAGATACACAAGAATGTGCCACTGGGCCATAAGAAGGGGCAATTTTGATTCATGGGTAAACCATGAAAACATGATTCTTAGTGAAATAAGCCAGACACAGGACAAGTGTTGTGTGAGTCCACTTATGTGTGAGACCCTGAGAGGAGGCAAATTTGTGGAGAGAAAAGGTAGGGTAGTGGCAAACACCTGTAACCCCAGCCACTTGAGTGGCTGAGGCAGGAAGATTTCAAGTTCAAAGCCTGCCTATATAACTTAGCAGGATTTTATCTCAAGGTGATAGGGATGGAGTTTGTCAGTGGAGCACTTGCCTAGCATGAACAAGGCCCTGGGTTCAGTCCCCAGTACTGCATTAATTAATTAATAACATTTAAAAATACAAAGGAAAAAGTTGATTTTTTTTTTCTGAGACGTGGTCTCACTATATAGTTCAGGCTGGCCTTGAACTCACTATGTAGCGCACACTGGCCTCAAATTCAAAGCAGTCCTCCTGCCTCAGCCTCCCGAGTACTGGGATTACAGGCATGCACCACCACACTGGATGAAAAGTTGATGATTCTCATCACACTAAAATTCACGACTTCTAGGGAAAGGCAGGGGATATAAAAAGGATTAAGATGTGTTATGTACATTACCAACCTCCCATAATGAATGTAATTATTATGTACTGCAAATATGTACCATATTAGTAAAAATTTAAAAACCCTCATGAATGAGGTTAGTGTTCTTACAAAAGAGACTTGAAATAAAAATTTTTAAAAATCACAACTTCTGCTCACCAAAAGAATGAAGATAGGTGGCCACCAGGGAAAAATGACATTGTGGTCTGAGAGCTGGCTATTGCAGAGCATGTGCTTTGGGTCATAAAATTGCTTTTTTTAGCCTCTGGACACACACAATGGCTGCAGACTCCCCACCTGTGGACAGCCAATCTCCTGAAAGGTTCTGTAATCCCCCACTCCCATCCCTTCCTGAAAGAGGAGGACTTGGAGATGGCAGCACCACATGCCAAAGGAAGGAGCCGAGAGCCAAAGTCACCTGTGGAGGGCCAAGACCTCTTCATGAGGTGAGCAAGAAGCAAGCATCTGCTGTACTGAGACCAACTGGGGGCTATTGGTCTTCATGCCAGGTTATTTATCCTCACCACTATAGCAGCAAGTGACTGGTATTCCCAGTATGAAGAGCCTAGAGGAATCCAGTGGGTTAGTGGTTGTTGCCGCTGTTGTTTTTCTGTTTTGTTTTGTTTTGTTTTGTTTTGTTTTGTTTTGTTTTGTTTTATGCAATACTGGGGATTGACCCCTGTGCTCTACTACTGAACTACATCCCCAGCTATCCCCCTTTGTGGTATTGGGGATTGAACCCAGGTCCTCCGCACTGAACCACATCCTCATCCTTTTTTTGAGACAGGATCTTGCTAAGTTGTTAAGTTGCCCAGGCTGGGCTTGAACTTGCAGTCCCCCTGCCTCAGCTCCCCAGAGTACTGGAATCCACCACCTTTTTGAGAGAAGGTCTCAATAATTTGTCCACACTGGCCTCTATTTTGCAGTCCTTGTGCCTTAGCCACCTAAGTAGCTGGGATTACAGGCATCCACTACCGCACACCAATAGAAATTCTTTTTTTAAAAAAGACAAATACCAAATAGACAAAGATTTCACAGAAGGAAATATGAATGGCTTTTAAGATCATGAAAAGACGTTCCGTCTCATTAGTAATTAAGAATACAAGTTAAAATAATGAGGTGGAATTTTGTGCCTGAGAGCATGGTGAAATGGACAAGTCTGATCCTTCTACACAAGGCAGAAGCTGAGCTGAGGAGCTCTACCCTGGTAAAACAGTCCACACTGGTAAAACAGTCTAGTGCTGCACAACAAGTCAAAGATCTGATTCCCTGTTAACCCAGAAGCTTCATTTATTGGTTCACCCTCAAGGAACTTTGATACATACACCAAAGAGATGTGCACGTAGTGTGCTGCTGGGTCAGGGAACATGAAGGAACCCAAGTGTCCATCAAGGTACAGTGGTTAGTCACAGCCTGTGGGCAAAGGGAAAGTGACTCAGCAAGGACAAGGAAGCAGCCACAACATGTGCCAACAGATAGGACACTGAGCAGAGAAGATATGCAGTGGGGTTTTAACCACTGTAAAGTTCAAAACAAGCAGATTGAGCAGCATGCTGTTGGAACGCATACATGGTAAAGCTAGAGGAAAGCAAAAGAGCCTATGTGGCAAGGTGAGCGCAGGAGCTCCCAGCTGGGTGGGGGACGGGGGTCAGCTCTGCTGTGGTGGTCTTCTACAAGGTTAGGAATGTTTGATGCAGCTCCTGTCCTCAAGTTTTAGAAGTAGCATGTTTCCTGTGAGTGCTGACTGGGTCCACATGTCCACCACTTTCTTCTTGAGGGCACCCCGTGGCCAAGGTCATTGGTGGGACCAGCTTCCACTTGGCTGAGGCCATTTGCTTGCTTTCTCCTAACAAAGGAATAGCACTTCTACCCACTGACTCAGTTTCTCTTTCTTTCCAGACTGCTAGAGTGGATCACCCCAACAAGAAACTCTGGCAAGACATGCATACAAAGGAACCTTGAAAGCAATGGGAAAAACCCCCATGATCCTGCATTCAAGGAAGGAGCAGAGAGGACCAGTGTCCACGTGCAGCTCCTCAGGCATGGGATGTAGCAGAGGCTGCTGGGGACCTGCACCCCTAATGGCTGTCACTGTGGCGTCAGCTTGATGGCAGAATGGAGTGCCCTTCAGACACGGGGACAACCGCAGGGCCCTTTCTCTGGTTCCCAAACCAACTGTTCCTGAGTAACCAGCAGTCCACACTCACTATCAGCTGGTGCCACTGGAGAGCCCCCAGCACTAGCTTCTGACTTCAGTGAGGCCACCCTGGAGAGGCAGTTAAGAAACCCACTTAATATTCACAACCTTCTGGATATCTGAGCTGTGTCCGAGGGGAAACCTGAGACCCCCTCTACCGAGCATCAGAGTTCTTGTTGCAGGAAAATGTTTAACTAAAGGTAGAAACTTCCTAGGAGTATGAGGCATCCACAGTGGCCAGGGCCTCTCACTTGGGCAACACATCCCCAGCTGCATGTCCAGCAGGCACTGTCCCCCAAGGCCTCGTCCTACAGGAAGTGCACTGGCCAGCAGGGCTGCAGCCAGGCATCACTTGCAGAGAGCGTCTGCCAGAGACCAGACATTGAGTGTCCCTTGAACAAGTGCTTTGTGACCCTCACTTGCATCTGTCCCTGAAGCCTCATCCCAGTTGGGCAAGAAGGCTGAAACCATCTCTGGGGAGAAGCAGGAAGTGAGCATGTTGGAGAGGGGCACCATGCCCCACGGGACCAACATCTGAGGGACACAAACCCAGCTCCACAGTGGCAGGGCCCTTGTCTGCCCTCTGTGTCCTCTTCTGCACAGAGAGGGACAGGGCTGACCAGTGGCTTAAACTTGGCCCAGGATGGGTCCACTCGTTTCCTGGCAGGCTGAGACCCCAAGGTGCACCTGAGCTTCATTTCATGTGACCTCACCAGTCCCTCCCAATTTGGGCACCAAGCTGTAACGTTAGTTCCTTTTCTGTGAGAGTGAGCTGAGACACCAAGACATGCTACAGAGGAAGGCAGACCTGGAGGAGGGAAGGGCCTCCTGGCCCAAGGTGCACATGATTCATGGCTTCTGGGGAGACTCAAAGGAGGATGGTGTAGACATCAGAGGTAGCGTACATAAGGAGCTGGGCCCCTGTGCCATAGGTCAACTGTAGGCTGGGATACTGCTCTGAGCATCAGCCTGACCCTTCTCGAACCTGGTGCCTCGAGAGCTTGTTTGCTTTCCTGGTTTCCTCCTCACTCACCAGCTGCATGGTCAGTGCACTGAGGCCAAGCAGATTTTCCTCTCCTTGACCAGACCTTGCTGTAGTGACACCCAGGTTGGCAGTGTTGTACTGCACCCCCAGGGAAGGGGCTCTGGGGCCTGCAGAGGGTTCCTGGTGCCTCTGGGCCCAGCCACCTGTCCATGCCCCACCTCAGCCTCGTCAAGGTGGGTGGTGGTGTCTCCGTCCTCTACACTTTACTGTGGTTCTAGCTCCTGATTCGGCTGAACCCTTGGCTGTCCTTACATCATGTCATTGGACATGTGTCCTGTCCTTATTATGAACTGCAGTGACTGGTGCATTGTGAACAACCTGTGACAGCCATGGTTGTGGTCTCTTGTGTTGTACCAGATACTTCCCTAGTGTGGTGAGGGAATTGTCCAAAAATTTAACTTTCCAATTGGCCAAAGTTGTTAAACTTTTACTTTCATATATCTTTAGCCCTTAGTAGTGTCAACATTGGGACATTCCATTTGTCTCACTTTGTGTGTGGTTCCCTCATCCTGTGGATTGCTGTGCCGGTCCCCACATTGCCTGCAGTGACCCACAGCACTCATTAGCAGACACTGCCATTTCCTGCTACTTATGGATGTCTATTTTCTCAGAGTAAAAGTCTATTTCCAACCCATCTCCTGTGTTCCACTGAGCTCCTGCCGTCTGGGGGTGCCCTCAAGGGTCCCCCAAGGAGGCTACCAACTTCCTCCCCTGAACAATAAGTGCATATCACTCCCTCCAGTGAGTATCTCAGGATGCTCCACTAACCAAACTCACACCCCTTTTCCAGTGACAAAACACTGCCCTGCTTTTCTGGCCCCAGGGACATTAAGTTGGGGTTGGACCTGTTGATTCAGGCCTGCAGTCAGGATCCCGAGGGAGGCCTGGGAGGTGTCCTGGACTCGGCCCTTAGACCCTGCACTCAATCTTGTCCAGGCCTCTGTGCCTTTGCTTACTCACTTTTTTTTTTCCTGCTTTGTTTTTTGTTTTTTGAGACAGGGTCTCACTACATAGCCCAGGTTGGCCTCAAATTTGTGGCAATCCTCCTGCCTCAGCCTCCAGAGTGCTGGGATTACAGGCATGGACCACTACACCAGGCTACCCTTTGTGTTCTTCACAGGGAGCAACCCTGTCCCCCAGCACAACTAGGAGGACCCAGTGGGTCGAGCCAGGGGTGCTGCCAAACATCCTACAACATACAGGCAGTCCTGACAAATCAGCCCCAAAGTCGGTACTGCCACAGGTGAGGGATGCTGAGTTAGACCTAGAAAATTAAGTCAGCAACTGAAACATGATTCACAAGCACATAGAACAGCACAAGAAACTTCTGAGATTTTAGAAGATAAGTCATCTGCATGTTTCTGTGGTCTCTAACCCATATTTTGCCTTTTTTCTAATCCCAATTCTCCACAGCCCTAAGATTGATTTTTAAATACACATCCATCAAGAGGCTGAGGCAGGAGGATCACTTGAGCTCATGAGTCCAAGGCTAGTCTGGGCAACATAAAAGGACCGTTTCTTTTTTTTTTTTTTTTTTGTGGGTACCGGGGGTCAACCTCAGGACCTCGCGCGCCAGCAGGCGCCCGTGCCACTGAGTGATATCACCGGCCCTTTTTTCGTATGTGGGTTCCCGGGAGTCAAACTCGGGCCCTCGCGCTTGCCAGGCAGGCGCTTACGCCACTGAGCCATCTCACCAGCCCAGGACCCTGTTTCAAAAAAATATTGGGGCTAGGGGTGTGGCTGGGTGGTAGAACACTTACCTAGCAAGCTCAAAGCCCTGGGTTTGAGCCCCAGCACCCCCTCTCCCAAAAAAAGCACCTCTGAGGTGCACAAATGTGCTAATTGCAACAAAAGGCCCAGGGTTACAGCTCGGTGGCAGAGCACTTGCCTAGCATGTGCAGATCCTAGGTTTGGATGCCCAGCCCTACAAAAACAAAAGGACCCAGCTTTTTTTCTTCCATATCTAGAGAGAATAAATGATGGGGTTGAGATGGGGGCTCAGTTTGTTTTGAAACAGGGTCTTGCTTTGTAGTTTAGGCTAGCCTTAAACTCACTATGTAGCCAAAGCTAGCCTTGAACTCGCTATGTAGCCCAGGCTGGCTTCCAACTCTTGGCAATCCTCCTGCCTCAGCCTCCCAAGTGCTGGGATTACAGGTATGTACCACCACACCTGGCAAGAGAGTTTTTTATTAATTAAAGATGAGAAAAAATAAATTATGGATGAGTTCTTTTTGGACATATCCTTTGTATAATCTTAGGATTTCTTATACACCTGTAATCTCAGCACTTGGGAAGCTGAAGCAGGACAGCCACAAGTTCCAGCCAGCCTGGGCTACATAGTGAGACCCTGTCTCAAAACAAACAAAAAACGTAATTGAAACAAAACAGGGTTATGAGCTGAATGGGATTCAGGGCCACCAATTTTTAAGCCTCTGATGTAGAAGAACTTTGTAGTCACTGTGAATATCCAAGAAAAATCCTGAGTCCTACATAAAATTTTCCCAGCTCCATTAAAATCAGAATATGGTATTGTGTTGACTCACACGTTCAAAACTTTCCCTGATTTGTGCTAGCTTCGGCAGCACATATACAAAACTTCCCCGATTTGGCTTCTTCCCACCCTCCTCCCTCACCCCCAAAGCCTGCTAGTAGCTGGACCCAGCCCTCCAGGTGCCCCACTCAGCAATAATGCTAGAGTTTGGGAACAGGATCTTCCGGGTACAACCTCCATCCTGGAAAGCCAAGGTCAGGCATGTGTGTTCAGGAGCCCCCTCCCCCCTCAGCAGACCCTTAGGACCTCCCAGTAGGTTCAAGAAAACCCACTGCCCTGCCGAGGAAACCTTTGCGTTAATGCCTGGTAACTACTTAGTGTCTGCAGATTTCCCTTACTCCTGGAGACAGCCCTCAGGCTTATGGTCCACTGAGTCCAGGGGCAGCCCCAGCCCTAAGAGAAGAGCAGGGGCTGGACCCGGCTTCCGCCCGCACGGCTCTCCCTTGATGGATACAAAACAAACCAGCAGCATCCTGGCTGTGTTCGCTTCTATTCGCCAACTCCAAAGCTAGCCCAATATCCAGGTGGAGCCTGCGCAGGCTTCGCGGGGCATTAAAGGGCAGCCCCCAGAGAAAGCGTTCCGTGTGACTTAGCAGAGAGAACAGGGAATGCAATGTACAGCTCGCTGTCCCGCAACTCCAACCCGATCCATGTGAAGATCCTATTTTGTCTCGTTTGCTGTGCGTCAGAAACCGACGGCCCCTGGTGGAATCAGGAGCGGCTCTCTCCTACTCCAGACCAGAGAGGTCTCCGAGGGAAAAGACCCCGCCCGGGCCGATTCCGCTCCCCCAAAGAGGTGCCGCGACCCAAACAGCGCGGTGCGTGCAAGTCCGTCAGACGCAGGTGGTCGCGAAGGTCACCGAGGCGCCGTACTCCGACGCCCAGAGAGTCCCGGAAGCGCGCGAGGCTGGGCGGGCCCCAGGCTGGGTACTTCCGCCCGGAGCGCGGGCGGCCGCCTCCCGCTCGGCAGGTGAGTGGGTGCCGGTTCCTCCCGGCCAGCGCGGTCCCCCGCGATGCGGCCCAGCTGGTCGGCCGCGCGCAGCCCTTCGCCGTCGCCTTGTCCTGCCCGGTGCCGGCGGTGTCTCTGCGGGGCGCCTCGCTCGGGGCCGCGGCAATCCCCCTCCCGTGGGCTCGAGACCGGCCCGAGGCACGCTGGCTAGCAGACCCCGAGATAGGGCCTAAGGTGGCGCCGCGCGGAGAGGAGGGCTGAGCAGTGCTGGCCGGGCGGGCGCGCGTGGACCCTGGGCCTGTGGTGGCTGGGCCAAGGGCCGCCACCTGCTTCGTGGCACGGATTAAGGGTTTATGTCCAGTGCCACGCCCGCAGCCTATGGTCGCTGGACCTGGCTCCGCGGCGCCACCCTGAGCCGCCTCTCCCACCTCTTCGGAGCTGTGCTGTCTACACCTCACCGAGTGCCCGTTATCTGCTGTCTTCTCCCTGTACCACAGTGTGAAAGAAACCCGCTTCTCACACTGAACTCAAGCTGTTTTTGCAAAACAAATTAAGGAAAATGAGTCTCAGGGTGCTGTGAATAGGCCGGAATTGGGGGTTACAGCCTGAATCCTCGGGTTCTGCAGGATCTGAGGAAGAGGGCTCTCTCCTCTGTAAATGTTCCTCCCTGCTTGCAGGAAAACCCTCGTTAAGGTTAAATCTAGAACTTCATGCTCCAGCGGGCATAATTCAGCTTTTCATCCTCCTCCCAGACCCAGGAGTTCCCAGCTGTGGTACAGATTTTTCTGAAAAAATTGGCGTGCTTTTCCCTGTGGGTGAGGCCATGGGTTGGAAGGACATTCAGGATCCTTTGCTGACAAACTAGATCGGGGTCAGTGAACATGCCAGGTCTTGGAATCATCTCGCATGCCTAATTAAGCCCCACATTTCCCCATGGATTCACCTGCACTTACCCCTGCCACCCTAGGAAGAGCCTTTTGGTGCCTGGGGCTTCTGGGAAACTGGGGTGTTGTCTCTCCGCCCCCCTTCTCCACCCCTCATCTGCCTTGGTTTTCATTTTCCCCAGGTCCCAGATGCATACACTTCCCGCAGGTGTTGAGACGATGGCGGCCCTAGGGGACATTGAGGAGTCCCTACCTGTCCCATTGCCCACCAGTCTCTCATCACCCGGAACACCTGGAGCCCAGCACCATGAAGCACAGCTTCATCTCCATAGGCATCCACACGGTACTTGCCTGGCCCACTGTGCCCTCTTTGCCCTGCCTCTACCTGGTGGATCCCCATCTGATTCACAGCCCCAACCCACCTGAGAGACAGACACCACCAGACACTTGTGCAGTTCATTAGATGCTAGAGCCTCTGGCCAGAGCCCTAAGGATGCTGGGCCCAGGTCTCCGTGGTTGGTGGGTGAGGGCTAACAAGTCTTCTTCCTAGGGGTCAGCCCCCTGGACTGTTCCTTCCTGGGGATGGAAGGAAGAGTGGCCCTGTAAACCAGGAATGGGCCCTGTGGGCCAGGAAGAGTGTCTAGAGTTCTTGCCAGGCTGGTTTGGGTGTGGTTCCCAAGGGACCTGCCAGGATAGAGCAACTGGCCATGCTCCACCCTGACCGTGTGGCCTCATTGGTCACTTGGTGGAATCAATGCTTGGGGGGAATACCAGCCCTCTAGAGCCCCTGGGGTCCCTGGCTCTCAGAAGTCAGGGAGTCCTGAGGCTTTGCCCCTTCATCACATAGGAGGCCTCGCTGCTTTCATGAGCTGGTGACATCAGAGATAGGGTCCCAATAGGACATGTCCTAGCAGCCTGCACTGCTGTTCTAGAGAGCACTTTGCCCAGGAGCTGGGCCTTCCCTGTGCCAGGGTCTTGCTTGGCAGATCCTGGTATTCCTGTGCCTGAGGTAGTGGCCGCTGGATCTATGGAGAGTGGCTACCCTCTGCCATGCTCTGTGTATTGACCTCCTTGGCCTTCAAGCCCAGGGACAGCCTTTCAGATGGACATCACAGATAAGGACAGAGAGGTCACACACAGTTAGGGAATCACTGGGTTCATTACAGGTCAGACCAAAACCAGAAGGGAAGCCCCAAGTCTGTCTACTGCCTGGCTCCAAGACACCTCCCCCCTACCCATCCCTGGGAGAATGCTGGGAAGGAGCTTCTTGAAAGTAGCCCAGTGGGGTCCCAGTGGGCCAGGCTGGGGGTGGGGTGGAAGGAGCCCAGACACCAACTGAGTTTCACTGTGTGCTAAGCCCTGTGTAGGGCTACCTCTACCACCATCTGTTTCTCCACCCCAGTGGCTTCTGGACCTCCTCAGGCACCCCAACCTGTGTCCCTGGGGCTTGCTCCCCCACCCTTAGTCAGAATTCTGCTGGTGCACAACACCCTCTTATGTCTCCCTCACAGTGGCCTAGTGAGATAGGTATCCCTGTCCTGCTGGCAACAGGAACTTGAAGGGGAAAGGGTAGAGTCTGGGGTGGGGGATATGGTTGCTGGTTAGGGAGATTGTAGCCAAGGCCTAGAGGGGCCCCTCACCCAGATAGGTAGGCAGCCTCTGCTGATTCCTGGTCAACAAGGGCAGGGCCTCCTCTTGGAGCCCTGAGCTCACCTCTGCAAGTTAGTTCCCTAGCAGAGAAGACCCCTGCATTTCTGGAACTTGCCCAGAGTTTCCCCACCAGGTACGGGCCAAAACAGGACTTCTCAGAGCCCCAGCCTCCCTGCTCCCAGGCCAAAGTCTGAGATGGCCAGAAGGAGGTTCTGGGGAGGCCTACCCAGGGTACCTTTGTGGGTCCCAGCAATCTGCAGAGCCCACCATCTACACGCAACATGCACATACACACACACACATACACACACACTGTCACTTCAGGAGCCTGTTCAGCTGGGCACCTGATGTCCTTGGAAAAGGAGTCATCTGTCAGCTGGGAGGGGAGTAAGGGCACAGGGAACTAAATGAGCCAAGGATGCTCAGCAGTTCCTGTGGGCATGAGACTGGTATCCTACAGCAAAGCCTGGACCTCTCAGAGCAGGGAGGCCACACTGGTGGTAGGTACAGGGGCAAACAGGACATGGTCCCTCTTCTTGCAGGACCCCCCTGATACACAGAGCAGGAGCCATAGTTAGCAATGGAGTGCTGAGGGCTTGGAACAGCTCCTCTGGGACTGTGTTGTACCTTGACATAGGGGCAGTGGAGGATAGCAGGGCCCATTGACCAGTCTCAGGGTAGGTGCAGGACCACAGGCAGTGTGAGGGATGATGAGGTGAGGAGGCCAGGCCAGAGACCACCAAGATAACAGCCAACACAGTGAGCAGAGGAGCTGCCTCAAACTGCCCAGTCTTTGCATAAGACCTGAGGGAGGGTGGGCTCTCAAAGCCAGGTCCTTAGGAGGGCTTCCTAGGGGCAGCTCTGGATATGAACTGGGGAGGAAAATAAATGGTGCTCCTGGCAAAGGAGGCCAGAACAGCAGGACCAAGTAGAGCTGAACTGCTGTTCTGAGGCAAGGGGAGGTGCCAGGCAAGTGAGGTATGCTGTGTGTTGAGGGCTTCACCCAGAATCCCCTGGGAGAGCTGGGTTGGTTCTAGAGAGTAGGGGAGGGCTGGGAGTACTCTGAAGGATGGGACATGAGCCACAGTCCCCTGTCCCCAGGGTCCCCTTATTCCAGCCCTGAGGTGTGCCCCCAACCATCAGACATGGACCTCCAGGATGTAGAGGAAGTGGAGATCAGCAGAGACACATGGCCCGGTAAGTGAACTGGGCCCACCCAGGCACCTCCAGAGCTGCTTAGCACCAGGCTCTGGACACCCCCAGGGGCTGGTGAGGGTCTGCAGATTGCTGGACACCCCCAATGCTACCCAGGCCCCTTCTGGTTCCTGGCTGCAGTGCACACCTGCCCCCAGGAGGGTCCAGGTGGGCAAGAGAGTGGGGCTACAGTGCCATTGCCATCAAGGCCAGGTCCATGGAGCTCTGGAGCAGGTATGGGCCCCTGGGCTCCCTTCCCAGCCCCCTCAGCCTGCAGGACCACTTTTTGTGTGTGTGTGTGTGTGTGTGGGTACCAGGGGTCAACCTCAGGACCTCACGCGCCAGCAGGCGCCTGTGCCGCTGAGCGATATCACTGGCCCTTTTTTCGAATGTAGGTTCCGGGAGTCGAACTCGGGCCCTTGTGCTTGCCAGGCAGGCGCTTATGCCGCTGAGCCATCTCACCGGCCCAGGACCACTTTTGAGAGCCTTTGAAATTCTAGATCCTTGCCAGCCCTCAGTGTAAACCCTTTAGCTTCCTTCTCCCAACTAAGAAAATGATACCACAGGTCTCTTTAACCACTGTCTCCAATCCCCAGTGAGACCCAGCACACAGGCTCAGGCTGCCAGCTGATGGGGCCCAGGGGGAATGCTCCCCACATTTTGGGGCTATTCATCCAGGCCATTGCCTGGCACCCCCTCCTCCTTCCGAAATCCCCAGTCAGGCTTGGCCCCTGCTCTGCTATCACACAGTCCCAGTCCCTGGAGTGCTACAGTAGAACTGGGGGCTGGGTGCCATCTGCCTCTGCCATTTCTCCTTTCAGACTCTGAGTTGGAGCCCGAGCAGGCCCCATCCTCTCACCACCTGCACAATCCAGAAGATGGGGTAGACGCAGATGGCAAAGTGCTTAGGGACCTCCTGAGGAGCCACGCCCACAGGCCCAATTGTGGGAGCAGCTTTGGGCAGGATCCCAGCTTGGAGCCCACAGGGGCCCTGCCCTGCCCTCAGCAGAGGGGCACCTGCTGTGTGGTGCTCCTGCCACAGGGAGCCCCAGGGACCGAGGGTGCCCCTAGCCGGGCTGCAGAGCTCGGGGACAGTTTGGGCTGTGGTCCCCGACAGCTCGCCCCACGGGGCACCAAGCCACATCGCTGCGAGGCCTGTGGCAAGAGCTTCAAGTACAACTCGCTGCTGTTGAAGCACCAGCGCATCCACACGGGTGAGAAGCCCTATGCCTGCCATGAGTGCGGCAAGCGTTTTCGGGGCTGGTCTGGGTTCATCCAGCACCACCGAATCCACACGGGCGAGAAACCCTATGAATGTGGCCAGTGCGGCCGTGCCTTCAGCCACAGCTCGCACTTCACACAGCACCTGCGCATCCACAATGGTGAGAAGCCCTACAAGTGTGGCGAGTGCGGCCAGGCTTTCAGCCAGAGCTCCAACCTGGTGCGCCACCAGCGGCTGCACACGGGTGAGAAGCCGTATGCCTGCAGCCAGTGCGGCAAAGCCTTCATCTGGAGTTCCGTGCTCATTGAGCACCAGCGCATCCACACGGGTGAGAAGCCCTATGAGTGCACCGACTGTGGCAAGGCCTTCCGTGGCCGCTCACACTTCTTCCGCCACCTGCGGACCCACACGGGCGAGAAGCCCTTCACCTGTGGAGCCTGTGGCAAGGCCTTTGGCCAGAGTTCACAGCTCATCCAGCACCAGCGCGTGCACTACCGCGAGTAGCCATGGCCCCAATAAAGTCTCTGGATGGAAAAGGAGCCGGCTCCTGCTGAGCAAGCCTACTGCTTCCCATCCCTGCAGGCCACTGCAGGATGATTTTTTTAGTCGCCTGGGGGTGGCAGGCAGCTGGAGGAGCCTAAGGCCAGGAGCAGTGCTGGCAGCCCAGAGTAGTCAGTCCTGCCCAGATCGGAGGTGCTGTGGTATGGAGATCTCAAGGGGGCCACCTAGAGCAGTGCATGAGGACAGGGCTGGCTTGCCTAGAGGTGCCCATGTTCTTCTGGGCCAAATCTGTAGCCTGGCCAGACTTCCTGTCTATCCTGGCCATGGAGGTCGCTGGGAACTGGGCTCCCTCACACAACTGCTCTTACCTCCTAAGTGCGGCACATTCTTCCCCTACAACCCTCAGACCTGTTTGCTCTTTCACCCCTGGCTTAGCAGGAGGATCCCCATCTGGTATTCTCCATGCCCAGCCTCCGGAGTGCCCCTGCTCTGGGAAGCTGGGGGCCTGGGTCCAGGACTGCATAGGGTTCATAGCTCTAACTTGCCATAGATCTGCCCTGGGAGTCCTACAGGTAGCTCTGGCTCTCAGCCCCTGTTCAGGGAAGAGCTTACCTGGGTGAGGAAAGTGAGTATTAATGGGGGGAATCACAACACCTCCCCGTTGCAGCTTCTCCCTCCAGGTCAGCTGGAGGGCTGCCCAGCTGCTCTCCGGGTCTCCAAGTCTGACCTCCCCTATCCTGTGGAGGGGTATGAGATTACTAATCCTGCTGGAACAAGCAGTCCACATTGTAGCAGGGTCATCAGCCCCAAGCAAGCTGTTTTCCAGAGAAGCAGCTGCTGCCCACCTGTTCTTTCCCTTAGTAACACACTTGAGGTGGACTCTGTGAGGACCCCTAGTGGGTGCCCAGGCAGGACTCAGTTGGCAGTGACTGGACCTGGCAGGTGACCTGAGAGAAGAGCCAGAGGTGCTCTGTGCACTCCAGACTGTCCTGGAAGTGGCCCTTGAGCAGCCTGCTAAGAGAGGTCAGTTACACTGGTGGTGCTGCAAGACCCCCAGCTGCTAGCACACACCAAGAGAGACTTCCCAGAGAAGAGGTTGCCAGCAAGCAAGGCAGCTCCCCCGCACTGGGTTAAAACCCTCAGCAGTCTCTGTGTCTTTTCTTGTTGGCAGAACCCCCCAAGATTGTATTTTTCGTCTTCCTTGGTATGCTTGGCTCCTTCCCAGGGCCCAGCCTCAATATGACTCCAGCATTCCACCCAAGAGGATCCATACATGGGCTCATTGATTTTCTTTTCCTTGTTTTGCCCACCTGGGCTTGTCAGCATCCAGACAAACAGGACCCTTCATGTCAGCCCGAGTCCCCAGGAGCAGGGCACTGCAACTGTACCATGCTCCTCCTTGCCTGGCATGCCCTTCCTCCGCCATCACTTTACATTGCAGGGAGCATCCTGCCCAGCCTGCCAACCCCAGGCTGGCTCTGCTTTGCCACCTGGAGCATCACTAGCTGGATAGCTACACTCTGACCCCACAGGTTGGGTTTTTGGTCTTCAGCCTCTCTTCCACAGTGACCATGGCCTTGGTAGAGATGGGTGGTCTCCAGAAGCCAAAAATTGGGCTCAGCATTTGCCTAGTCTGGCATTTGTTCATGAAACCTGTTTCCACCTCTGGAAAAGGGGATGTTGGTCAGCATGTGATAGTTGGAAAGGTGGCCAGTACAGAGTTCCATGAAAAGGGTCCTTGGAATGACTCAGACCACAACCCAGGGAGGTGGAAGAGGATATCTTCCACCTTCTTATCAGAAGGCCACTTGTGGCCAGGTGGCCACAACAAAGGGGAAGGACCATTGAATGAGAAGGAGCATGGGACAAGGAAGGGGGTGCATGTGAATTTGAAAAACAGGAAATTACCATTTGTAACAGTATCTGCATTTGGCCCCAGAAGGAAAGAAAGACCTTACAGGGCATTGAACCCTGAACTGGAGGGCCTGCAAGAAAGGGGTCTTCTCAGGCAGCCTCCAGGGACCAAAGGGAAGTCTGAGCTAACTGAATCTTGGTCAAGGTGTTCCGGAACAACCCAATCCTAGGGTGTGAGGAGACAGTGACAGAGGAAAGGTAGATGAATGCTGGATCACACAGTATAATTTCTTGGCAACTTACACAAGTGTGGTCTTGAGCAGCAGCAAGACCAGTGGAGCCTCACAACTTGAGTCAGAAAGAGGCATATTTATGGGTTAGGATAGAAGTTATCTTGGCTGGAGTGTACCTGGTTTACTTTAAGATAATAGCAAAGTCAGGTGCATCCCTGGAGCTAGGGCCTGGCTGTCACCAAATGTAATAGGTTCACCCTTTGGTGAGTGTAAAACCAAAAAACATGACCAAGAGATAAAAGAATGAAGAAAGACTTATTACAACAAATAAGATGCTCACTAGAGATAATTCTCAAAGCAGCATCTCCCCAAGCAAAGGAAATAAGGGGCTACTATTGGAGAAACACATATCAGAAAAAAAAAATCATTGCATGTTCATTCTGCTCACATGTTTAATAATGGCAGAGAATTTAGTATTATAATAAGCAAAGTTTAGGGACACTTAACAGTGATGGGGATTTTAGCTGAGTTCTTTTAAGGTTTGTTTGTTTGGAGGGTCTTAGCTGGAAAAAAAACTTTAAAGGAGGTTTGACAGTCATTTGAAGGAGAATCACCTGCCCAAAGCGTACATAAATTTGTCCCCTAAAAATATCTACCTGGCAGCTAACAATACCATTCCGATGGTTTTGTCTATTATAGTTTGATGGGAAACATGCAGGAAAAAACAGTAGGGTTGCTTTGGGGCATTTACAGGGGTTATGACTCATGCCTGTGGATAAACAAAAGGCAAGATCCATCTTAGGTTTTGAGACTTTTCCGTTGTGTCCAGGGTTTTTGCTTTTACACAGATATACATGGTATGGCTCAATGGCTAAAAGAATCAATTGCAGAACTTAAAGCCCAGCTCTACTCTTAACTGTGAAATGGATCAGTTATTAATCATTGCTGTGAATCCATTTCTTAAATAGTAAGGTGATAAGGGAGGGTCTTCCAGTGTTTTGAGAGCCCTTAAGTAGACTGAGATTTCAGACCCAAAGCAGCTAGCAACGCTGTCCTACTGGGAAGTGAAGGGGGCTGTCGAGGGTGTTGACAGTGTGTCTCTCAAGGGATACTTCCTTCACCTGGTAGGTAGCCTCGTGTCCAGTTGTCCCACCTGTGACCAGGGCTCCCTCACGTTGGAAACACATATGCTGCCAGACACCCTAGTGGCTCCTGTCGGGTCCGTGTCCAGTTTATGGGAGGCCCATGTCCATACCCCACCCCCGCAGCTCTCTTCTAACCACTGGATCCCTCTAAGCTGGAAGTAGGATGGGTGGACTGGCCTGCCGCCAGGCAGTAACATCTTGCCCCGGTCCAGGCCGGTGCCACCATATCTCCTGGACCACTCCCCACACACAGGTCTTGAACGGACGAAGTGGAATCAGGTCCCTCTGTCCTGCAGAGGCCCTGCTTGTGGCCTCTATGGTCCCCTTGCTTGTCCACAGGCCGCCCCACCCCGTGTCTATCTAGCACAACGGACAGCTCCAGGCGGGCTGGGCCTGAGGATAGTTGTGCTGGGCACCCGGGATCGCCCAGGACCAGCGCCTCCCGGAGCCGGCTCCCGAGGGAGTCTCCGCGCTGGTCCCTGAGAGGGTCCCACGAGTCGGCCCTACAAGCCAATGGATACCCCAGCGGTCCTCCGGGGTTCCTAGAGCGCCCGGAAGTGCCCGTGGGGTGGGGCCTGTGGCGCAGAGCCAGCAAGCTTCGGGTTCGGCTCGGCGGGAGACGCGGGTAGCGAGACGTCCTGGGCACGGACGAGGGTGTGCTGCTGCTGTCTGCGGAGACCCGGCCTCTGCGGCTGTGGTCTTGCTTTTGGGCCCCCGCAGAGCAGTCCGCCCGCGCCCGACTCACCCCCGCGCCGCGGTGGGCTGTGGCTTTGGGGCTCGAGAGAGCCCTCAGCATCCGCGCGGTGACTTCCCCAAGCCATGCCCGCCGTAATCAAAGAAGGAAAGTCCCTGGTAAGGCTGAGTGGCCTTCTGCCCGAAGGCTCTTTCAGAAGACAGACCGTTTTAAATCTGGGCGTTGGGCCGGACATATAGCTCATAGGCACAAGCGCCTGCCTGGCAAGCGCAAGGTCCTGAGTTCGATTCCTGGTACAAAAAAAAAAAATCCAGGCGTTTTCTGAACACAACATTTGTACCCTCAGATTCGGCAGAATGGCAGGAATGCTTCTGCTGTTGAGGCCAGAAGGGTCACACCTTTCTGGACTTTGCCTGGTCAAGGATCTGTGGCCCGTCAGCTAACTGCCTGCCTCCTGGACCGGCCTGTGTGCACCTGGGGAGAGGATCTAGGCTCTCGGGATGATGGCGAACCTTTTAGAGCTTTCAGTGATACAAACAGCCCGCTGCTGCACATGTGCCTTAGGTTCGCCACCACTAAGCTCTAAGCATGGCCCACACCTACCGAGCTGGATTTCTGTACCTCAGAACCTGTCTCTTTTCTTTTTTTTTTTTTTTTTTTTTCCGTATCGGGAATCGAACTCAGGACCTTGTGCTTGCCAGGCAGGCACGGTGCCGCTGAGCTATATCCCCAGCCCTCACAACCTGTCTTGAGTTTCAGAAAGTCTTCATCCTGGCAATAGCGACTCTGGCCCCTACTGTGACCTTGCCTCCTGCCTCAACTGTGAAGAGGACAGGGACATGGCCAGGCTCTTTCTCAGGAGCCAGGATCCAAGAACCCAGTACTTCTGGAGCCTTGTTCTTTGTCCCATGGGCTACAGGCTCTGATCCTCACATCTCCCATTGTTCAGTGCAGCCTTCTTAGGCTCTGCCAACACCACCCACACCCATACCCCCTGCCCTCCTGTGGGTGTGGGGTGTCTGGCCATGCCCCAGATTTCAGAGAAGAAAACTGAAGTCAAGTCCTTAAAGAGCACATGTTCTTAACAGATTTCTATTTCAATAAGAGCATTTTGGGGCCGGTGAGATAGCTCAGCGGCGTAAGCGTCTTCCTGGCAAGCGTGAGGGCCCGAGTTCGACTCCTGGAACCCACATACGAGAAAAGGGCCGGTGATATTGCTCAGTGGCATGGGTGCCTGCTGGCACGCGAGGTCCTGAGGTCGACCCCCGTACCCACAAAAAAAAAAAAAGAAAGAAAACTAAGAGCATTTTTTCTCATCAACAACTATAAGGGAGGATTTGCCCACATTTTCAGCCAATTCTTGCTTTAAAAACAAATGGACAGTGGGGTGTGGTGGCACACGCCTGTAATCCCAGCTCTTGGGAGGCTGAGGCAAGAGGATAAATGTGAGGTCAAGGCCAGCCTGGACTATATAGTGAGTTGAAGTCTAGCCTGAACTAAATAGTGAGACCCAGCTACTCAACAGGCTGAGGAAGGAGGATCACAAGTTCCAGGCCAGCCTGGACAACTTAGCAAGACCCTGTCTCAAAGGCAAAAAGGGCTGGAGATGTAGCTCTGTGGTAGAGCACCCCTGGATTCAACCCTAGCCCTGAAAAACAAAGACTCAGTGTTTAACTTGTCCCTAGAACAACCTGTCCTCAGGTCTCAGATTTGCCAGAAGCTGCGCTGGAGCCCTGTCTCCCACCACGTGAGAGGTTCTGATGGTGGACTGAGGCTTGGTGAAGTCCTACCCACAGCTGTGATGTGAACCAAGGGCTCAGGTACTAAGGCCCATGTGTTTTCCCACTGTTCTCTACGTACCCTCAGTTTGCTGTGATCATAAGTGGATATACTTTTTCAGGGAAGATTCCAGGTGGGGATCAGACAAGCAGAGGGGTTTGCAGGATCTCCAGCCTGCACTTCAGTGCCTGTGGAGTGCCTATACATGCTTCAGTTGCCCAATTGAGAGAGTTGTCCCCATGTGTCCCGGTCATGGCAGGTAGAGTTCAGCCAGCTACAGTGTGTGGCTAGTTGGCTGCCAGTGTGCCTCATGCAGTGCAGTGCAGCTGCTTCAGCAGAAGCCTCAAGGTCAAGAGGACACTCTCCGGAGCCTGGCTGCTGGTGGGTCACCTTCAGCAGAGTTCCAGCAGTCGGTAACTTTTGTCATGCACGTCCATTGTCCATTTGCTAATTCAACACCTTTGCCAAGCCCTGCACATACTGAGATGGAAAGCAGAGTCCCCAACAGCCAGACAGTTCCCCGACAGAGTGTGTGTGTGTGTGTGTGTGTGTGTGTGTGTGTGTGTGTGTGGAGGGGGGAAGATAAATGTGCATGACATGGAAACTCATGGGCATGTAATTTACCTTGGGTGACCTCCAGCCATGTCTTGAGTTTCAGGCAGATAGTCATTTGCCTACAATATGACAGATCTCAGGCTGGGGTCTTCCTGTCTGCCATGCTGCTCGGTCAGCAGCCTTCCTACAGCATCTCCATGGTTCTGTCTGCTTTGGGCATCACATAAATGAATCATGATATGTGCACCACTTTGTGTCTGACTGACTTGCTCAGTGCTGTGCCTTGAAATTAGTCCTCTGTAACAGTGTTCATAGTGGGTTCTTTCTTGATAGGTGTGGTTTTAATTTACAGCCCCAGACTCACAGCCAAGAAGTTCTATCCTGTTCTGTGTGTGGACTGGGCTGCTGCATTGTCCCTTTACAAGTCCTTTTCTTCAAAAGAAACAACCGGAAGTATCCGCTTCATCTTTCTCTGCCAATCTGCATCTTTTCTCCTGGTGGTTCTGTTCTTTTTCTACATTGTGTTATAACTTTCCTTCTATCCATCTAACTCACCTTCCTGTTGTGTTAATTCTGTGTCTTGTTGCTTCTAGTGTGGCTCTCACTCCTGAAAATGCCTTTCGTTCTTATGGGAACTGTGAGGAACAAACCCTCCTCACCTTTGACCATGTGCAACAGACAGATCAGACTGAGGACTAGGAATAGCAAAAGCAAGATTTTTTTATTTCTCAATCTTACAAGAATGGGTGCCAGCCTAACAAACAGACTAACACACCCAGGAGTGGTTATAAAGAGCAGTTTAAACCCCAGCATGCAGTAGTGCCCCTGTCCCCTGCCCCCACTGCACAGTTCCCTTCCCCCTTTCTTCATTGTCCAGTACTTGATGCCTACATCCTTAGCCCGCTCCCTCCGTAAACATTTTGTGGGTTTTAAAAGCAAATGATTAGGGCCGGTGAGATAGCTCAGCGGCATAAGCGCCTGCCTGGCAAGCGCGAGGGCCCAAGTTAGACTCCTGGAACCCACATACGAAAAAAGGGCCGGTGATATCGCTCAGCAGCACGGGCACCTGCTGGCGTGCGAGGTCCTGAGGTCGACCCCCGGTACCCACAAAAAAAAAAAAAGCAAATGATTAAACTACAGGGGCTAACTTCTTAACTGCTAGTACTTTTTTTTTTTAGTTAGTCAGAGTTAGCGTAGTGAATGTCATACTTTATTGACTATCTAGCCCTTCCTCCTTTGTTTAAAGACCTTTTTTAAATGCATGACCTTGGTCACATCCTCAGGCAAGTAGTTTTTCACTCAGAATTAAAGACCTTATCCTGAAAATAGAACAGGTTTTTTTTCTTATAGGAATAGACATAAATTGTCAAATACATTTTCTTTGTTTAACAGAAATGTTTGAAGGAAGTCTTACTAAGAAATTACCGTGGAGCTGGGCATGGTGGCACATGCCTGTAATCCCAGAACTTGGGAGACTGAGGCAGGATTGCCATGAGTTTGAGGCCAGCCTGACTCAAAGCCAGTCTGAACTGCATAGTGAGACCCTGTCTCAAAACACAAAACAAACAACAACAAAAAGGAAGTAACATGGAATAAAATCTTAGTAGATTATTCTAACTTGTAGTTTGAAGATAACTTTAAAAATTCTCCATAGTTTCTGAACATGAACGTGTTGGCTGTGACCCATTTTAATTATTTGAAGTTGTGTTTCTCCACTTTTCCCATCCCAAGCTGTCACATCATTTATCACCTAGAGCCCTCTGGTGGCCCCAGAGCCTTAGAGCAGGAGGCCCAGTACCAGTGTGGCAAGGCCCCTCTAGCCAAGTGCTCGCCCTCTGCAGTACCCTCTTGAATTCCTACCCACCTTGAAGGACCCTTGTGGGTCACTGAAGGCAGCTACAAGGTGTTCTGTCCTTCCTTTTGTGTGTGTCCCAGTGTCCAGCACAGCAGGGACAGATGCCTACAGGCCAGTGCCGTGACTCATCATTACATCGGCACTGATGTGTGGTTGGGACTGGCCTGCCCAGCTACTGGGTATTGGTGCACAACTTCCTGTTGATCTGTTTTCTACTCTTAGGGCTGCCAGTGTGTCTCACCTCATATTCTCTTAGTGAAAGCCATTACTGTCACAGATCCTGTGGGTCTGTCCAGGGTCTCATCCTGTGGCTGTCCAGAGGTCACAGGGGCTGTGCCTTCATCTGTAGTAGGTCCTCACCCACACAGTTTGTATTCCCCAGCCACAGGGGTGGGTGAGGCCCTTAGTTGCTCCAGGCCACTCACTGAGTGGCTCTGATGCTGCGCCTGCCATTCTTTTCTGTGTCCTGCTGGCTCAGCATTTATCCCAGTTGCTCATAGTCTCTTCTATGAACAGTAGTAGTAGCCTTGGTCTGAAATTCTCCTTTTTTTGTCTGTTTTTAGAGATGTCATTTGTAATATCTTCATTGTAATTTTTGTTCAAGGTTTGAAATAAGGAACTCAATGGATAAATTCATGGAGATTGTCCTAAATCTTATGGTCTTTTAAGACTGAGCCAACTGTAAAGCATGTACAACTGCAGGTATAGCTGAGGGCACTGGCTCTCTCCTGACCCAGCCCTGTCCATGACCTTTCCCATCTACCAGTACCCCCCCCATAAAGCAGACACCCCTGCCTTCCTAGTATGTTCCGCTCGCCTCTTCTCTGGTTTCCAATTGTGAGGAACAGGGAGCCCAGAGCAAGGAACAGGCTCCAGAGCAGGGAATGCTGGAAGGGATAGAACCCTGGAGTATTGGCAGGAGAAGGCCCCCAAGCTGGGACAAGGGTCCCACCAAAGCAACCAGAGCACACAGGTAACCCTTGGGGAGGAGAGGTGCCTCGACCTGCCATAAGCACTTGGCAGGCAGGGCCAGGGTGTGTGAAGGGGTGCTCAAACGGTGAGGGCGAGCACAAGTCCAGCAGGTGAGCACATCCACAGAGCAAGAAGCCTTTCTCCTCAGCTCCCACCTCCTGCAGTAATGGAGAGTGCACGGCACCATGGGAGCACACAGGGCAGGGGTATCACTATGGAGAGTGACCCCAGGGCCATGGCCCAGCACAAGGAGCCATGCAGATAGATGGATCCTGGATGGCAGGGGACTGGCAGAGCAGGCCTGTCCCTCCCTTTGGGGACTTCAGGACACCTGTTTAAAAACTAGGTGTTGTGATGCCCTCAGTTCCCTCCCAATATGGCCTTTGCAAATATTCTAGACCAGGACACAAACTGGGTGCCCTGTGGCCTGACTGTTTACAGCCTTTAGGTGAACTATGGTTTCACATTGTTTAAAGATTATAAAAAGAAAAAGGAGTTATTCCACAAAAATTATATTTACTATCTGTCCCTTTACTAAAAAAAATGCAGTTTGTGCCTAAGCCATTCATGCCCACATGGACTTGTCTCTTCTCTAGAATGTCTTCGGGACTGGCCACCCAAGCCAGGCCAACAAAGACACAAGCACTGGGGTCCACAGGATGGAAGGAAAGGTGAAACATGGGGACTACCAACTCCTTGAGGTTCCCTATGTACCTGAGCCTGGGCAGGTGGAGAGAAGGCAAAGCCTGTGGCTGGGCCTTAGGGAGACTCCTTGAGGTTCCCTATGTACCTGAGCCTTGGCAGGTGGAGAGAAGGCAAAGCCTGTGGCTGGGCCTTAGGGAGACACTGGCCCATGCAGGAGACGGGGTAGGGGGTGCCTGCACAGTTGGAGGGAGCCCAAGGCCAGCTGGGCACACTGGTGAGGAGCCTGGAGCCTTGAGTAAGAGGCTATGACTTCCCAGGACATAGAAGATTACGCATCAGAGCTGAAGCACCGACCCCAAAACATTAGATACTACCTTGAATTGTGTTATGCAGATTCCTCCTTCTGCATATCCTTCCCTTTGCATATTGCAAAGGTGATTTCAGGCCACCTACCTAGCCCAGCTCATAATACTCATATACTTCCCACCACTCTCACAATCACTCATCCCCGAGCCACTCCCCTCCTCGAGAATTAATAAAACCTGGGTTCGGCCCTGGGTCGAGGCCTTTGTTCCAGTAACCACCATCCTAGCTGGACTTAGGAGCCCCTTGGCTCCCCACAACTATAAATATGCTTTAGTGTCTTTATTCTTGCCACAGGTTGCACTGGAAGTGGTAGATTGGAATTAACCCACTAGAATTCCAGTAACTTTTCCATGGGATTACAAATATAAACTTCCCCAACCACGACGAGGACCAGGAAAGTCTCGCTATACAATCAACAGAAGAAAGCCCTGACCCAGGATGGCAAGGGTAGGGATGAGCCAGACAGGAGTGCAGGCACCCAGTTTCCAGGGCAGCAGGCACACTGGCCTGGCAGGAGGGCTCTGAGCCTTCGGGTCAAGGCAGGAGCCACACAAAGCAGGCATTAGCCAAAAGGCCTGCTCAGGGCACTCTTGTTCCCTGTCCACCCCCATGGCCCTCACTAGTTTTGTTGAACTCTGCTGTGCCCAGGTCTTGCTCCAGCCAATAAAAGGGGAACATGAAGAGCCAGCGTGGCTTCTCCACAGTCTGTCAGCCTGGTCCTGGACTATAGTGGGCTAAAGAGCATGGAGTCTGCTGACCACTGACTGATGATGAGCATGCAGCACGAGCCAGAGTGGGCCCCATTTCTGGCTCAGCATAATTTGGCCAAGGAGGGGTGTCTCTCCCTTTCCCTTTTCCTGTGTACCCAAAACCCAGGTTTCCTCATCTACAAAATGCAGTGGGCTGATCAGACCCCCAAGATACCTGAGGGGAGATGATGGGGAATAAAGATAATATTTTTTGGTATAAGAGGGGACTGGGAGGAGTTCATCTGTAGTGGACTGACTCTCTGAGCTCTTGGTGTTGCCCATCTTTATTAGTCAGTCAGAAGCTCAAGGGGGTAACTCGCTTTTCCTGGAACAGTGACTGTTGTAGGAATGAGATAATAAAATGGGAATCAAGTTTAGCATTTCAAAGAGCACAAGTCAAAGTTCTTCCCCTGGATGCCTGCACTTTGTATATGATCTTCTTGTCTCAAGAGGCTGTGAATATGAGCTTTCCCAACACAGCCAGAAAGCATGCAGCTATTTGCAAACTCTCCTGTCCTTTGAGGCAAGTCACACTGGCCTCAGACCACAGGACTACAGTCACACAGTCTGGTCTCTAATGTAATAAAATATTTCATATCCCCTGGTCCCCAACAACAAAACAGAATCTTTCATGGGATTATTAATAGTAAAAAGTGATTGTCGTGGTTAGGGTCTATGAAAGAGGAATGGTGGCTGTTGTCAACGTGAGTGGTCCTGCCTGTCCCTAACATCCCCTGAGGTTTGAATGAGTGGAGGGACAGAGCCCAGATAGCATGTAGGGGACACAAAGCAGTCAGTGAGCATGTGATCCCCTCTTGCCCATGCCTGCCTGGCATCTGGTGCAGCCCCTTCTCCTCCAGGGACTTGCCAGTTCTGAGTGTCATGGGCAGCCTGGACTCTTGGAGACAAGCAGACCCCACCAAAATGAAGGTTGAGTACCAGTCCACATCATCACCCTCAGCACTCATGGGATCTGAGGAGCAGCTTCAGGAACCCAGAAGCTCCAGGGCACCAGAGCCTCCTCTCTCATCTCTGCAAGGCTCCTCTTGGCCTTGGTCTCCAGCTGCCCAAGGCCATGTCCTGCTATCATATTAGTCCTGGGTTACACAGGGTAGAGTCTAGCTGCTGTTTCCAGGTGGCATGAGGAAACTGTAGGCCCCTAGATGCATTCCTGTTCCTGCTGGGAGAGAGAATCCAATGCAGAACCCCATGAGTCTGTATTGGTGCTATCCTCACAAATGAACATCAGGTGGCACCAGCAGCACCTATGCATGACAGGAACCTGGCAAAAGGGGGAACATTTGAAGAAAGTCCTCCATGTCAGTGCACTCTCCTCTGCCCACGTGGGCTTGATATACTGCAAATGCACCAGAGGCTTAGAAATGAAACACCCACACACACACACACACACTTTTTGCAATACTAGTAATTGCACCCAAGGCCTCCGTGCTGAGCTGTGTCCCCAGCACATATGTTTTATTTTGAAAGAGGGTCTCCCTAGGTCATTAAGTTGCCCAGGCTGAGCTCAAACTTGGGATCCTTGGGCCTCAGCCACCCTGAGTGCTGAAGTTATATAGTTCTGCACCACCAGCCCCAACTCCACATTTTTCAAGCTTATAAATGTCTTATAAACTGGGCATGGTGGCACCTGCCTGTAATCCCAGCTCTAGGGAGGCCGAGGCAGCAGGATTGCTGTGAGTTCAAGGCCCTCCTTGGACTACAGACTGAGTGAGTTCAAAGCCAGGCTGAACTACAGAGCAAGACCCTGTCTCAAACAAAAATAAATAAATAAAAAATAAGTCTTATTGTAGCTATCTTTGTCAGGATATCTTTTTATTTTTGATAAAACTTTTGACAGAATCCATTTTTCCTATTGTATCAGCAGAGTATATTGTAGAGAACAGTAGAAAGAAGGAAGAAATCACCAGCTGACACCACATGGAAGATATGCATGCTTTTTTTTTTTTTTTTTTTAACATCTGTACATATTCTTTTTTCCTAACCTTGTCAGAGTGGTTTGCATGCCTGGTGTCTTTTGGAACCTAACACCTCAGTGTGTACCTCAGGTATAGCCTCTCATAAAACCACAGTACAGGACACTTACCAAGGTCAGGTAACAGAGAAGTGACACATGATTGTCCTTCTTGGCATAATCCCCTCCAGCCCAGGATCCTATCTTGCCTTCTGTCACCGTGTCCTTCCGGTTCCTCGTGTGGATGGGCTCCGAAGCCTTTCTTTTCTCCCCAGATAGGGTCTGTGGCTTGCAGCCATATAGTGGCAGAAACAGTCACTATGCCACTGGCCAGGGAAGAGCCGATCTGTACCCTACATGTGATATCCCGCACACATGGCGTTGGCAGTATTCCAACCGCAGTGTTGCTCCAGTCCAATAACAAAAGTGTCCACCTTTGTGGAGGCAGCAGGAGGCAGGGCAGACACCAGAGCAAGCGACCTTCTCTGGGAGAGTCGCAGAGGGCCTTCGCCAGGGCTGTCTCGGCTGATCCGGCTCCTGTGTCTCTGGAGCCACCACAACCGGGTTCCTGCGCGCTCCGGTGCAGGGTGAGAGGGCGCCAGGGCGCAGGGGGACAGGTGCCATCGGCACATCCGCTTCCGTCCTGTCACCGCCCAAGAGAGGAGGCGGCAAGCCCGAGGCTCGAGGTACCCAGCCCGGTAGGTGCCACCCAGCAAGCTGGCGCGGTGCTAGGCGGAAAGGGCTCCCTCCCGCTCACCACCACCCGCGTGCGCGCGCTCATTCATTCATTCCTTCGTTCATTCAATAGCTGATTCGGCCGCCACCTCAGGAGCGGCTCAACCACGCCCCTCTCCTAGCACGGCCAAGGGCCCGAGCCGTGGAAGGCTCGGCGACCCCTGAGCCCGGGTATCGGGCACAGAGCTGCAGTCCTCCTACTGCCCAGAGCGTTCAGGAAGTGCCGTGGGACGGGGCCGGGAGCGGGGCGGCGTCTCTTCCGGTCCTGGCGGAGACAGGCAGTACCGCTCTCCTGGACCCCGGGCGGCCCAGGTAAGCCCTGCGGGCGGAGCGGGGATTTTCGGCTCCCGGGCCCGGGGGGCCATGCCATCCCATCCTTGCTCCCAAGAGGCCGGCCGCGGGGCAGAGCCCGAGGATGCGCCTCTTGCTCCTGCTTCCTTTGTGGTCCGCGTTCTCGGCCTTTGCCACGCTTCTCGCCATGCTGCGCAAGGCTTTGTCGGCTGGGTCAGTATTTATATCTGTGTTGCCAGTGTTTCCCCTTTTTGTTTTTGCCCGTTACACTTTCTCACGTAGTTAGGTTTGTCAGACTTAACTTTGGGTGTCAAGATCAGGAAAATAATTCCGCTGGCTGGACGTGCACTATTCAGATATCCTGTTCTATTTGATTTTTTTTTTTTCCTCGTACCGGGAATCGAACTCAGGATATGCCACTGAGCTATATCCCCGGCCCTTGATTCGTATCTTTATATTCAATCCTTTATAAATATCAAGAAAATTTTATGGAAATTTCTGTAGACGACTGGGGATTGAGAGAGAGTCTGTGAAGAATCACCACCTTGCCATCAGCTCTGCATCTGCGAGCAGGGTGCAGGCAGCAGCCAGAACCTGCTGCAGGGCCTCGAAGATCACTCCTTGGGGTGACCTTGGACAGGACCCTCAGGAGCGCTGAGCAGGACACAGGTCAAGCTAGGTAAGGCTGCTCCCTCAGGGTTCCCAGCCTTTCGCTGCTAAGGCGTCCTGACTGGCCGCCAACCCTGTGCCTGCCCTCACTGTCATTTTCTTCCTTTTTTTCTCTTCTGCCCAGTGTTCTGCAAGGTACTGCAGGCTGAGAACCGCCAGGCCTGACCTCCAGATGCCAAGGAGAGGGAGACCCTGATGGAGTCCCCCACAGGTGGGGGTATGAGGGACACACCCACAGTCAGCCTGAGGAGTTGGGAAAGGACCCTCCTGGAGGGAGGGAAGGGGACAGTTTAGGACTTGACCCCCACCCATCTGCCCATCTGCTCTGAGTGTCACCTGGCTCAGGCCTGCTGCCCCCAGCCTCCTTCCCCATTCTCGGCCCTGCTGCACATGCCTTCACCACTTCCTGCTGCCTTTGCCAGCCTCCCCCCTCATACACACACACACATCAGTGCCTCATGCTCTCTCTGGCTCCCTGCCCTCAGGAAGTGACCAAGGGAGTTCGATGAACAGAACTGTTGGCAAGCCTCTTGCCCATTGGCCATCTGCCCTCTTGCTAGGTTCCAGAGACATAAGGCCATGTGTGAGGGCTGTCAAAGCTGAGGACTCATTTCAATTTGTTACTATCTAGCTCTTACTGCATTATATAACTAGTCCTCACAACACCATCTTCTGTCAAAGCCGCTGTACATTCATGCTCTGCTGATTCTTCTCAGCACTGGGAGCCTGACTCAGAGCTGTGGCGCTCAGGACACACACTGAGCCAACACGCCAGACCTGTGCCTCCAATGCACTCACTCCCCCATCCTTCCTGGGGGCGCCAAGCCTGGGGTGTTCATGCTGTCCCTCCCTTGTCAGATCTTCAGTATATCCAGATCTGTCTGCATGGGTTCTGCACAGCCCTGCAGCTCTGGGCTGAGTGATCATTTTAGCCATTGCCACCATGCAGATAATAGTGGAGGAAAAACAAGCACACCACAGCAGAGCCATCCCAAGGGGAGGAAGCCTCACAGCAGTGCCACCCAAAAGAAGCATGGGAAGCAGCAGAGTCCTCAGAGGCAGGGGTAGGGAGGGACATGAACCCCAGGCCCATCAGATCTCCTGGCCTCCCTCCATTTGGCGACAGTGTTCTTACCAGTGGATGGGTTTCTTCGTTAGAAGGTATGGCAGCCACGGGTTCTACCCAGGAAGATGTCAGGGTTTCTTAACCTCTACACTGGGAACATTTGAGCAGGAAAAGTGTTTGTTGAGGGGCCATCCAGTACACTATATAAGGTTCAATAGCATCCCTGACCTCTACCCACCAGATGCCAGCACACCGCCCCCCCTTGTGACAATCAAGACTTTCCCCAGCCATTGTCAGATGTGCCCTAGCTTTATGTTTAGGGGTCCTTAGGGCTACGCTGAGAGGTCACTGGGGAGGACCCCCTGTGTAGGGCAGCCCAGTACAGGGGCCACTATTGCTGACTGGACACCCCCCACACACACTTTGGGCAGTGCCTTAGGACCTGAAGGTGTGATCCAGTGCAGTGTTCCTCTCACTGTCCACCTAGCTTGGTCATTGTGCTCATGTTGGCAGGCCCTGTCCCTCACCTGTGCCACCTCCTAATGGAGCTTCCTTTTCTCTTAGGAAGGCCATAGTTAATACCCAGCACTCTGATATCCCAGCATTTTGCTATCATGTCACAAAAGCTTCTGTTTAAATGACTACATGGTCTGTCCGTGAGCCGGGGGAGGACAAGGATTGTCAGCACTCAGCCTGGGATGTTGAGGCCCACAGTCACAGCTGGCTGCTGCTCCCACTCTGAGAACTTTCACCTGAGTGAGGACCCCTCCTACACAGAACAGAAGCCCTTGGAGTTTGTGGGTTGGGGGTTGTCCCAGGGAATTCAAGGTCAGAGAAATGGGCTAGAACTGGGACACATGACCTACCTCTCCCAGTACATCTTTCCCCATTCCTTCTGCTCTGCTGCCAACCAGCTTCCTGCACTTTCCAGGTCAATAGGGGAGATAAGAACATGCCCTAAGTCTGTCTGTCCCCTGCACTCCTGAGCCAGGCAGACCAACGTTGAGACCTGTGCCTACTTCTGGGGTCACAGAGAAGGACTCCCATCAGCCCCCTCTGGTCCCTTGTCCGTGCCTGTGAACACAGGTTTTAAGAAGTGGGGTGCAAAGCAGAACAGAAACCAGACAAACAAAATAATAGGCATCTACTGGGAGTGACTTTATTCTTAATTCTCTATCATGACCATGTAGATTGCATTGTGCAATGATTTTCTGGTGTCTAAAACTGAGTGTGTCTGATGTCTCTTTTCAGCAGATGTGCAGAGTGGCCAGCCTGCTGCGTGTACCACCCCAGCTGCTGGGCAGGCAGAGCAGAGCACCCAGCAGAAAACTCCAGCAGGAGGATACAGTGGAGAGGCGGTGCCCTGAGGGAAGCTATAGAGAGGCCCAGAGAGAAGCCCCAAAGAAGGGGCATTTTCGAGGTACCTGAAGGGCAGAATGGAGGTGTGTGCCATGAGCCCGGGACAGAAGTAGCTGGGAAGGTGGACCCGGCCCGAGGACAGCCTTACCTGTGTGACACCTGTGGCCAGAGCTTCAAGTGCTCCTCGGATGCATTGAAGCACCAGAGCACGCACTCAGGGCAGAGGCCATTGGAGTGCAGTGACTGCAAGAAAACCTTGGTCCGTAGCGCGCATGCGCTCCAGCACCAAAGGAGTCACAGCGGGGTGCGGCCCTACATGTGCCAGGAGTGCGGCAAGGCCTTCAGCCAGAGCTTCAACCTAGTCCGGCACCAGCAAGTGCACACGGGAGAGAGGCCCTACGAATGCAATGAATGTGGCAGGGCCTTTGGTCAGCGTTCTGACGCTGTCAAGCACCACCGCATCCACACCGGTGAGCGACTATATGTGTGCAGCGACTGCGGTAGGAACTTCGTTCACAGCTCCAACGTTGTCCGGCATCGCAGAACGCACCACGCAGAGAACCCATTCAAATGCTGGGAGTGCGGCCTGGCCTTCAGTCAGAGCTCTAACCTCCTGCAGCACCAGCGTGTGCACACCAGGGAGCGGCCCTTCGCCTGCCGGGATTGTGGCCGCGCCTTCAGCCGCAGCTCTTTTCTCCGTGAGCACCGACGCATCCACACAGGCGAGAAGCCCTATGAATGCGGTCAGTGCAGACGCTCCTTCCGTGCACTGTCCGGATTCTTCCGGCACCGCCGCATTCACACGGGAGAGAAGCCCTTCCGCTGTGCCGAGTGTGGCCACGCTTTCCGCCTCAGCTCCCACCTCCTGCAGCACGGGCGGGTGCACAGCTCCAAGTGAGTCCGGGAGAGAGGCATTTGGGGGCCCGTGTCCTCACCCTGTAGACAGTGAGGAAAACAATAAAGCCCCCTGCTTGGAAAAGCTAAGTGTGTGGTCCACCCTCGTGCAGAAGCCGTGTGAGGAGAGAGGGTCACAGGTGGGAGGCTGAGGTAGGACCACTGGAGACCAGCAGTTTGAGACCAAGATAGTCAGGGCAACAAAGCAGATCCCGACCGACCAACAAAAAAAGCTCAAAGAGATTAGAAAGGAACTAGCCCATTAAATATTTTCTTTTCTGAGAAAGGATCTTCCTGTGTTGCCCAGGCTGGACAACACAGCATGCTCTTGTGAGTCCCTGGGCACCATCCCCAGCACCAAAAACTAAAGCTCTGGAGAGCTTGAGTGGGACAGGGACTAAGTGACCACTGCATCACTTGGGTGGAGCAGGAGGCAGCATTTGCTTCTCCAGAAGTGGCCTGTGAAGAGAAGGAGGCCCAGCCTCAGGCTACAAGGTTCCCAGTCTGCTCTTTCCTCGTGCAGGACCCATGCATCTGAAGGCTGGGCCAGGACCCCACAGGCATGAGCCAGAAAACAAGGTGGGCCACTTCCCAGGACAGGTCAGTGTACAGGCCTTTGATCTAGATCACAACACCATACACCTTGCAGAATATTTTATTACACAAAACTCCCCAGTATTGCTCTACTATTGAATCAGCCACGTGCAAAATTCTAGTGGAGTCACAGTCATTCAGAATTCAAAGTCTTCACCCACCATGTCAAGGGCCCAGGCGAACTTCGCTCTCTGCGTCTTGTTGTAAATTTTTTCCACAGGAACCTCAAACCGTTTACACCTGCAGGGACAATGTCAGCCTGGGGGGCTGGTATCAGCCCCACATCCCATCTGACTCCAAGGCAGGTAGCAAGGGATCCAGAGACCCTGTGTGGAGCCTGCCCCTGCTGCTTCTAGACATGCGGCCCAGCAGTACCCCTCCCAGCGTCAGGGAGGCTCAAGATCTCATACCCGCTGCAGCCGGAGCCACTCTGTGAGGTGCTCTGGAGACCCTCTGGCCTGGTCACCTCCCACTCCCAGTGGGCAGGCTGAGCACCCACATGGCCTTCATGTTCCAGTCCACTGCTGGTCCGTACCCCCAAACCATCCCAAAGCTCAGGGGAGGGAGGACCTAGGGCATTGAACTCAAGATCAGGGACATCTGGTCAGGTAGGTCCCTGTCTCAGAAAGGACTTGTGCCTACCACAGGGAACACAGGACAGGTTGATGTACCAGGCAGTGCTGATCCTGGGGTCCAGATAGTTGAACTTGGATGTGCCCAAGGCCACCTCCTTGTTCTTCTCTTTATCTGTGGCCTGGGCACTCAAGTGGACCAGCTGCCCCTCCAGCTTCTGCAGCAGCCTCTGCTTCTTTTCTAGGATGCTGACAGAAAAGAAGGGGGCCTAGGTGCTATGCTGGTGCAGTGGCATGGAGACCATGCTCCTAGCCACCACTACCTTCTCTGCCCCATGTCTTCTCTCTGTGCTCTACCCATGACCCTCCCTGGTCATCATCAACCTCCCCAGGCATCATGCAAGGTAAAGTGTCCTGTCAGGATCAAGACCAAAACCCAGCCCCAATCCGCCCAGGCACCAGTGGCCAAAAGGACCCAGACCCAGAATAGACACTACTGAGCTGCAGCAGGGAGAAGAGACAGCACAGTTAGGCTCCTCAGAAGGTAGCAGCGAGGGAGATGCCTAATGCAGGAGACAAAGGCCAACAATCCAACAATCAAATGGCGAAGGCAATGGAAGCAGACATCTTGTGATGTCTGAGAAGATACTCAAGCCTTACTCCTGCCCCCCGCCACACACACACCAAGGATTGAATCTAGGGCCTTCACACTAAGCTGTATCTCCAGCCTTCTTTTTTTATTTTGAGACAGGATCTCTCTAAGTTGCCAAGTTGCCCAGGCTGGATTCAAACTTGGGATCCTCTTGCCTCAGAGTGCTAGGATGACAGGCATGTGCCACCACATTTGGAGGAAAATGAATGAAACTTGAGACCATAATGCTAAGGGAAATAAGTCAGACATAGAAAGTTAAATATCACATAATTTCTCTTACATGAGAAACCTAAAATATAAATAAATGAATGAATAAAATAAAGGTGAGAGTAGGAAACAAGGCATACTTTTGGTTTTGTTTGTTCGTTTCCATTTTTTAATTTTTATTTTTCCTGAATGATGTGCATTTAGCCTAGAACACGGATTGTAGGGACCCAGCCATAACCAAATTACAGTAACTATACTATAGAGATAAATTATCATCTGTAGAAACTGATTATCTACATAAGAGATTTTTGGTGATTACACTTTCAGGTTGAAATATGGAGTTGTATGAATTCATCTTTGCCAGATAAGCAATAGCAATGTAACATTTTAATTTTAAAAACTTACTTTATGGATGTAAAATCTGTGTCATAGTCCTGCAAGCTAATTTATACTCTGGAATTTTTATTCTCTCCTCTTCCGACACTCAAATTTTTAAGTATATAATTTATTCTCACTAAGTTCATTCCTTAACTTTGCACTCTTGTATCCATTTCACCCATTCTCCTGAATCTAGTCCTTGCAAGACCACTAGCATCTGATTCCTAGATGTTATGGCTTTTTCTCAGTATTTACTCTTGGATTTTATTAACTTTTTTTTTTTTTTTTTTTTTTGAAACCAGGAATTAAACCCAGTTCCTTGCATTTGCCAGGCAGGCTCTGTGCCACTGAGCTATATAACAGGCCCTGATTTTATTGACTTGTATCGACCTTCTTTATGACTTCACCTTGGCCTTAGGATCTCATTCTCTCTTACCTTTCTCCTCTTACCTGCCACAGGACTACAGCTATTCCTATGTGTGGAATAGCTTCCCTTCTTTCTCTACCCTCACCAAGAAGGCATACTTTTGGAGATGGGGGCAGGGAGAGGTAACAGAGAGAGGGGTAAAGGGATAGAAAATGATCAAGATATGTCTTATGCATGTACCAATTTCCAAAAACAAACATCACTACTCTACATTTCAGATATACACCAATAGAAGATTTTTTTAAAAAAAGCAAATTTAAAGCCAGGCTTGGTGGCACACAACTGTAATCCCACTGCTCAGTAGGCTGAAGTAGGAGGATCACCTTGAGTTCAAGGCCAGTCTGGGCTAAATAGTGAGTTCGAGGCCAGTCTGAACTACATAGGGAGACCCTGTCTCTAAAAACAAACAAACAAAAAAGATAAAAAGCACAAAAAGAGCAAATTGAAGAAACAGGAGGCCAGGTCTGATGGTGCACACCTGTAATCCCAGCACTTGGGTTGCTGAGGCACAGGGATCACTGCAAGTTTGAGGCTAGCCTGGGCTATATAGTCAAGGCCAGTCTGAAGTGCATAGCAAGACCCTGTCTCCAAAAAAAAAAAAGAAGACAGAAACAGGAACCCCCTCAGCTTTTGCCTTCCCTTCCCTGTGACAACCATGATGGTAGTACATGCACTTTGAGCTCGGTCTTCTAGGAGTCTGCACTGCAAACCCTTGACCATGTGTGGAAAGATGTGCACATAGGAATGCTACTGCCAAAGGCTGCGCCAGCCCAATGTGTCTACTGCAGAGGCCTTGTGTGGGACCATCTGCTCAGTGCTGACTGAAAGTGACTGCCAGACAGCGTGAGCAGGAACACCACGGAAGCCAGAGGTAGTGGCAGCCATAGTCCTCGTCCAGTGCCCTTTGGGCTGTGTGACATCTACCACTTTTAAAGACACACCTCTGCACCTCAGGACACTGGCCACAAACAGCACAATGACCACTGCAATCAGCAGTGGGAATAGGGAAACCAAAAGGGTAACAGGGACTGCCTCGGACAACCGGACACCAACAAATCTTCTAGCTGACAAACTTCCAGAAAGACGCAGACCACCAGAACTGACTCGAGACAAACAGAAAAGCTCACAGACCTGTTGCAGGTGAAGAGACTGACTCATAAAACTTCTCCCAGAGAAGACGGCAAGTTTGAGGCTAGCTGGGCAATTTAGCAAGACCCTATCTCAAAATAAAAATTAAAAAGGGGTTGGGGTATAGCTCAGTGATGGACCAATCCCTGGGTTCAATTTCCAGCACCATACACACACAAACACACACACACAACAAAAACAAGGGGACACATCGGAAGTATTGGCAAGGATGTGGAGACACCAGAACCTCACACAGCACTGATACAAACATGAGCTGGAGCATCTCTATGGAAACTAGAATATCTTCTTCAACTTATGACCATGGAGTTACCAAATGTTATGGCTTGTATCTAGATGTCCCCTCCAAAGCCTCATGTGGCCATAGCTGGGGCTTTTTGGAGGTGGCTGGATCTAGGGTGTATGAATGTAGATTAAGGGTATGTGAATATGGATTAAGGGTGTGACAGTTAAATTAGTCTGCTGATTAGTTTAGTATAGTTCTGGGTGTGGATGCTGGGAAGCCCTACCATGGGTGTGGGTGGCACCAATCAGTAGGCTTATAGCCTGGACGGAATATAAGGGGAAAAGAAGGAAGGCAGGCTGCTGCTTCCTGCCTGCTCTGCTGTGTTTCTCCTCTGCAATGCCCCTCTGCCATGCCACCCTGCCTTAGAGCTAGCTGACTATGGACTGAAACTTCTACAAACTGTGAGCTAAAAATAAACCTTTCCTCCTTTGACTTGTGGGTGTCAGGTATTTTGTCCTGGCAACAAAAATGTAACTAAGATAACCAAATGACCCAGCAACTCTCCTCCTAAGTATTTACCAAAGGGAAACAAAAACACACGTGACACCTAAGCACAAGTGAGCTTCACTCACTGCAGCCAGGTGTCTAGTGGCAGTAAGTGGATACACAGTGAGGTTGTCCACCCACAGAACAGTATTTGGCCATTTAAAAAAGGAGTTCTGGGAGACCCTACAATCCAGTGAACCTGGAAAACAACGTGCTCAGTGAGAAGAACAGATACCTCTGCAAATGTCCAGAGTGGGCCAACCTGAGATGGGAAGCAAGTCAGGAATGAGTGAGGAGTGCTGATGGACATGGGGTTTTTTTCTTGAACCAACTGGTTGGTAACTGAAACCCTCAGAACTATACACTTTGAAAAATGGGTAAAAATATATGCTATGAAACTCATCTCTCACCTAAGCTGCTCAAAACAAAACCTAGAAGAGCCACAGTCGCCCTTCAGCCCTGTAACACACAGCCAGGGCTGCCTGTCCCGCAGCTCCATACTATCTTGCTTTCATCCACAGTAGTATAGCTTATGTTTAAAAAAAAAAAAAAAGAAAGAAAGACAGAAAATGACAATTGATTAGGAAAACAAGATTGTCCTTATAGGAAAGCTCAAAGCCAAGGCCAAGCACATTTAGGTTGGATAGGCTGGCCCTTGGGGTCTCAAGGAAGCAGCCCCCACACACCTTTGGGACGTGCCATCCCCTTTGATTCTGTGGTCAACCTCAGCCTTCCTCAGCTCCCTCTGGGCCTCAGCTACCTGGGTCTTCTTTGCTTGGATCTACAAAGAAACAGGAGGCTAAGCAGGGCTGCTCCTGTCCTACCCAGCCCTGCCTGGGGAATGTCATTACAGCTGTGGGTCAAACGGTGCCACCAGCAGAGAGCAGCCTGAGAAGGGTCCTGTAGTGCCAGCCTTGACCTAGTCTGTGGCCACGGGTGGAGTGAGGCCAAAAGGCCTCCCAGCCTTGAAGGTATCACCTATTCCACCTCTAGCAACAAACTGACCCAGCTCCCCAAGGCCCTGCCTCTCAGCCTTCCTTCCTGGAGTAGGATGAAGGACAGCCATGTCCTGACAGGAAGGTCAGAGGTAGTGCCAGGACAGCTCTACCCTAAGCTGAGCCAGTATGCACCAAGGTGTTGACTCTTTGGGCAGGAACAGCCATCTCCTGACCAGGACCTGGCCCCTGGCAGCCCCAATCCCCCCACACTAGCTTGCTAAAGCACCTCTGCCTGTCACACTGCCCCTGTGTCCATTGTGGGCAGCTCATCAGCACCACTGATGGTGAGGAGAATGATAGGGGCTGGCAGGGGTCTCCCACCTTTGTCTGCAAATTCCACATTGACTTCTCAAATGTCTTGGGAGTCGCTCGCTGATGGTTGCAGAGGATGTCCACCTCCCAGTTCGCCTGATTGTAAGCTAAGATCTTGGCGGCTATACTGTCTTCAGGTAAGGAAAAACAGCAGCCACTGTCACTCTACGTGTTCAGCCTTTCTGAGCACCTTGCAAACTGAGGCCCCTTCCACAAGGACCTCTTGGGAGGAAGAGACTGAGGGTCAAGGGTCAGTGAACTATCGAAAGTGGCCCCATGAACCCAGTGGTTTAATCTCAGTAGCAGGCTTGGGAGGTGGGAAGGCACCCAGGAGCCCCCAGCTTCCTGGGGGACTCATCTCTGTCCTCCTGGTAGAGATGCAAGAGGAGCAGATCAGACTAGCCCCTGGGCAATCCCAATATCTAGGGTAGTCTAGAGCCTGGCAGCACAGAGGGCTCCAAGGAAAGGAAAAGCCAGGTATCCATCCGTGCAGTGCAGTCTGGGTCCTCCCTTGGGGAACCCCATAACAACACAGAAGCCTAGCACCTGGCTTCACCTGGCAATATCACCATTACTCTGTTTTCCTATCAGGAAACTGAGGCTCAGGGTGCTTTGGTCCCTCCTCAAGTGACCTGTCCAAGTGGCCACTTGTTCTCACACTCCCTCCTGCCGAGTCTAAGCATCCCCAGACCAGTGCAGCCAGTTCCACAGGGTTTACAGACACCTCTGGAAATAAGCCTGGTCTGCCAAATGCCCCGCTCCAGGGTCTCTGGCCCCCGAAGGGGTTTTCCTCTGCCTGGGACTCCCCCATCTGGATACTAGTGAAATCTGCCCTGACTCTCTGAGGATGTCCCCAGGGTCACATGGCCCACTGGGCTCAGGTTAGTCATCCTCCACCACTGCTCGGGATATGGTGGGAACAGCTTAGAGTCAACAGGTTTGAGTTTGTGCCACATCCAAATGGCCTCACATCTTCTCAGCAAGCCTGGCCTGGGAGCCAGTGAGACAGGTAACAGGCGTAGGTGGTGGACATGGCCCAAGGCACCTCTGCTGTGACAGAGAAGGGGCAGATGTCAGCACATTTTACCCCCACTGTGCATTTAGCAGTGGAGTAGAGATGAAGGTCCTAGGCTGGAGGCAGCATAATGAGGTGAGGCTGAGAGGCTGGGCTGGAGACCCAGGGGTCAGGCCCTGGGGTAGCCCTGTGGTGGGGAAGGACAGTGCAAAGGCCTGTTAGGAACCTTCAAGAACTGAGACCAGGACAAGGCCAGGCCTAGGGGAGGCAGGTGAAGAGGGGGAGGCAGGGATGGGAAGACAGGGCTGAGCAAGAGGGCAGCCTCACCCAGCTCTCTCCACATGGGCCATGTGTAACTTTCCATCTAGCAGGCAGCTATACCCAGCTGCCCCTTAATTCACCTAGGACAGGCTAAGCACCTGAGGCACCATCCCTAGGCGCCTCCTGGAGGCCCGGCCTGGGCACAAGGATGAGCTCTCCTGTGCTCACTCACGTAAGGACTGGGGCCCTGCTCACCTCTGGTCAGCACCCGCAGCTGCTCCTGGAGGATAGTAGAGGCGCTGTAGGTATGGAAGACCTTGGCTGTCAGCCCATCCATCGAGTCCTGTAGGTGCTTGTTCAGGCTGGAAGTCTGGCCATGCGGAAGGAGATGGCCCCCATCAGTGTGGCTTCCCTGGAGACAAGATCTCCCCAGGCCATGCCTGACTTTCTGGAGGAGGCAGGCAAGGGAACTTTAGCTGCTGGGTCAGAACAGAAACCACCAGGGCCTGGCGGGGGACAAGGATGAGCTAGACTCAGCACTGCCACTCTGTTCCCTGGTCCCTGCTGTCCACAAATGCTTGGAAAATGCAAGCAGGCTTACAGTCAATTTGTCAAAAAGATCATCCCCAGGGTCCTTGTTCTTCATGAATAGCTGCAAATTCCGGAACACCTAAAAGAGAGGAGAGTTCATCCCAGAGCCACGTGCAGAAAAGACTCATGAGGCCACTGCTGGCAGATGCAGACAGGGGCCTCATGAACACAGGAAAGAGGACACATCAGGACTTGAAGGGAGGCAATCCCAGTGCAGTGCCAGGCCCACTCACCAAGGGCTGGTGGCATCTTCATCCCTCATGCCTTGGCCCTGTTGTGGTCACTCACTGACTGCTAACGCACAGCGTCTCTACAAACCCGCTGGATGAACTCAGCAGGCAGCCAAACTCCAGCTGCCTCCTTAGTCACCAACACTAGACTTTTACCAGGTCAGTCTCACCTGACATCACAGGGCCTCAGGAGACCATCAGGTCCCTGTCCAGTCTCTCTCCTATGGTCACTTTTGGAAGAGGGCACTCAGTTCCTCCTGCACAGACCAACCCTGTGAGGAGACTGCCCAGGTGCACCTGCCTCTCCCATGGTTTTGCACATCCATTCTCCTAAGAGAGCCAAGTTGGCTCAGTGGGCATCAGCTCTGTGGCCTCCATTGCTCTCTCCAGTGTCCATACAACAGCCTGCACCTCCCTTGGATGGACAGCAGGAGACTGGTAAGAGGCAAGGTATCTTCCTTCACTGCAGTGCAGTGAGAGCCAGTCCCCTCACTGTCAATGACACTGAGTGAAAGAACCACCCTACAGCCACCTCCCAGGAGAATGCTGCCGACCCAGGGTGGTCCAGGGCCTGACTGTGCTGCCAGGTTCTAAGAACACTGCTTCCCCAACCTGTCCTTTTCATAGCCTTTTTTTCCACATTAGTTTTCACACGGGTGATGCTTATGAAAGTTTTATATCCTATTTTTTCATTATATCATACGTTGCTTCTCCTCTGATTTTTTTTTTTTTTTCTGAGACATGGTCTTGCCCTGTTGCCCACATTGGCTGTGAACTATCCTCCCATCTCAGTCTCTTAGGCAACTGGGATTACACCAGTGGGCCAGCACACCCAGCTCTCCAACATCTTTTTCACAGCTGCCTGATAAACCTCCACGTGGGCAGAAATGATCCCACCATTTAGGCATCTCCCCTGCCGCTGACTGTACCATAGAAATGTGCACTGTGCACATCCCTTGCCGCTTTCCTATTCTGTTGGCTTCTGTTTCTATTTCCTATCAACTTCCTCCGTAGGACAGACTTCAAGCTCACCACCCTGAAGAGACGAGCCGTGCTGGAGGCCCTGGAGTGGCTTGGCTGCCCACATTGGAAACCTTTCCAAACATCCCATAGCTGGGTTACACTGGTGCTTGTGAGGCGTGAGCAGCTGGTATGTGAATCTGTTCAACATCAGTAGGATATGTTGCCCACCTGGAGAGGTAACACTGTCACCCAACAAAACAGCCATTCCAAAGGGCAACAGTGCTCACCGGATTCTAAATTCTACTCACTGGAACTGATCTGCAGACCAGGAAGCTCCCCAGGTCTTCCTCAGCCTGAACATTTTACTCAACCCAAAGCCCACCAATGTCGGCCAGGCAGGCTGTTAGCATGATGTCCCCCAGCAGGCTCAACCCATCTGCATCCTTTACCGAAGAGGGTATCAAGACATAGCCAGAGTCCCAGCAGACTGGGAGACCTTTCCCAGGTGCACTGAGTGAGCACAGTCCCCAAACTCATGTCCTTCCTGGGACCCCAGAATGAGACTTCATGAAGAAATAGGGTGGCTGCAGCTCTAACTGTTAAGAAGAGGTCACAGTAGAATAAGGTAGACCCTAAACCCAATAGGAGTGTCTGAAAAAAGAAGAAACGCAGTGACACAGGGAGAAGAGGCTACATGTGACAGAGGCAGAGATGAGCATGAGCCAAAGCCAAGGACACTGAGGATCAAAGGCCACCACCAGAATTAGTGAGAGGCAAGGAATGGATTCTCCCTGAATCCCCAAGAAAGAACCCATCACCACCCAGTGTTGGACCTCTGGCCTCCTGAGGTGAGAAAATAAACGTCTGTTGTTATAAGCCACCCACCTGTGGTGCCTTCATGCACAGGGAGCACATTGACCACTGTAAGATGGGGCTCTGCCAGCCTTAGACAGACCAGCAGGCAAGCCGCAGCTCCCTCTGCAGCTCCTCCACACCCTGACAGACACATAGACAGAGCAGTGCGGTCACATGGACAGGGAGGCCCACAGAGTACTCACAGGCTTCGCCACTGGCACACGGTTATAGTAGCGGACTGAGTCCTTTCCCAGGAAGTCCAACTCCACAACATGCTTGTGGCCACTAGCGTGCATGTGTAGTCGGACGTGCTCCACGTGGAGAGAGCAGCAGCCCACTGTGTCAGCTGTTTCACCCTCCTCCTTCTCATTTCCAGTTCGCAGCGCCAACTGGGCAAGAGTGGAGACCAGTCAGGGTGCACACGTGCACACACACACACACACACACAAGCTTGTATGCATGCGCACACACATAGGCACACATGTATACCCCTTTATCTGCCCAAGGTTCCATCTCTAGACAGAGGCTACCATCACCCCTCTGCCTGGCCAATAAGGTCCCCACACCAACCTATACCTTATCGATGAAATAAAGGGCCACCCCCCGCTGTCTTTTTTTTTTTTTTTTAAAGAGAAGAAAAAACAAAACAAATCAAAAAAGGACAAATTTTCAAAACAACATAATAGGAGGGTAACAATGGTTAATGCATTACGTATTATTCTTTAAGTTAGTTATTCAGTGTACCAGATATTAGCATTCAAACATTAGCATTGTCCAAACATTATTGGCACAAACCTTACTCTTCAATGAACTAAGTAAAATTGGTAGTGTATCTATCTTAACCATCTTATATATATGTACAATTTTTTTTTCCTTTCCCTTCTTTCTTTTCCCTATTCCCCTATTCCAGTCTCTCTTTCCTTTTGACCAGTTTCTTTTTGATTTACCATGTCTATTGTACATTTTGGATCTTATTTACTCTTTCAGTTTGTCATAATAGAGAGACAATACGATGCTTACACATGTGCATCCAGTTTATTTCACTTATGAGTATTTTCTCGAGTTGCATCCATTTACCTATAGAAGTCTCCAGTTTATCCTTCTTTATGGCTGAATAGTACTCCATTGTATAAAAATACCACATCTTTCTTATCCATTCCTCAGTTGATGGGCATTTGGGTTGTTTCCAAGATCTGGCTATTACAAATTGTGCTGCTATAAACATGGGTGCACATATATCGCTGTGGTATGATGTTTTTAATTCTTCTGGGAAGATACCCAGAAGGGGAATAGCTGGGTCAAATGGGACCTCCAACCCTAGTTTTTTGAGGAATCTCCACACTGACTTCCACAGTGGCTGTACCAGTCGACACTCCCACCAACAGTGAAGAAGGATTCCTTTTTCCCCACAGCCCCTCCAGCATTTGTTATTAGTTGATTTCTTGATAATAGCCATTCTTTCTGGGGTGAGATGGTATCTCAGTGTTGTTTTAATTTGCATCTCTCGAATGACTAGTGATGTTGCACATTTTTTTGTATATTTATTTGCCATCTGTATTTCTTCATCTGAGAAATGTGTATTCATCTCAGATGCCCATTTTTGGACTGGGTCTTTAAATTTGGGAGGTCTGATTTTTTTGAGTTCTTTATACGTTCTCGATAGTAATCCTTTGTCTGAGGAACAGCTGGCAAACATTTTTTCCCACATTGTGGGTTGTCTCTTCACTCTGTTGGTGGTTTCTCTTGCTGTGCAAAAGCTTTTTAATAAGATGAGATCCCAGTTGTTGATTCTTTGTGATAGTTCCTGTGCGGTTGAGGTTTTCTTCATAAAGTCTTTGCCTACACCAATGTCTTCAAGGGTTTTACCTATCCTACCTCCTAGCAGATTTAATGTTTCTGTTTTAATATTTAGATCTCTGATCCATTTTGAATTTAGTTTAGTGCATGGTGAAAGATATGGGTCTAGTTTTAATCTTCGGCATGTGTTGAGCCAGTTTTTCCAGCACCATTTATTAAAGAGGCTATCTTTCTTCCAGTGAATGTGTTTGGCACCTTTGTCAAAGATAAGGTGGCTTAGTATGTCTCACCCCCCGCTGTCTTTTCTTCATTTCCCGAGACTTCCAGTCGGCCCGATATTGAGAGCGGATCTCATCTACGACCCCCTTCAGGTGTCGAGCTATCTCGTACTTTTGCCAATCTTTTTCCCCTGAGTGAAAAGAGTAAATAGTGAAGGAAACTCCATGTTCCTGTAAAACAATGAGCTCAAAAGGCTGAACTGGAAGATTGGGGCCTCTCCCACACCCATCTTACTGGCACAGCATGGGTGAGGGGCCCGCCAGCACTCTGGGGGGACCTTCCTGGAAGGCCACATATCCTCACCTTCAGCTTGGAGCTGGGGTTCAGCATGATGTACTTGATGGAATTCTGGACATTCTCTGTCCACGCCGCCAGCCATGTGACTGTGTTATCGGAGCATACCTCTTTCCACTGATGACCTGCTGGGGGCTCAGGGATCTTTTGGGTCCCTGCAGTAAAACAATTACCAAACATCATTTAAAGCCTTTGTTCTCTGAAATTCGAGAAAAGCAAGCATCTCTAGGTGGCTGTCCCACACTGTGGCCAATGGCTATGACCCGTAGCAGGGCTTCTGATTAGGGAGGGCCTCAGGAACAGCCTTCCAGCTGCTGTGACCAAACCAGCCGCCCAGCCTCCCTCTGTGTACACATAAAGACCAGGGTCAGACCAGGAAATGGGTGCCACCCAGCAAAGCCACCAGCTCTGCTACTCAAGACTCACAGACCACATAGCTGCACTGCACCAGCCTGCTCAGCCTGCTCAGGCAGGATGTGGCCAGGAACCCAGTTTACATGGCCTTAAGTAACACAGTAAAACAGCACCAGCAGAATTCTTGCTGTGAGTTCAAACCCTGACCCACTAGTAGACTATGTGCACAATCTGATTATGAAAAAAATGTTGAAAATGTGTAAGAGGGCTGGTGAGATAGCTCATCGGCATAAGCGCCTGCCTGGCAAGCACAAGGTCCTGAGTTTGACTTCCGATACCCACATAAAGGAAAAAGAGGGGCCGGTGATATCGCTCAGCGGAGCAAGCGTGAGGTCCTGAGGTTGGCTCCCAGTACCCACATTAAAAAAAAAAAAAAAAAAGAAAATGTGTAAGAAACATTCTGGCTGGGAAAAATCTCAACCCGGCAAAACACAGAGACTTCTCACAGTGCAGGATGGCCCTGCTCACAGTCAGGCACTGCCTGCCACAACCATAGTCCTTGGAGCCCCACAGGTACTGTGATACATGGGAATGGTGCGTGGTGTTAGCAGCTGCATGTCATACGACGTGCCCTTGTCCCAGAAGAGCTGAAGGACACAGATCACATTGCCAGGTGGCCAGAGTCCAGTATGAACAGGTTCGACCCAGCCCAGGCCCAGCACACACCCCCAGCTCAGTCTGGCTGCTCTGCACACCTGCTGCAGTTGATGACCACGTCCTCCGGCCTGATTCTCCTCTTCAGCATCCCCATCTTGAGATGGTCGCCACGACAACAGAACAGCCCAGGCGCTCTGTCTTGAAATTGCCTATTTTTTCTTGGTGGCCATCTAAAATACAGTAGCCAAACTCTTGCTCAAGTTTTTCTGCCTCTTCTTTTAGCTTCTGAGTTAATAAAAGTATACATGGATATTAGTAGTGAAGAATACAGAACCAACATGTAAGTTCCCTGTACTAACCCAGGACCTTCCCCTCCTTCCCTGCAGCTAAACCACACACACACCACACAGATAGCGTGTGTCCTCACAGTGGGAGGAAAGCTAGGCAACTTAGGAGGAAAGCTAGGCAGGTTCTAGAATAAGCCTGAATCCCCTGCAACCACTGGCTGAGAAGAGGGATGACTCTCCCCCAGGAGGGCCTGCAAAGTTGATATGTAAGAAATAACAGGTTTCTCCTAACTCAAGAGCACATGTATTAGGAAGCTCCATGAGACCGACCATGCTCCAAAGTCTTGTCCTAGTCTATGCTGCTCATGAAACTTCACACACTTCATATATGTTCAAGCATGCTCTAGGAAAACAGACTTACATTTTGAGCACATTTAATGGTGTCTGAAAAATAAAATAAAATAAAGGTGTCTAACTCCAAAGTGTCCAGAACTTGATGGAACAGGGCCTAGGTCTGGCCATATCTTCCAAGAGCCCCTCGTCCAGGGCAGCTCTTTAGGGGGCTTCTCTGAGGCCTTCTGCCTGCACTTGGCCCTGGCTGTACTCACACCCACCAGCCACTTCCACTTTGCACAGTGCTCCAAGCAGCCCAACCTGCTTCTCCTCCCTGGGGAGGGCTCGCCATGCTGTGGCTTTGTCTATGAAGTGTCTGTGGATCTCCGTGAAGTCACACTTGTCCAGGTGCTTGATGAGGCATCTCTCCTCTACTGTCATTTCCTGTACCAAAACAGAAGCATGTGCTCTCAGCATATGTGATACAGGCAAGTTCCCGTGGCATGGGGAGCCCCAGGCCAGGAGCCCATTCCACAAGGCTGCCATGACATCACAGAAGCAGGGGCATTGGACTGTGGACAGAGTGCCAAGGCCACCTCAGCCAACTATCAGCCTCTACCACCTGTCGGGTCAGAGGCTCAGGTGGAGAGTGGTGAGTTGAGGTTCCTAGTGCCTCCTCCCAGGAGTGCTCTGAACAAGCCACATGGCCTTGCCTGGGAATAGCACCACAACCCCAGCACCCACGCAAAGCTTAGATGCTCGCACACATGGCACACTCAGGACTGACAGGAACCGTTAGGGAACAGGATGTGTCCTCAGCATAGGCCTTAAGATTCAAAGACCCTGACATGAATCCTCCCAGCCTGGCTCCAACAGAAAATGACTCTGACATCACAAACACCATATCCTCCCTCATGCAAGGATACCTGCACCCCACACCACACTCCAGGTGAAAAAGACCCCTCTAGAGCTGGGCGTGGTGGTGCACACCTATAATACCAGCACTTGGTAGGCTCAGGCAGGAGAACTGCCACCAGCTCAAGGCCAGCCTGGGCTATACAGTGACTTCAAGGCCAGCCCAAACTACCTCGTGGGACAAAAAAAAAAAAAAAAAAAGCCTGCTAACAACAGATTCTAGCCCACTCACAGACTCAAATAACAAATACCACTGCCCCCATCAGACCTCAGCACCTCGGCACAATGGAGTCTGTCTACTACTGTGCCCTTCTCCTTTTTGTGAATGTAGGGGTGGGATTTGGTGGGGTGGCTGAGAACACAACTCTCCAAAAGCAATTCTGCAATATTTCAATAATAAAAATGGCTAAAACTTCTGACATAGTAATTCTACTTTTGAGATCCTATCCTAAATAAATCATCCATATGAGAAACTGAAAGAGTAAATAAGATCCAAAATGTACAATAGACATGGTGAATCAAAAAGAAACTGGTCAAAAGGAAAGAGAGACTGGAATAGGGAAAAGAAAGAAGGGAAAGGGAAAAAAAAAATTGTATATATATATATAAGATGGTTAAGATAGATACACTACCATTTTTACTTAGTTCATTGAAGAGTAAGGTTTGTGCCAATAATGTTTGGACAATTGAATGCTAATGTCTGGTGTCCTGAATAACTAACTTAAAGATAGTAATACGTAATGTATTAACCATTGTTACCCTCCTATTATGTTGGTTTGAAAATTTGTTCTTCTTTTGATTTGTTTTGTTTTTTCTTCTCTTTAAAATAAAAAAAAATAGGGCCGGTGAGATGGCTCAGCGGTTTAAGCGCCTGCCTTGCAAGCGTGAGGGCCCGAGTTCGACTCCCGGAACCCACATACGAAAAAGGGGCCGGTGATATCGCTCAGCGGCACGGGCGCCTGCTGGCGCGCGAGGTCCTGAGGTCGACCCCCCGGTACCCACCAAAAAAAAAAAATAAATAAAAATAAAAAAAATAAAAAAAAATAATAATAAAAAAATAAATCATCCAATACCAATGTAATGATGATAATTACAGCATTAGAGACAATTAGAGAAAGAAATAATCCAGAAAGCACTAATAAATTATAGCAAATTCATTCAATGGAATATTAAGAAACTAATAAAAAAAATCTTATTCCATGTGTGCTGCTTTAATAAGCTGAGACTGGGTAATTTAAAAGCAATAGAAATGTATTTCTCATGGTTCTGGAGGCCGGGGAGGCCAGGCCTAGCATGTGCAAGGTCATGACTCCAGCATCTGGTGCTGAGCCCAGTCTCAGCACCTTGGTGGCACATTGCACACTGGGTCTTCACACAGCAGGAGGGACAGTGGCATAAAGGCCTGGCTAGTTCCTTCCAGCCCTTCATCAGGCATGAATTCCACTCAGTAAGGCAGAGCCTGCACAGTATAAACATCTCCTAGAGGCCTCACTGCTTAATACTGTTACATGGGCAATTCAGTTCCAATAGGAATTTTAAAAAGGACAGACTTTCAAACCACAAGCTGGGCAGCTGGGCATGGTAGCACATACCTGTAATCCCAGCACTTGCGAAGCTGAGGTAGGAGAATTGCCACAAGATAGAAGCCAGCCTGAGCCACACAGTGAGTTCAAGGCTAGCCTGAGCTACATAGCAAGTCCCTATCTCAAAAAAAAAAACCAAAACAACAACAACAACAACAAAATTCAAACCACAGTAGAAAATAGTATGATGATTATATAACAATAGGAAAAAGTTAATACAATCTTGTTGTTTACTGGGGGAAAACTACACTATTTCCATACTGATGACAATTATTTAAAAATCAATGACAGTGAAAAGCCAGAGGACAGGCACAGAAGGTACTGGCTACAGGCAACTGGTTTCTCCTCAACAAAAATACTGCAGCTCTTCTTCCAAGAGCCCAACAGCCCTTAGCCCTGGGGCCTGCTCCAGGCTCAGCTGTTCCTCATAAGAGAGAGGGGTGACAGAAGATCCTGCCTCCTCCTCTGAGGAGCTCAGGGAAACACCCTGGGACTGGATGAAGCCACAGCCACAGGTCAGCGGCCTCCTTATCTCTCCTGGTAAATTGGGTTCTTCCATTATTTCTGTGTACTTGGCACCACTGGCAAGCAGAAAAAGACTACCTTTCCTACCTTTGTTAACAACCGAGAGAAGTACCACACAGAAGAACACAGCTGGCCCACTCACTCCACTTAGTTCTAGATACACCAAGGCTATACTACCAGTGCGATGAGGTGAGCACCATGATGGAGGAAGATGCCAGAAACAGACTCGACCCCCGAGACAGGGCAACAGTCCCCACCAACAGTGCTGGGACAATCAGAGACCCACAAGAGAACCTGAACTTTGGTCCAGCTCTTCTACTACAAGCTCTAAGTCGGTCCAGGTATTAAACCTAAATGTAGACAGACCTAAGGTAAAGCCCAGAACTGTGAAACTTCTAGGGGAAAAAAAAAATACAAGAAAAATCTTTGTGGCCATAGGTTAGGCAAAGATTTCTTAGCCACAACACCAAAAGCACAAGCCATAACAAGAAAATGATATACTGGATTTCAGTGACATTACATCTTCACCCAGTGATGTTCAAGAGAATAAAAATGTAGGCCATACCTGCAGTGAATATGTTTTGCAAATCATACTTCTGATAGAATCATAGACAGAAAAAAAAAATAGACAGGACATAAAAACACTGATAAATTGGGCCGGTGAGATAGCTCAGTGGCATAAGCACCTGCCTGGCAAGCGCGAGGTCCTGACTTCGACTCCCAGAACCCACATATGAAAAAAGGGCAGGTGATAACGCTCAGTGGCACGGGCGCCTGCTGGCACATGAGGTCCTAACATCGACTCCCGGTACCTACAAAAAAAAAAATTACTGATAAATTGAATAATTGATAAATTAACATTTTCTGTTCATCTAACAATCTCAAAAAAGCACCAGGCGTGGTAGCACATGCCTGTAATCTCAGCACTCAGGAGACTGAGGCAGGAGGGTTGCTGCAAGTTTGAAGTCAGCCTGGGCTACATAGTGAGTTCAAGCCCAGCCTGAACTGCAAAAAGCCTGCTAAACATGCATCTGGCAAAGGACTTATCTCCAAGACATGCTTCAAAAGCTCCTATAGGGCCGGTGAGATGGCTCAGCGGCATAAGCACCTGCCTGGCAAGCACGAGGTGCTGAGTTCGGCTCCCGGTACCCACATTAAAAAAAAAAAAAAAAAGCTCCTACAAGTTAAGAAAGAACAGAGAAATGGCTCAGTTTTTTTTACATGGACAAAAGTCCACAGAAGAAAATGTCTAAGTGACAAACAGACACACGAAAAGGCTTGGTATCATTGCAATCAGGGAAAGGCAAATGACAACCACAGCAGGATACAGCAGTGGCCCATCATAGACCAGAGGGGCCCTTGTGCCTGTGGTAGGCACGTAGCCAGCCCAGCCTGGCGGTTTCCAGTAAGTGGCTTCGTGTGTGGCCTGTGACCCAAGTCTGTGAGGGGGATCTTGCAGGTGTCCGTGCACCAACCCACATGGGGGTGTTCACAGCAGCTTTAAACATGATGGCCGAAACTGAAAATGACCCAATGTGATGAATATGGACAGGGACAAGTAAACAGTATTCCTTCATACAACAGACTTATGAAGAAGATGCTTCATACACAGTAGCACAGGGACAAGCACAGGTACTGAAAGAAACCCCAGGGAGAGTACAGGGATTCTTGCCAGAGGACACACATGAAACCCAGCTGGGATGGACAGGGAGATTAGGTCCGGCTCACATGTAACTCAGTTTTTTTAAGATAAATAAAGAGTTCTGGGATGTAATTCAGTGGAACAGTGCTTGCCTCGCATGTGCAAGGTCATGGGTTCAAACCCCTATTAAACCAAAAAATCAATCAATAGATAAATAAAAATGAGAAGATAGAAACCTAATACCACCTTCATCTTCCCACCAAGTGCTTGTTTTCTGGGAGAAGAAACTGCCTTTTCTGGCCTCCTCCAATCTCTTTCTTCTGAGAGCTGCACTGTCCTCAAGTTGCACTGGGGCAAGTTCACAGCGATGTGGTTCCACTCCCTCTGCCTGCCTCGGTGCAGGTCACACTGGGCAAATATGGCAGCTACTGCCACCTGGATGGCTGCAGAGATGGCAGCAAGATTGGGACTGTGGCCCCTGGGGGACCCAGCCAGCCACCACAGCCACCGGTGATGCATACCTTTCGCCAGTCATTGAAGAAGTTATTTTGGAAAACTTCCTTTGTTGCATATTCATGATCCAACATTTTCCCATAAAAAGTGGCAATCTCCTCAGCTGCCAGACTCAACTTCACGGGCTTTCCTGCAGATATCCAAAGACATCTAATAAGGAACCGGCCATAGGCTCACTCCCAGTGCACACAGTCCTCTTACTCTAAAGTGTGCTTTAAAAGCCAGTTGCAAGGTGCTCCCGCCGCCTGAGGTGGGGAAGCCACATGGGACAGTGCTTCCTCTTTGGTCTCTTGATGCTACTGCTGCTGTGGTCACCACACAACCTGACGTGCATGCTCAACCCAGAGTCTGTCCTGCCCCCACAAAAGGCCCTGTAGCAACCTCCCATTGGGATCCACAACAGCATCTTCCGCTACGAGGAGGCTTTGGCACGCACATTGCTTCGCCTTCTGCCAGAGTACCAGGATCCAGAGATTGTGCAGACTTGGGATCGGAAAAATTGACTTCAAGTGACATCATGGTAGACATGGGTGTCCCTCAGAGACACTGATACGACCGTCACCAGAGGTCTTTCATAGAGGCCATGAATTCACTGTCCCCTGGGAAGCCATGGCAGACCAAGCTGAGAGCCGTGAAGGACTCATCTATCTGCACTTCAGGCACAAGCTGCTGGTCCAGTTGCTGGGCACTAGTGAAGAGGACAGCATGGCAGACACTCCATGACAAGATGTATGAGAACTTCATGGACAAGGTGGATGCAGTGCACAATGGGATTTCCCAGTGGGAGGGGAAGCCTTGATATGCCCTGACCGCTAATCTGAGTTCCCAAATTGCTCGACTTAATTCCACCTAGAACCAGCCCAACCAAGACACCAAGGCAGGGTTCATGCGTGTAATGAATCTGGCTCAGATCCATTTTCTGCAGAGACTTGATTGCTACCAGCATAGCTGGCTGCCAGCCAGGGCCTTGGTGGAAGAGGCCCTAGCCCAGCAATTCCAGGTAAATCCAAGTGGCGAGATAGTGGAACTGGCAAAAAAGGCAGATGCCCCTGGAAGAAGCATCTACCACCTGCAGTCTGGACTGTGCCCCCTACACACACACCACTGCCTTTGCTATCTACACCGACGAGGCTGGACAGTGGCGGATGCAGTGCATGCCCATGGAGCTCCACTCCGTATAGAGCCAAAGCAGGGACTTTGGGAAGAAGCCCTGGACCAGGTCAGTGGAATCCCTGGGTGCATCGTTGTCTACGCCAGTAGCTTCATTGGTGGGTACTACACTCAAGAGGGTGCACTGAGCATGGCCCATGCCACCTTGGCCAAGGCTTAGTACCCACCACAAATCCTTTAGTCCAATCAAACTTTTTCCATCTCTTAGGAAAAAAAAAAAAAATGCCAGCTGCAGAGGTACTTGCCTGAAATCCCAGCTACTTGAGAGGTTGAGGCAGGAGTTCAGGGCCAATCTGAACAACATTGTGAGACCCTGTCTCAAAATAAATAAAAAAGGTCTGGGGGCATAGCTTAGTGGTAAAGCACTTACCTAGATGTGCTAGGCCCTGTGTTCAATCCCCAATACCACAAAAATAAATGAATCAAAAAGAAAAAGAATTAATAATAAAAATAAAGTATCCTTTTGTATACATCATGCCATGAGCAAAGAACTAGATGTTTGTTTGTTTGTTTGTTTGTTTTATATGCGGGTACCAGGAGTCGAACTCAGGACCTTGCGCTTGCCAGGCAGACACTTATGCCGCTGAGCTATATCACCGGCCCTAGATGTTTGTTTTTTAAGTTCAGAAGCACATTCTAAAAAATGATTAGTGTACCCAAGTAAAGGAAACTGCCATGAGTGTCCTGGAGCAGGTCCTGAGAACAGAACAGTTTTCAATAGCTACAGTTATTTTCACCTTTCTTCCTTTACATTGTATGTTACTTTTTCGTGTGGTATTGGGGACTGAACCCAGGGCTTTCACACTGAGCTACATCCCCAACCTTTTATTGTCATTATTCTTACTATTATTATTATGACATTTTTGAGACAGGGTCTTGCTAAGTTGCTGAATTGCCAAGGCTGGATTTGAACTTTTGATCCTCCTGCCTCATTCCCAGAGTACTGGGATTACAAGCATCCGCCACCATGCCCAGCTGCTACTATATCTATATTATGTAAAAACACAATATATACAATTTTTAAATTTTATTTATTTGTTTGTTTGTTTATTGTGATGCTAGGGATTAAACCCAGGGCCTCACGCATGCCAGGCAAGTGCTCTACCACACAGCTATGTCTCAGCCCAACAGGTACAATTTTAAAATACAAATTTCCACATAGAAATTATAAAAGCAAAATAAAATTGACACTTTGCAGCAGGAAAGTGAGTAATTACAGCTATAACCTTTCAAAAATCTTCAACTCTGCTCAATGAGTTTCCTATACCTTATCATAAGGTCAGTGTGACTTGAACAGATGGGTGGAGGGATACACAAGTGACGCCGCAGAGGAGCAAAATGCTACAGTGGGTGAGGTGTGTGTGCACAACAAAATTCAACAAAATTCAAAATTCAACTGAGAAGTTTTTGTAACAAAATGTCAGAAATGATACATATGCATTAGTTTGGTGATAAGGAAAAAAGCATTTGTGATCCATAGCAGCAATCTTTTACAACAGAGGCCTCTCTGAAAAACAAATGTGCTTGTGCTTGTATACATGTGTGTGTGTGTGTGTGTGTGTGCGCGCGCGCGCGTGTGTGTATCTAACCCTGTTAATGGCTTGGTGTGGCTTGGAGGACACAAGGTTTTATTTTTTAGCAGAGATGCCAAAAATGGATGGAGACAGGTAAATCACAGCATAGAACCAAGTAAAACTCCCAGGCACTGGGTAGACAGCCAGGACCCATGGCAGCTGCCATGAGGGGATGGGCAGGCAGCCAGCTGGCCCTGGGGGTCCTGACTCTAAAGGCAGCTAAGTGTATACGTAAACAACTGGCTCTGCTGGGTATGGTGGCATATGCCTGTAATCCAGCACTCAGGAGGCTGAGACAAGAAGATCACTGTGAGCTGGTGGCCAGCCTAGGCTACCCAGTGAGTTCAAGACCAGCCTGGAATACATAGCAAGGCCCTGTCTCAAAAACATTAAAAAAAAAAAAAAAAGAAGAAGAAGAAAGAGAGAAAGAAAGTACTGGCTCCATTTCTCACTCAGGAAACATACAATGGGGTCAAATAACTGTTACACACATGGTCATTTGGACACATACAGTACATGCACACTCAGATACCATGGGAAATAGAGACACCAGCCCTCACCCACATTGGTCCTGGGCACAGATATGCACAGCCAGGTGGACCCAGGAGATGGAACAGACAGAGGGAAGGCCGCGGAGCCAGAGGTTGCTTACCCAACCCTGCTAGGTGCTGGTGAGCACAACCTTGGCCCCTGGAAGCTTCAACCCATGTCTCCACTCCCCTGCAGCTGCCCTCGGTTTCCAGGGGAGGCTCAGCAGACCCCTGCACTTCTCCTGGCATCCTTGCACCCCACTTGTGGGAAGGCCAGTAGGTCTCAGTGCACAGACCCCATACAGAGAGGAGCACTGCGGCAGGCACAGCAGGCACACAGTGACCCTGGTGGGGGCGTGGCACAGCAGACCAGCACACGAGAGGAGCGGCCTTGCCCTGGAGTCCTACCATCATAAAAGAAGCGCACTCCCTCAGGAAGGGGCTCATAGGCGGGGGCAAATATGGGCCTCTGTGTTCTAGCTGTCTCCACTTCACTCTGTCCTTGCTCCGCTTCTCTTCCCACCTGAAAAGACAGCCGAGAGAGGGCTAGCTACCAAGTGCTGCCTGCACATGCCAGCCAGGGCCAGCCTTCTGTGTTGGCCCACTGACTTCCCCACAGGGGCACGCAGGTGGGCTCCATGACCTGCAGAGGAGGAAGACAAGGCCAGAAAGGAGAGCAGTCCTGGGCCATCCTGCCAGAGAGTGCCCCCCAGAATTGGCGCAAGATGAGCTGCCAAGACAGACTCTGGCGAGCCTAGGTGAGTGGAAGGGTCCAGGGAACACTCCTCTCCAAGGCTAAGGGGCCTCTCCAATAAGGCCTGGTCAGAGCTGGCCTAGAATCCTCTGGAACATTTTGACAGGGTCCCACAGACCCCTCCACATGGCCGCCTCACGTGGCAAGTAGAGTGTGGCTGTGATTGGACAGCCCTTTTTTTGACGCGCTGGGAGTTGGGGGGGCACTAGTGGGGCAGGAGTGAGGACAAGGACAGAGGCAGGAAGCCTCTGGGGTGGGTGAGGCTTGGATAGCACCAACATAGCACTCCCCCAAGTTCCATGAGGCATCCCCTCATTCTGTCCCCAGATCTTTCCCAAGCCAGGGCATCCTCTCCCAGGCAAACCTGATCCCAGAGGCAATCAGACATGACCCATCATGGGGCCACACCACGTCCTAACCCTGCTTCAACTCATCATCTGTTCATATGGGTCTACCCTGGGTCACCATCACTGTGGTAGGCCCAGGGGTCACACAGACACCAAGAAACTGCAGAGGGGAAACAAGCAGAACCAGATCCTGAAACATCTAGAAGCCTGGCGGCGGGGCTCTCTGCCACCTGAGCCCCAGCTCCATCACTAGAGGCAAAAGGAGCAGTCCCAACACAGGCAGCAGCAGTACTAAGGGCAGAGTGCAAAACATGGTGGAGGTGGAAAGAGAGATGACCACTCCTCCCCAGGCATAAAGACCAGTCAGATGCTTGGGCCTCAGAGCTTGGCAGCCCTCCTTCGCTGGGCCTGGTAGCCTCACTAGTGGAAGTAAGTCTCTGGTGGTATGACAAGAGAAGGATGTGAGCGACAGACATTCTGAAAGGGACTTTCTGACAGTTTTTGCAGAGAAGCACTGGGGAGGGTTAGGAGGAGCAGAGAGAGTGATTTGGGCAGAGCTGACAAGCTTCAAAGAAGCTGTTGGGATTAGCCAAGAGTAGTGCCTGTAATCCCAGCACAGAGGGAGGCTGAGGCAGGGGGATCTCAAATTCAAATCCTATCTGGAAAACTTAGTAAGAGTGTCTCAAAAAAAGAGTGGGGATTGGGGAACACCCCAGGGTCTGATCCCCATACCACAAAAAACAAAACAAAACAAAACAAAATGGTAGGCTTAAGGACATTCTGGGGTGGTATAAAGGAGCTCTTGGACAAACTGTGTGATGCATGTGTATGCTCTGAGGGATGACGGAGAGGAAGGAGGTGGGCAGGGCAGCACCCTGAACCACAGGGCAGCCATCAGCCTGTCCCTGAGGCTGGAAGCTGCAGGCACAGGAGTCCTACCTGGAAGTGATGAACTGAATTGGCCTCCCAAGTGCTCTCACAGAACAGGGGCCAGAATCTGGAAGCCTAGGGGGTTGGGGGTGTCATGTATACCAGGTGGGTGGGGAAAGGAGTGAGAAAGGAGGTAGGGTATGGAAAATATGGCAAAGCTGGCTGGGGAAATAAGCAGGACCAGTTATTACAAGATCCCTCTCCTGTTTGGCCCAAGTTCACTCTGCAGAGCCAGTTTTTCCCTTACCCCTTTACCCCTCACTTTTCAAATAAAACTTTTGGCACCATTTCCATTTTTGGCTTGTCACCTTTAATTCTTTGTTTAAGGCAAGAAAGACCTGGATACATTTAACTGGTGAGCCATTTCTAAAAGAAACTACCTGATAACAGGAGGGGCCTGTTGAATCCAAAACTCTTCATGGGTCAGAGACAGTGCTGTCGGTCTCACAGGTTCTATGGTGTTAAATAGCTCCACCCACCTTATTCCAGCATACCAGGGTGGCACTGACAGCAGGTGCCGCTAAGAATTAAACTAAGAGGGCCAGCGATATGGCTCAGCGGCATAAGCGCCTGCCTGGCAAGCGCGAGGTCCTGAGTTCGACTCCTGGTACCAACATAAAAAAAAAAGAATTAAACTAAGATATTTTCTCATAGATCCACCAAAGAGTTATCCCAGCACCTGGGTGTGAGAAAATGTGAAAAGCATGACTCTGAACTGACAGTAACACTGGTCACTAAAGCCACTGAGTAGATCCTGCCAGCACCCCCATTTCCCAGACAAGGACACTGAGGTCAAGGTTAAACAAGTTGCTGGCCAACCGCTGAGCAGTGTGTGGGGTGCTGCATTGTGGTGACTTTCATCTGTCCCTTCAGATGGGGATACCAAGCGCTGCCATCAGAAGCAAGTCCCTGCCCCCTTACCACCCACTGCTCCTTCTGAAGCATCTGCTTGCACCTTTGGAGGGAAGAGCACCATCTGGGATCGCTGCCCAGCCCAGCGGGACTGGCAGCAGGGCCCTGCCTCCCCAACCACTCCCTGAGCCCCTGAGCTCCCTCAGGCAGAGGCTGTAGCGATAGCACATCCACAGAGGGCTGTCACCGCAAGACACCACCCCCGGAGCACTAAGTGACAACCAATAAACTCTCCTGGCCATAGGGACGCTTGAGGCAACCTCCATGTGCAGGCAGTGAGGCTGGGACTTGGAAGAGCAGCATCTCAACCACATTCCCAGAACCAATAACACGCCAGCAAGCTAAAGGCCTGGGGTGTGCGCTGGACGCTTTGGCCCCAGGTCAGTGAGCCAAGGTAGGAGAATCGCTGGGAATTGACCTGGGAACCCGAGAATCCAGACTCGAGGAGACCAGTTCTAAACCAAACAAGAACAGAGGCCTAGGCATAGCCACGGGGAGCGCGAGACCCGACACTCTGGGCAGGACTGGGTTCCAGGTTTCGGCGGGTCGTACGTGGTGTGGTGCGGCTGCCCTTCAGGTTACCCGAGATTTTGATGGGGGGACCGAAGATCCTGTGACTCTCCCTCAGGGTAGTACCCGATTCGCACTCAGCTCTAGTCTGGTTCACGTGCCCGTCTTACCCAGCTGTGCCGGCCTGCGGCTCGGTCCCGGAGGCCCAGCGGCAAGGAAACTTCCCGAGCCGCAAGCGCATCACCCTGCGGAGCCCCAGCAGCACGCCGGCCTTCATCTGCTCCGCGGCTTCGCTCCTAGGAAAGCAAGGCTGCCGGCCCGCCCCAGCCCCGCCCACCCCTACCCCGGAACCCGTTTACACCACTCCCCCACACACTCACCCTGGCAACCCGCCAGCCCCCACCCACTGACAGAACCCCACCCAACGCCATCCAGGCCCCACCCACCGCGAGTCCCGCCCCACCGCCGGCGGCCGCAGGTCCTCAGCGTTGCCTCTCTATTCCAGCGCCTACCCAGGGCAGTAAGCGCACCTGGTAGGTCCTTTCCAGGCAGGGGGAAAGGGACCCCACTTGTTCAGAGGGCCCTACCTCATCACATAATTCAAGCTACCTAAGTAGCAAAACATAGCAAATGCCAGCACTTCCAGAAGGACACAGAACCGGCAGATTCCAGCTGTCCAGCCCAGTGCAGCCTCCTGGGGTGACCGAGCAGATTCAGTAGAAGGCCTGCAAAACAATCTTCGTTGACCAGCCCCTCACCCCAAGGAGACCAAAGACCGGGTACAGCTGGAGCTTCCTTTCCCACTCGAGGTCTCAGGATGACCATGCTGGCCCCGAGTCCTTTCAGGCAGGATGACCAAACTGCCAAACCTCTACACCAGTAGCCAGCTGCACCAACCAACATCCCAGAGCTGTACAGCCTTGATATATGACTGTAATTCACACACTAGGAGGAATACAGTGGAGACAGGCAGGAAGGGCCAGCACACCCTGGTAGGACCGTCCAACTTTCACCAGCTTGTTTGTTTTTCACTGGCATCTAGTGGCTGGAGACACCAACACAGATGTTGGGCTGCACAGGGCTGCCCCTGCTGGCTCCAGGACCCATGCAGCCTGTAGCTGCCCCTGTCACCTCAGAATGGGCAACCCAACTGCTGCAGGAGGACACAGGATAGACAGACAGCCACCCCCCCAGGTGCTGCTGAAAGGCTGCATGCATTGTTTTTCACAGTCCTTTCTACAAAGCAGGAAGACATCCCAGCACAGGCCCATCACTGCTTCACCCCAAGACTGAGACCCCTGTGTCTCCACTACAGGCTCCTTAGGTTTCATAAGAGGCGTGGCAGAACAAAACCCTCTCAACTCTCCAGACACTCTCCAACTCTCAGAAAATACATCTGACAAAACCCAACATCCTTGCATGATGAACAACAAAGGCAACACAAAAAACCACAATCCAGGAGTGGAAGGGCCTTCCTCCATCCGATAACATGACTTCAACAAAAGCCCCACAACCAAGTGAAGGACTAGATGCTTCCCCTGAGGTCCGGAATGAGATCAGGATGTCGTTCTGACCACTGCTGCTCAACACTATACCAAGGTCCTAACCCGAGCAAATGGCCAAGCAAAGGACAGAAAAGGATCCAGGCGAGATAGGAAGACCTGAGTTGTCTCTACCTATAGATGGCATAGTCCTCTGTTTAGGAAATCCCAAAGAATCCACAAAAAATTAATAGAACCAATAAACAAATTCAGCCACATTACAGGCTACAAGAGCAATATATGGACATCAGTTCTGTTTCTTTACACCAGCAATGAACAGTGCAAAAAGATCTGAACAAACACTGCTTCAAAGACAATATCTAAATGCACAATAATTCCATAAAAAGATGTTCAGTACCATCAGCCATTAGGGTAAGGTAAATCAAACCCACAACAATATTGCTTTGCACCAAGATGGCTGCAGTCGAAGTGCTGGGAGGGGGGAGTAATGGGACCCCAGCTGGGTATGGCCAGATCAGAGAAGTCAGACCAGAAGACATTTTTCTATAAGGGTCTGCCCTCATTCCCAGGTCTAGGCCACCTGCCTTTGTGCCCTCCTTCTCACCAGACCAGCAGGGCGTACCCAGCGGTGGGAAGTCAGGTTGTCACAGCAAGTAAGAGGAGCCTGTTTTGCAAGGAGACCAGGCTTGGGAGATGTAATCATTTTCAGTGGACGGCTGTGCACACAGGAGCTGATACCCATAAGACCTCCTGACCCTGAAGCCCACATGGTGAGGCTGTGGCTGCAGTGGCTGCGTACAGGCAGTGCTGCCCAGCAGAGGTAGTGGGAATTACAGCGGTACCTTGGGTCACAAACTTAACTCGTTCCACGATTCTGGGGAAAATGACCAAGTTCGTGTTCCTTCAGGGAAGATGGCCAAGGTCGTATTTGTCACCTGAGGAAGATTTTGCAAATGGAAGCAAATTTTGCCAAACGCTTCTGTTTGCAAACCTAATTGTTCGCAAACAGAAGCGTTCATGAACCAAGGCACCACTGTACATTGTTGAGAAGCCAGATTTCAAAAGAAAAAGGTGAATTTGATTTCAATAACATAATTTTTACCAATATATTCAAACATCGTCATCCCAATATAAAGAATGAATGAACCGGTACATGTCCTTTTTCTCACCCTGGCTGTGCACCTCACATCTACAGCACACAGCGCTGCAGCTTGTGCCCACCTGTAGGATACAGCAGGGGGGGGTGGCCCAGGGGCTTCTATCTGCTCCTCTTTCTGGCAGCTGTGTGACCTTGGACAGATTACTTAAGTTCTCTGAACCTATCTCTCACCTGAAAAATAGAGCTCCAACAGCTCCCTCATAAAGATCTGACCAAAAAGCAACACAGGTACACAGCATCATCAAAGCCAACTCTCTCTACTGAAGCCAAGAGATAGGGAAGGTTAGGTGGATAGGGTACAGGTCCTGAATAGGTAAGTAGTTAGCATACTAAAATGGACCATCAGGGCCTAATGAGATACAAGAGACAAAGTCATCCTTAACCAAATGGGAGAGACCTTGGAGGAAGTGAAATGCAAAGGAAGCAGCTTGCTTTCCAGACATCAAAGGCCTACCTGCAACCAGGAGCATCCCTGCTTTCTGTCATGTACACTGGTCCCAAAAATGTACAAAAACCCGATGGACCTAAATATCTACAGTGTCCACTTTATGGGACACCCCTCTTCAACTAGTGGTGAGCTTCTCTTTTATTCTTTCTAATAAACACACATTTGGTCACACCCCATCGCTTGCCATTTGCTGTTTTGTCGGCTTCAATCTTCATTGCTCCAAAACAAGGACCCAAGGTCCAGTTACACCAGTGCCGAAAACCCATATCCCTGGATTGCCAATGCGGGCAAGCCTTCTGGATTGCATTCTATGCCTCCGACAGCCTGCGGCACCGCGTCCATTTGTCGTCAACCCCTCCTCCCATCCTGGGAAGGCTGCCCGATCCAGGTGGGAGGGGATGGTCACAGACCATCTCTACTGCAGCACTCCTTGCCCTTCTGCCCTTTCATGCCCGCCTTCTTCAGCTCAGCTGCCTCCTGGCCATCTTTCTTCTCTTGGACACCAAGGCATCACCTGGTTCCTCCTCCATTTCCTCTCTGCCCCCAGGTGGCCTCCTGCTACTCCTAGTCTTGACTCGGTCCTCCGTAGGTGCCCACTGTGTTCGCTCTTGAAGCTCACTGTCCTCTCCACAGTCTGCCAGTTTCATTCCAGGTCACTATTCTACCTTCCATCCCTTTAGATTTGGGGACCCTTCCCCCCCTTGCTTTGTCAGCCTTCCTTTTCCTCCCTCTCCTGGGTGCCAGGGTCTCTGGGCTTGTCTCTCTGTATCTCTTCTCCCATCTTTGTGCCCCCACTAGACCTTCCACGGTCTTCTCTTTTGACTCTCTCATCCTGGAGCTCCCCTCATCTTGGCATCTCTGCCCATTTGACTCCTCTCCCGAGGCAGCTCATCTCTGGCTCCCTGCAGCCAAGCTCCATGTGTGCACTGCTGTCCCCAGGAGGGCTTCAGGCAGGCTCCTGGCTTCAGGCTCCAAAGAGGGTACCCATAGCTGTCCTGCCAGGTGCTACCTTTGATGTTATCTCTCTCATGTTCTGCTCTTGGGTCTTGAGGCATGGCCCAGCAGAGGAAATCTTTTGTCTCCTAAGGGCTGCCGTTATCTCAACTTTAGGACCTCCACGAGACCTTGGGACCTGGACCAGAACAGAGAGAATGCACTGTGAATGGGTGGCACCCACGGGCTGTGCCCACCCCAGAGACCCCCCCCAAGAAAGAGGAGAAAGGTGGCATAGCACCCCTGTAACCCCCCACCAAGACCACCTCACAGTTTTATAGACAGCTGAGTTAGGTAGAAATGTTATAGGCAGTCAGACAGGGCTAGACCCTCTAGAGAGGCAACACAAAAGATGAAAACACACTACAACTGTGGCCAGAGGAGCATCTGTTGGAGGCAAGGCCTCAAGATAAAGATGGAGGGCCGGTGAGATAGCTCAGAGGCATAAGTGCCTGCCTGGCAAGCGCGAGGTCCTGAGTTCAACTCCTGGTACCCACATAAAAAGGAAAAAAGGGCCAGTGATATCGCTCAGTGGCACAAGCACCTGGCGAGCGCAAGGTCCTAAGTTCGACCCCTGGTACCCACATTAAAAAAAAAAAAAAGAAAGAAAGAAAGAAAGAAAGAAAGAAAGAAAGAAAGAAAGAAAGAAAGACAAATCAGGGCCATGTGGTTCTAATTAACACCTCCAAGTGAACTCTGGAAAATGGCTTCTTGGCCTCTGCCCTGTGTCCTCAGTCCAGGCAGTAACTGAAGGAATAAGCAAAGGTCCCAGCTTGGGGTCACTCTGAGCTCTAGACAGGCATAAGCCAGGCCAGGCCACACTGCCAGCATCAACCCTGGCCCAGGCACAAAAGCCACACAGAAGGACACTGTGTGGGGAAAGGTGTACACCACGCCACACTATGCCACGCTGTAACGCCCAGGGGTGAACAGCCAGCCACTGCTCTGCTGAGTCACACCACTGCTCTGTTGGAACACAGCTCCCAGTGACCCTAAACCCAGCAGCAGTAAAGAGCTAAAGAAGCAGTTTGAGGGCCAGTGAGATGGCTCAGTGGCATAAGTACCTGACTGGCGAGTGCGAGGCCCTGAGTTCAACTCCCAGTACCCACATACGAAAAAAGGGCTGGTGATATCGCTCAGCAGCACGGGAGCCTGCTGGCACGCGAGGTCCTGAGGTCGACCCCCGGTACCCACAAAAAATAAATAAATAAATAAATAAATAAATAAATAAATAAATAAATAGTTTGAAATAAAAGAAGACAACTTATTTGAAGATGGGGAAGGAAGAAAAGATAAATGACAGGCAACTACTGTCATTTCACTACTGACGAGTAGTGAAAATTCAAAAGTAAATTGCTCGTGGATTTCATGTCTGCAGCTCCTTTTATTGAGATTCTCATCCCAGGTAGGCTCCTGGAATCTGATTGGCTCCCTGGCTTGTCTTCATCCTAACCTTGGATTTCTTCTGGCCAGGACATTTCCCTGTCCTTTGGTGGAGGGTAAGATTATAGGTGGGGGTCCTATGGATAGGTAGCTGAGGTTTAAGGATTAAGTAAACGGCAAATTTGTGATTCTTATGTTAATCAAGCTACCTAGGAATTTCCCAGTCCTTAGTTTCTTCCTCATTCTTTGCCTTTGTCTTTCTAATTGATCAAGTCTAGCTGTCTTTGCCTTTCTCATTACTAGAGTCTGGCTGCAGAGATCAAAGCTGCCTTATTAATTTGGAATAAAGCTCAATGAGAACTTCATCCTATCTTTTCCCTACCTATGGGGCCTCTACAACACTAGGGGAGAGAGAGCAGTCCCAGTGCCACTTTGCTGTCTTATTTCACCATGAAGTCCCATTAGGAAACCAGACACTGTGATCACCTGCTGTCCTCTTGGTCCTGCCAGCAGCCCTCATCATGCATGCATTCCCAGGAAGCTGCTCTTTGGAATCATGCTTATATGTTTCTTTGTTGACTGAGATGTTTACCTGGCTTTTTTTCTTGGGTGGCTTTTTGTGGTTCTTGGTCCTTCCCAGCTTATTGATCCATGCGTATCTAGAAGATAAAGTCACAAATAAACATAAATCTGCTGTTTACCTTGTAGGGATAGGGGACACTCTAGGTAGGGAAAGGATAGGATGAAGTCCTCATTGAGCTTCATTAAAAATTAATAGAGGCCCTTCTAAAAGCAGCTTTTGCCTCTGCAGTTAGACACAAGCAATTGGAAAGACAAAGAAAAGAAAGTGGAAGAAACCAGGCCAGGCAAGGTCCCAGGTAGCTCAATTAAAACAAGAATCGCACACTTCCCCTTCACTCAATCCTTAAACCTAAACTACCTTTCATAAGGTCCCCACCCATACTCTTATCCACCACCAAAGGACAGGGAAAAGTCACATGGCCAGACAGAATCCATGGTTAGGATCAAAGACAGCCAGAGAGTCAATCAGATTCCAGGACCCTACATGGGGAGAAGGATCCCAATAAAAAGAGCTGGAGACACAAAAACCCCACAGGTATTCACTTTTGAATGCTCCCTACTCATCCAGAGTAGTTGTCTGTCATCTCCTCTTTCCCCTTTCCCCACCTTCAAATAAATCATCTTCTTTTATTTTAAACTCTGCTTCTTTAATTCTTTATTGACACTGGGTTTACGATCGCTGGGAGCTGTATTTTCCAGCAAAGCAGTGGCTCACTGTCCACCCCTGGACGTTAAAAATTAGAGTCTGCCATTTTAAAAATGAGGAGCCATGCATGGTGGCACACACCTGTAATCCCAGCACTCAGGAAGCTGAGGCAGGAGGAGTGCCCTAAATTCGAGGCCAGCCTGTGCTTCATAGTGAATTTCAAGGCCAGCCTGCAAGACAAAGCAAGACCCTGTCTCAAAAAAGTGGAAAAAAGGGCTGGTGAGATAGCTCAGTGGCATAAGTGCCTGCCTGGCAAGCATGAGGTCCTGAGTTCAACTCCCAGTACCCACATTAAAAATAAAAAATAAAAGAAAAAGAGGAAAAGATTTGAAATAACCTTGTAGAAGCCTTCCATCTTTTTTAATGGGCTTTTCCCCCCCTTACTAGAAAGTATGCTTGGAAAGTAAGAGTAGATCCAGAAGCAGGGCACAGCAAGCCTCTGGTCCTGATCCCAACACCATAGAGGTGGGGCATCCTTCACAGGAAACCTGTGGCTGCGAGAACAGCAGACAGTAGTATTACAGGCAGCTAAATTAGATAAAAATTAATTATACTGTCAGAGAGGGACTGGGCTCTCAAGGAAGTCAGTGAAAGTGGAGACATCAGACTTGTGGCTGGAGGCACAGCTGAAGAAAGCAAGACCTCCAGATTAAAATCACAATGGCCAGATTGACATAGTTCCCTGAGGGATGAATGGAAATTTGAAATTATACTGTAATTGTTATCATTCAGTCCTTTAAAACCAGATATACATCAGACAATTGGGTGGGTGACCAGAATACCTGGGCCCATCCCTTCCCCAAAATGTTCCTGTTTTAGAGATCATAGATAAGCCAAGGTTAATGATGTCATCCATATGCCCTTGCTATGTGCCTCACTTCCCTACTGGATCAATATTAGCTAAGCGGCTACACTTGTAATCTTAGTTCACTACAGTTTGACCCACATTGTACCCACCTCCTGATTTTGCCCTATAAAACATTCCCGCAGAAATTGTCATGGGCTGAGTCTGAGGGTCCCTGAGGCTGAAATAAGGAGTTTAATCCACCCCTTTAAAATAAATATGCAAACATAGATGCAAAAATCCTCAATAAAATACTGGCAAACAGAATGCAGCAAATCATCAAGAAGATTATACATCATGACCAAGTTGGATTCATCCCAGGGATGCAGGGATGGTTCAACATACGTAAATCAATAAATGTAATACACCATATTAACAGAACCAAGGACAAAAATCATATGATCATCTCAATAGATGCAGAAAAAGCTTTTGACAAAGTCCAGCACCCATTCATGATAAAAAACCCTACAGAAAATTGGAATAGATGGTCTTTATCTCAATCTGATAAAAGCTATCTATGACAAACCAACAGCCAATTGTAAGAGGAATTTTCCCTTCTGGGAAAGCACAATCCATGCTGTCCTCCTCCTCCCAATGTTCCGAGAATTAAGCTGTTACAGTTTAAAGTTGCCTAAGTTAGATAAGAATGAGAACAGGGCTGACCAGGGATCTGGATTACAAGATAAGAACAACCCCATGACTAAGGAATTTACAAAACATGCCTTTACGAGATAAGAACAACCCCATGACTAAGGAATTTACAAAATATGCCTTTACGAGATAAGAACAACCCCATGACTAAGGAATTTACAAAATAGGAGACATCCTCCGCCGCCCAGCCTTAAATTTCCGTATGATTGTCTTCTCCCAGTGAATGTAAAAAGCTGTTTAAACTAACCAATGCCATCTGCTTATGTAACCGCGCTTGCAAAGACCCCTCCTCCCTTTGTTCTATAGACATACAAGCCCTGCACAGACAAACCTCGTGGCTCTCTGTTCCTGCGTGTTCAGTGAGCCCCACGCATGCTTGGTCAATAAAACCCCTTGCCTTTTGCATGAAAGAACGCTTCTTGGGGGTCTTCCTTCATGCGGTGGGCGTCTCTACCCTAACACCAATATCATACTAAATGGACAAAAACTGAAAGCCTTCTCTCTAAAATCAGGAACTAGACAAGGATGTCCACTGTCCCCACTCTTATTCAACATAGTCCTGGAAACTTTAGCCAGAGCAATTAGACAAGAGAAAGAAATAAAAGGAATTAGGATTGGAAAGGAAGAAGTTAAATTATCATTATTTGCAGACGACATGATACTGTACGTAGAAGACCCCAAAAACTCCACTAAAAAATTGCTAGGTTTAATAAGCAAATTCAGGGCCGGTGAGATGGCTCAGCGGCGTAAGCGCCTGCCTTGCAAGCGCGAGGGCCCGAGTTCGACTCCCGGATACCACATATGAAAAAGGGGCCGGTGATATCGCTCAGTGGCACGGGTGCCTGTTGGCGTACAAGGTCCTGAGGTCGACCCCCCGGTACCCACAAAAAATAAAAAAAATAAGCAAATTCAGTAGTGTAGCTGGATATAAAGTCAACACTCAAAAATCAATAGCCTTCCTGTACACCAATAACAAACTCACTGAGAGAGAAATTAGGGAAACACCTTTCACAATCACATCTAAAAAAATGAAATACCTAGGAATCAATCTCACAAAGGAGGTAAAAGACCTCTACACTGAAAACTACAGTACTCTGAAAAAGGAGATTGAAGAGGATATCAGAAAATGGAAAGATATCCCTTGCTCTTGGGTCGGAAGAACCAATATAGTGAAAATGGCCATACTTCCAAAACTGTTATACAGATTTAATGCAATTCCGATCAAAATTCCAACAACATATCTCACAGAATTAGAGAAAACAATCCTAAAATTCATCTGGAACCAGAAGAAACCTAGAATAGCAAAGGCATTTCTGGGCAACAAAAGCAAGGCAGGAGGCATCACAATCCCTGATTTGAAATTATACTATAAAGCTACTGTGATAAAAACAGCATGGTATTGGCAAAAAAACAGACCTGAAGATCAATGGAATAGAATAGAAGATGCAGAAACAACTCCAGACATACTAAGCCACCTTATCTTTGACAAAGGTGCCAAACACATTCACTGGAAGAAAGATAGCCTCTTTAATAAATGGTGCTGGAAAAATTGGCTCTACACATGCCGAAGATTAAAATTAGACCCATATCTTTCACCGTGCACTAAACTAAATTCAAAATGGATCAAAGATCTAAGTTTTTTTTTTTTAAAGATCTAAGTATTAAAACAGAAACATTAAATCTCCTGGAAAATAGAGTAGGTAAAACTCTTGAAGACATTGGTGTAGGCAAAGACTTTATGAATAAAACCCCCATCGCACAGGAAGTATCACAAAGAATCAACAACTGGTATCTCATGTTATTAAAAAGCTTTTGCACAGCAAGAGAAACCACCAACAGAGTGAAGAGACAACCCACAACGTAGGAAAAAATGTTTGCCAGCTGTTCCTCAGACAAAGGATTACTATCGAGAACATACAAAGAACTCAAAAAAATCAGACCTCCCAAATTTAAAGACCCAATCCAAAAATGGGCATCTGAGATGAATAAACACTTCTCAGATGAAGAAATACAAATGGCAAATAAATATATGAAAAAATGTTCAACATCACTAGTCATTCGAGAGATGCAAATTAAAACAACACTGAGATTCCATCTCACCCCAGAAAGAATGGCTATTATCAAGAAGTCAACTAATAACAAATGCTGGAGGGGCTGTGGGGAAAAAGGAACCCTTCTCCACTGTTGGTGGGAGTGTTGACTGGTGCAGCCACTGTGGAAATCCGTGTGGAGACTCCTCAAAAAACTAGGATTGGAGGTCCCATTTGATGTAGCTATTCCCCTTCTGGGTATCTTTCCAGAAGAATTAAAAACATCGTACCACAGAGATATATGTGCACCCATGTTTATAGCAACACAATTTGTAATAGCTAGATCGTGGAAACAACCCAAATGCCCATTAACTGAGGGATGGATAAAAATGATGTGGTATTTCTACACAATGGAGTACTACTCAGCCATAAAGAAAGATAAACTGGAAACTTTTATAGGTAAATGGATGCAACTCGAGAAAATACTCACAAGCGAAATAAACTGGAAGCACATTTGTAAACATCGTATTGTCTCCCTAGTATGAAAATGCAATTTCACTGTGACTATTCCATTCCTTAGTCTTCTATTTTTACCTAGCTTTTACATGGCTTAATTTTATACTGAGTAATGTTTTTCTCCAAAAGATATTTGTACATTCTGTAATGATTGAGTTTGTTAATACATAAGAATGTTTACTTGTTGTCTTTAAAAAATAAAAATAAATAAATAAATAAATAAAAATAAATAAAATAAATATGCAAAAATAAGTAAATAAAATAAAATAAGTAAGCAGAGCCAGGTGTGTTGGCACATGCTTATAATCCCAGAACTCAGGAGGCTGAGGCGGGATTGCCATGAGTTCGAGGCCAGCCTGGGCTACATAGTGAGTTCAAGGCCAGTTTGAACTGCATAGCAAGACCCTGTCTCAAAAAAAAAAAAAAAAAAAAATGTATGGAGGTTTGCTGACTCCTGTCAAGGAAAAAGAATTTTCAGGACCAGTCAGTAAAAAGAGGCATGAGAAAGCCTTAGAGGAAGATGTAGTATGCACTCAAGAGCAGAGTGCGGGTGGGTGCTCAAGAAAATGAGGCATAAATTATAGGCCATGGTAGGGCACATTTTTAATGGCTATTGTCAATATGGGTGATCTCAGGTGTGTATTCTGTCTGGCAGGCTACCATGTAAGCCATCACCTGGGTTTGAAGTGGATGGAGGAACCCGAAGGAAAAGTCAATTTGCAAGTGAAAGGGAATGGACAGACCCATTTACAGCTGAAAGGGACTTGCCCAGTGTAAGAAACAAGGTCTTTTTATCAAAGAATATAAACAGGAATACCTCCAGGCCGCCCCTCCTGAACACACTAAATTACAGAATAGCCTAAATTCTAGGAACATAACTGCAGATCAAAGATAGCTTATCAGTAGCCAAGGACTTTCCGTTCCCCATACCCCCTCCCCTCCTGCTGCTCCTCCCCCTCAGCAACCTGTCAGATCCTCCCCTTGCCCAGCTTAAACTAGCCAATCACGATAGATTGTAAGCCTTTGAATTCAGCCAATGAATTTAAAGGATAGTTGCTTCCCATGCATTAGGGTTTAAAAACTCCTGCTTCCCTGCTGCTAGGTGTGCCTGCTGCCTCATGTCTGAGTCTGCTCATGCGCTTCTGCAAAAGTAAATTTTTTTTTTTTTGACACAGTCTCACTATGTAGTCCAGGCTGGCCTCATTGGCACGATCCTCCTGCCTCAACCTCCCGAGTGCTGGAATTACAGGCGTGTGCCACAATGCCCAACATGCAGAAGTAAACTTTAAGTTTTCCGGCACTGACATTTTGAGTCTGGGGGCTTATTTCCAACACCAGATTTGCTCTTTTAGAAGTAAATAAACCAGGCTTGTGTTCTGAAGCTGCAGTTTTTCTTTAAAAAGTACAATTTAAATTTCTTGATTTCCTGGTCTTCTTTCTATCTAATTTTATTTCTTCTACCTCAAAACGACCTCAGTGACAATGTACTTTCAGGACCCCTCCATCTCTCAGGAGCTATTTCTATTCCCCAATAACCCTTTCCTACTTTTAACATCCTTTGTTGTTGGGAATCCATTGTTCAGTTTCAGGGGACATGAACCAGCAGGTTGGGAGTTACATTTCTCCTATATGAGTAGGAGGCATCTTCTGTCATCCTCCAGGGCAGTCTGTTCCCTGCCAATACCGTGACGGCAGGAAATCAACTTTATTATTATTGTTATTTTTTTTTTTTTTTTTTTTTTTGGTACCGGGAGTCAAACTCAGGCCCTTGTGCTTGCCAGGCAGGTGCTGTGCCGCTGAGCTATATCTCCAGCCCAGGAAACCAACTTTAAAATTGACCTTCAGAAGTAACTTCCAAAGAAATGGTAGAGCTGAGAAAATACATTTGGAAACAAAACCCACACTAACCAGAGAGGAATAGCCATAGCAGGCCTGAGGAGACAAGGTGTAGGACATCTCTGCAGCCATGCGCCGTGGGGGATGGTGGTTTTGTTGCCAGAAACCCTAAGTACCAGGCTGCATGGGATCCAGGCGTGTCAGTCTGAACATGCCCCCCCACTTACTGGCCACCTGCCAACATGTCGTGGTGCCCTCCCCACACCTCATGTTACTGGCTGCCCTCCCTGTCATATGTATGTCCATGCAAACAGAGGACAACAGTGAAATGCACATCGTGCAGGGAGGGTTCTGAAAGTGCTCTCAGAGCCCTGCTTGGGCATAGGCCTGGGCTAGCCGAGGCAGCTGAGAAGCCATTCCTGCTCCAGAACTGGCTAGCAGGACTGTGCACAGAGCAGATATGTAACCCAGGTGGGGACCCCTACAGACAGCAGCAAGGATGGTGCCTGAGAAAATGGAAGGAGCTGCTTTACTCAAACAGGACACTAGGGAGGAAGAGGCAGGGGCAAGTCAAATTTCCTTCCTGGATGTGCTGATCTGAGAGGCCCATGGGACCCCACTGCTCCAGCAGCAGCCTGGCCAAGCCCTCCTATCCTCAGCCCAGTATTCAAACTCCCAAACCTGGAGAAACACGAATAAAAAGCATCATCACAGCTCAGGTTTTCCTTTTCTCAGCAGGTATCCAGAGGATGTGTAGCACCGCCCCCAAGTTCTTAGGACACCTGATGGTGCCAGAAAAGCCCCATAATCCCTGTCACAGGTGTGGGTAAAGGGCAAAAGGTGTGGACACCACCATATTAACAAGCCAGCTTATAAGGTTGTCCACAAATGCGAAAGCCCTGTATGTGAGGATGAGTAAGTGATTGGTAAACAGTGCAGGTTGGGAGGTGAACAGAGCCTAAGCCATGGCAGATGGGGGATAAGAGCGGATGTAGACACAGCAGACAGCTGTCCACTGCTCCATGCCAGAACACAAGACACTGGTTCAAGACCCCAGGTTAGTACAGGAGAGTAGGCTAGTAGGCAATTTATCACAGCAGCGCTCCTTATTGATGTAGGGGAAATGCTAGATGCTAAATACGCCAAGTTCGAGTCCCCCGAAGTCGAAGAATGAATTCTAAGGAACAATGGAGGTTAAGAGTAGGAAAATTTATTGGAGAAATGGAACAGGGAATAAGAATGGGGGAATGGGGAATAGGAGTAGCTCCTGAGAAATAGGAGGGGTCTGGAATGGGTTGCCAAGGAGCCCACCTCTCAAAGGAAGTTTTACAGATCAAAATCAAAAGGTGGGTACAATGGAGGTCAAAACTATGATCAATAAGACTGCAAATATAGTCACTTAGGTGATATTGATCTAAAGGTAGCAAGGGTACATGGGTGACATCATTAATCTTGGTCGATAATCTGTAGTCTCGGTCTTATTTTAGTGGTCTTAGTTTTAGTCTTAGTGGTTTTAGTCTTAGTATAAGTAGGTGGGAAAAGATGGCCCACCCCTAATGAGATAGTGGGAAATCTCAAAAGGGTGATACCAATAATCCCAAGCCTCAATTCACCCCTTAGGGAAGCACTTAAAACTGGCCATTGTGACTTTAATCTTCCTGATGGATCCTCCTCTCCTGCACTGACTCCCTCGAGGGCCAGGCCCTGTCTGCCTACTATATTTCTACTAACATAGCTGTCTATTATATCACCAGCTTTACTTCAAGATGAAGAATCTGAGCAAACAAAAGGATAAAGGTTTTGGGGTGGGTTTTTTTTGTTTTGTTTTTTGAGATAGGGTCTCACTATGTAGTTCATAGGCCAGTGTAGACTGGCCTTGAACTCACTATGTAGCCCAGGCTGGCCTCATACTCGCAGCAATCCTCCTGTCTTAGCCTCCCAGAGTGTTGGGATTATAGGCATGGGCCACCACGCCTGGCCAAGGATAAAATTTTAAACTGGGTGTGGTGGCTCATACCTGTAATCCCAGCACTCTGGGAGGCTGAGGCAAGAGGACCAAAAGTTGGACCTTAGCCTGGGCAATTTAGTGACTTACCAATACCCAGTCTTAAAATAAAAAATAAAAGGCTGAGGATATAGCTCAGTGAAGGCCCTGGGTTCAATCCCCAGTACCAAAAAAAAAAAAAGTAAAATTTTAAGTAATAAAAGTCCAGAAGCTGTGTGTATAGATGCAGCTTGGCATGACCACAGCCATAAAATCATAGCTGCTTCGAGTGTCCTTGCTGTTTTCCCAGTTTCCCCCAGTTTCCCAGCAAATCATAAATAAACTATCAGAATGGTATGTGGAGTTTTACAAACCAGACCCTGGCACCAGGAATGCGTTTGTCTCTTTGACACTAGCTTAAGATAAACCAGGCACATTCCTACCAGGATGAAGACATTTTTGTCCTGACCAAAGTATATGCCCCTCTTTCTGACCCAAATCGTGAGGACCTACTGGTCTTGTTGCTGCCCAGGACCACATTTTTTCTGTCTGTAAGTCCCTCATAAATTACTCCCTCTGTGAGCCTGAATCTGTCAGCTTCTCCTTTTGTTTCAGTACACTGGTGCCAGATTGTAGAACACTGTGCTAAAGGGAAATGCATTCCGTATCCTGCCTCCCTTCAATGACACTGTTCTAGCACAATCTGGGACAGTACAGGGACTTGGGAGTCCCTGCAGGCAAGCCCTAGCTATCAAGCAAAACACAGACACAGTCACATTGTGGTCACCCTCCTAGAGACCTGTCCTCATGGGCAGAACCATATACTGAAGAAGAGCACAGCCTGGGCACCAGCTACCCACTGATGCCACTGCTATCATACTTCATGGAGCCACGCAAGAGATGAGCCCACTGCAGGACAGTCTGATGTGAGCACCAGGCACAGGAGGCCAGGGACACTGCCCTGAGCCTGCAGGTCTCTGGAGGACATAGTTACAAGTCTACACTGACAGGGAACTAGTTTGGTGGGCTTCTGCCAACTCGCTGGGAGGTGTCATTCACACCCCACGTGGAGCTGAGCCTCCTGGGAGCCTCCAGGCTGTGCTCCCACACCTCTGGCTGGCACTTTGGTAGAGTTTTTCTCTGTTTTAAATTAAAATACAAATAAGGCTTGCATTAATTTTCATAGTAAAGTTTAGCACCCACTCAGGGCTTTCATAAAATATACAAGAAGACATTACAGAGTACCAGAACATAAGGGAAGGGAGGAAGCAGTTCACACTTAAAGCAGTTTGTAAAGCAGCCTTAGTGAAGATGGCAAAGTCTAACTCCTAAGATGCCTTTTTACAATAAAATCCAACAAAGTATTTACTCTTGGACCTCCTTTTCAAATAATCCAAATCAAATGATGTACTTGTTATTTCCACAGCAAGCTGATGTGCAAAAGCCTCACACTAAGGAGGATGTCCGCTCCAGAAGAATTTGCTCTTGCCCAGTTGGCCCACCGGCATACAACACCAAGGAACATGGCAGGGGTGGCCACGTCTGTACTCTGAGGGGGGCCTTGGAAAGGGACACTGTCTCATGTCACTGTGTTGAATAGTTTATTGTGTATATGCAATGTGTAAAGCTCACTTCCAGGTGACCCCAGAGTTCTGGGAGAATGGAGGTGACCCTGTCTCTCAGCTGAGGGTCACTTCAGCTCCAGAAGTACTGAACAAATCCAGTCCCTCAAATGAAGAAGTGAGAAGGAGAAGGGCACTTTCACAATGACGAGTGTGTTCCAAATTCCCAAGAGATGTGAGAGCAGAAGACCTGGATGCACAGTTTCCCAGGATGGTAAGAAAGCCAGCCCACCCAGTGAAATGGACAGACTAGAGCCAGGCTCTCAAAACGGGTACTGCCCCTCAAATCTGCCTTCCAAGATCCCAGGAAATCGTAAAAAAGATACTTTGTAAAGGCACGAAGACACTGTTTAGTCTACATTTTAGCAAGATCCTGCAGCGTCAGTTTAGAGAAAACCCCCTACCCCAGGGATCTGATTGCGCTCACTGCCTGAGCTCATCCTTCATAGCTTACCTATCACTGACCTGCTTTCAGCAGGAATCTTGGTGAGTTGTCTGGACAAGAACTGTGCATCTATCACTAGTTCTTAAGTCTCTGTGCACACATAGGAAGCAAACGTAGATTTTTCAAACCTTACAGGTAACACTCAAAAGCTAGAAATGGAAAGGCCTTCCTCCAACTGATACATGATGTGGACAAGACTACAGCAAAGCTCACACGCCACAGTGACTGATGCTTCTGCTGAGGTCAGGAAGGAACCTGGAAGTCAGCTCTCACCACCGCTTCTGAGCACTGTACTGAGGTCCTGTCCAAAGTAAGCAGGCAAGCAAACCAAAGAAGAGGATCCTAAGTCATCTCTATCTGCGGATGCTGTGGTCTGTGTTTAGGAGTTCCAAAGAATCTACAAAACACTATTAGAGCCATGCTGAAGAGAGTGGTGTACACCTCTAATCCCCCAGCACTCTGGAAGGCTAAAGCAGGAGGACTGTAAATTCAAGCCCAGCCTGGACAATTTACTGACTTACTGAGCCCCTATCTCAAAAAATAAATAAAAAAATAAATAAAAATTTAAAAAGCTGAGGATGCAGCTCAATGCGAAGGCCGTGGGTTCAGTCCCCAGTACCATGAATAATAATAACAATAATAATAATGATAATAATACATTAATTTTTAAAAGGGCCAGGGAAGGGAGGAGAGTGAAAGAGGAAAAAAAAATTGAGATGTGTTATACACATGTACCAATTTTAACAAGGAACGTAAACATTATGTACTGCAAACATGTACTAATAAAAATTTTAAAATCTTTCCCCTAAAATGAATGAATGAATGAATACATAAGTAAATGAAATGGGTAGGGATATAGTTAGGTAGAGCCCTTGCTGGCTGTAGGTTCAATCTCCAGTACCACATACACACAAAAAAAATAGAGGCAATAAACAAATTCAGCCAAGTTACAGAGTACAAGAAGCAGTACACAAACATCGGTTTTGTTTCTTTTTCTTTTTCTTTTTTTTTTTTTTAGACAGGGTCTTGCTATGTAGTTCAGGCTGACCTGCACTCACTATGTAGCCTAGGCTGACCCCAAGCTCTCAGCAATCCTCCTGCCTCAACCTCCTGAGTGCTGGGATTACAGGCATGCACCACTACGCCTGGCCAGTTTTGTTTCTTTACACCAGCAATGAACAATGCAAAAAGAAAATTATTCCGCTTACTGCACCATCAAAACACACACACATACACAATCAATAAACTTAACCAAGGAAGTAACAGTCTTGTTCATGAAAAACTGTAAAATACTGACAAAAAGATTGCTCTAAGTGGGTCTTGAAAAGGATGCAGCTGTTTGACTCCAGAGGCTCATGCCTTGGAAGGACAAGAGCTGGAGGACAAGAGGTTGACAGGGCTGCTGGTGAAGGTGGGGTTGCTGGCAATGTAGCACAGGGAAGTAGGATGAGAAACAGGATCTTAGCCCACATTCTGCACCAGCCAGCCCCGGCCAGGTTACTAACTTAACATTTGTAAAGCCTGATGGCAAGACAGGGATAGCTAAGCGGGAAGGTATCAGAACTGGGCTTGAAAGAAATCCTTGAAAGTTAAGCCAACAAATAGAAAACAACAAATATCAACAGAAGAAAATAATGGACGCTGATGAAGACATAAGTACTGCAATAAAATACGTTTAGAGACAAACTTAATGGAACAATTCTACAACAGAAGTTAAGATCTGTTTAAATGTTTGTTTATTGTCTATATACTTTTTCAAAATAACCTTGCCGGGCCAGTGAGATAGCTCAGCGGCATAAGCTCCTGCCTGGCAAGCGCGAGGTCCTGAGTTCGACTCCCAGTACCCACATAAGAAAAAAGGGCCAGTGATATCACTCAGCGGCATGGGCACTTGCTGGTGCGTGAGGTCCTGAGTTTGACCCCCGGTACCCACAAAAAATAATAATAACAATAACCTTATCATGAAGCCAGGTGTATTGTCACACGCCTGTAATCCCAGCACTTGGGAGGCTGAGGCAGGAGGATCACTGCAAGTTCGAGGCCAGCCTGGGCTACATAGTGAGTTCAAGGCCAGCCTGGACTACACAGTGAGACCCTGTCTTGAAAAATAATAATAATAATAATAATAATAACAATCCTGTTATGAAAAAAATGCATTGCTGAAAGATATGAAAGGTGACCTGAGTAAGTGGAAAGTCATCCTATGGACTGGAAAAATACCTGCAGTTAAGAAAACAGCATTCTCCAAATTGATCTAAAAATTCAACACAATCCCCACCAAAATCCCAGCTGGCTTTTTTTTCCTTCACAAATTGACAACCTGATGCAAAAATTCACATGGAAATACAAGGATCCAGAAGAGCCAAAAAAATCCCTGAACAGAAGAATGAAATTGGAGGACTCGCACTTCCTAATTTGAAAACTTCAAAGCATGTGGGCATGGTGGCACACGTAAGTAGCTAATCCTAGCTACTTAGAATGCTGAGGAAGGACGATTGCTAGTTTGAAGCCAAGCTGGGCAATTTAGTGAAACACTGTACCAAAATAAAAACTAAAAAGAGCTGGTGATGTAGCTCAATACTATAACATTCCTAGATTTGATCCCCATTACTGAAAAAAAAAAAAAAAAAAAAAGAATAAAATAAAAGCTTTTGCACTTCAAAGTGTACCTTCAGGGCCGGGGATGTAGCTCAACGGCACAAGCGCCTGCCTGGCAAGTGCGAAGTCCTGAGTTTGATTCCCGGTACCAAAAAAAAAAAAAAAAAAAAAAAAGTGTGCCTTCAGGAAAGAAAAAAAGAAAAAAAAAAAAACTACAAAACTTACAGAAAGGGAGAAAATATTTGCAAGTCATATGCCTGATAAGAGTATGGCAACCAGAATATATAAAGAACTCTCGCAACTCAACAATAAAAAAATAGCACAACTGGGCCGGTGAGATGGCTCAGCGGTTTAAGCGCCTGCCTTGCAAGCGTGAGGGCCCGAGTTCGACTCCCGGAACCCACATACAAAAAAGGGGCCGGTGATATCGCTCAGCGGCACGGGCGCCTGCTGGCGCGCGAGGTCCTGAGGTCGACCCCCCGGTACCCACAAAAAAAAAAAAAAAAAAAAAAAAAAAAAAAAAATAGCACAACTGCCAAGTGTGGTGGCGCATGCCTGCAATCCCAGCAGTTGGGAGGTTAAGCCTGGAGGATTGCCATGAGTTTGAGGCCAGCCTGGGCTACACAGCAAGACTTTGTCTCAAAAACAGAAAACAAAACAAAAAATAGCACAACTGAAAAATAGGTTCACTTGCCTAGTATGCAAGAGGCCCTGGGTTCAATCCCTAGCACTCACAGCAGATTAAAAATATATTTAAGGGCTGGTGAGATGGCTCAGCAGCATAAGCGCCTGCCTGGCAAGCGTGAGGGCCCGAGTTCGACTCCCGAACCCACATATGAAAAAAGGGCCGGTGATATCGCTCAGCGGCACGGGCGCCTGCTGGGACGCGAGGTCCTGAGGTTGACCCCCGGTACCCACAAAAAAAAAAAAAAAAAAAAAAAAAAATATATATATATATATATATATATATATATTTAAAAATTAAATATAGTTAAAGGATCTAAATAGATGTTTCTCCATAGAAGATATATAAATGACCAAAAAACACATAAAAAGGTGCTCAGCATTACTAATCATTAGGAAAATGAAAATGAAAATGCTCTTGAGAATGTAAAATGATGGAGTCTCTTTAAAAAACAAGTTTGCCAAATGAATAAGCTAAACAGAGTTACCATGACCCAGAAAACTCTCTCCTAGATGTATACCACCCAAAATTAAAAGTGGGTATTCAAACAAATACGTGTACACAAAAGTTCACAGCTATTCACAGTAGCAAAAAAGGAGGTATAAACTGGGCCCATGGGTTGGTGCACACCTGTAATTACAGCACTCTGGGAAGTAGAAACAAGAGGATCACAAATTTGATCCCAGCCTGGGCAACTTAGTGATTTAGCAAGGACCTGTCTCAAAAATAATTGTCTTTCCCTGAGTCACACAGAGGCAGAGTCTTGGGTGTGTTCAAGATTCAGCCTCAACTATAACCTATACCATGGCCAAGGAATGCAGTGCTGCTAGAGGCATTATGGTTATCAATACTGCTTCAGAAGAGGTGCTGAAGATAGTCCGCATCCACGACGGTCTAGCCTGTGGAATCCACAAGGCTGCTAAAGCCTTAGACAAATGCCAAGTCCATCTTTGTATGCTTGCATCCAACTGTGATGAGCTTTCGTACATAAAGTTGTGCAGGCTGTTTGTGCTGGGCACCAAATCAACCTAATGAAGGCTGTTAACAGCAAGAAACTAGGGGAATGGGTCAGCCTCTGTAAAATTCACCAAGAGGGAAAATAAACTCCATAAGGTAGTTGGTTGCAGTTGTGCAGTGATTAAGGACTATGGTAAAAAAAAAAAAAAAAAAAAAATTTAAAAAGGGCTAGGGATGTAGCTCAGTATGAAAGCTATAGGTTCAATACCCAGTACCACAAAAAAGGGGGGTGACCCAAATTTCCATCAACAAATGAATAAACAAAGAATGCTTCATATGTTCAACAGAATATTTTCAGCCAGAAAAAGGAATGAAGCACTGATACATGGGTAGAGCTTGAAAATGTCTAAGGGAAAAAAGCCAAAGCCAAAGGACAAATACTGTAGGACTCTGTTCAGGTGAAATCTCCAGAGCAGGTAAATCCAAAGACAGCAGACTAGCAGTTGCCAGGTGCTGAAGGGAGGAGGGAGTCGAGTGCCTAAAGCTACAGGATCGCCTCTGGGGGCAATGAAAGAGCTCTGGAACTGGTGATGGATGCACAGGGCCATGGATACCTTCAGTGACACTGAACTATACACTTTAAAATGGCTAAAATGGGCCAGTGAGATGGCTCAGCAGCGTAAGCGCCTGCCTGGCAAGAGCGAGGGCCCAAGTTCGACTTCCGGAACCCACATACGAAAAAGGGGCCAGTGATGTCGCTCAGTGGCACGGGCGCCTGCTGGCGCACAAGGTCCTGAGGTCGACCCCCGGTACCCACAAAAAGAAAATAAAATGGCTAAAACAAGAATTTGGGTTTTCTTCCCTTTTTTGGATGGGGGGAACCAGGAGTCAAACTCAGGACCTCACACTTGCCAGGCAAGCACTGTGCCTCTGAGCTGTATCTGCAGCCATAAGAAATTTTATGTTACGTAAATTTTACCACAGTTTAAGATACACACACACACACACACACACACACACACGGGAAGTTTCCATAATATTTCCATGACATTTTCCATGAGAGAAAAAGAAGAGGCAGCACAGAGTATCAGGCACAAAACAAACTGTGCTTGTGTCCACAGCAGAGGCTGCAGACTTTGGCCCATGAGCTAGTTAGCTCTGGCCACACACATTTTTGTTTGACTGGCTAAGCATTTTTATGAAATTGCACCAGCATTTAACATTTGGGGTATTTTACCATTAAAATCCCAATTTCTAGCTAGGTGTAGTGGTGCATACCTATAATCCCAGTATTTGGGAGGCTGAGGTAGGAGTATCACTCCAAGTTTGAGGTCAGCTTGGGCTACATAGTGAGTTCAAGACCAACCTAAACTACATAACAAGTCCCTGTCTCAAAAAGAAATCCCTGTTTCTGCTTCTACTTAAATCAGCAACCTCGAAAGTGGGCCTATGTACCCACAAGCCTACTTAGCAGTGAACATATAGCTCACAGCAGGGCCACGGCTGGGGACGGCAGTAAGTCTGTTGAAGCAGCAAGTGGCAGACATAAAAGGGAATGGCCCATATCCTTTACAGTAAATTGACAAACATGATTTGATGTGACAAAGATCAAACATCAAATTAAACCACTTGTGTATTCCAAGACCAAGTGTGTAGTTCATAAACAGAAATCCTATTTAAAACAACAGCTTGCTCAAACTAACTGATTCTAACTCAGTTCCATTTATCACGAACTGAGATACAAACGCTGCCATCAAGTCATGGGTTCATCTAGGGTATCAAATTTTCAAAAGCAAAAACCTAACAGTTTTTTTCCATCAGGCTTGTGTCTTTGTTCTGCTGGACAAAGGCAGCTGTTTACACTCTCATCTGAAACAAGCCAGTAGTGGAAAACAGAGCAGTCAGGTGAAGAAAAGTCAGGACAAGCGTGAGCCTATTCCTTTCCAACTGCTGCTAGCTCTGCTCCTGGGCAGGATATGGCTACACTTTTACCAAGTTTACAGTTATTTCTGACAGGTCATTTATTTAAAAGAAAACCAAACACACACAAAGGGCCAGTACACATGGGGGAAAGACTAGTACCCTTAGGGCTCTCACGTACAAGTTCAAGAGCTGGGTTTCTTCCGACAGCAGCTCACATTACCAACCTGTTCTACCTTCTGTGGATTTTTAGCTTCTGCTCAAATGAAACCAAAGACGAGAGCAAAAACAAGGAGCACAGGTCCTAATTCCACAGCACAGCAAGACACTCAGGACAAAAGGCAATCCTGCTCGCCCACCTCTGCTCCCCCGGCTTACGCACTACCCCATGTACCTTACTCTACATGGGGAAAGGACATGCTAGCAAACCCTACCAGTGACAAGATTATCCTGACTAAATCTTCTGAAATGGAAAATCTGCGTTCTCTTTTCAAGCATGGCTACAAGTCACAGGACAATAGAATTATACTGTGAGCATTTCCATGTCACAGTGACAATTGGGGACTCCCATGAAAACACAAAGAAGGCCACTCAGGTGTCCACAAGAGACCAAAGTGATTCCTAGGATTCCATGCTGCAAATGCCAAAGCCCTTCTTGGACAGAATAGGGCTGCTGACCCCACTGCACATCAGTTTCTGCATATACCATGCACAACACAACAGCAGCAAGCTGAAGGTAGACCCAGCCCTCTAAGATGTGAAATAAACTCACTTTATGTGAACACAAAGTAATTATTTTTATCAAAAATAACGACCTTTCATATTCATATGACGACCTTTTCATATTCATTTAAAAAGTTCATGAGAAGAAAAAAACGAAGGAGGCAACATATTGAAGGATGAGTTTGAAAGCAAAACATTAGCAATGAACAAAAAGGTTCACATCTGCTTTTCCTCCTGCCATTCCTGATGTGTTCAGTTTGGCTCTTTCATTTTCTGTTTCTTTGCAGCTTCTAGCTTCATGTGCTCAGGATTCTGTCTTTTTCTTTAAACAAAAACATGTTAATGTGACTCAAAGGGAGAAACCACTAAGCCACTGTCACAATAAAGCTACTGATGGGAAAAAACAAACAAACAAACAAACAAAAAAAAAAACACAGGCTGACCAGGCAGCAATAACACCGCTTTCTCCTGGCCCAGTTAACTGACTCCCAGCCCAGATCCTGCTATCCCACACCACTTTCTACTACATAGAGATGAGGTTAACCTCACAGTGGTACACACCTGTAGTCCCAGTGCTCTGGGAGGCTTAAGTAGGAGGATTTCAATTTTGAGCCAGCCAAGGCAACTTAGTGAAACTGTATCTCAAAATAAAAAAGAAAAGAGGAGGGCAGCTGGGAATATAGCTCAGTGTGAATGCTCTCTCTCTTCAATCCCCAATACAAAAAAAACCCAAAGAAACAAAAAAACAAAAAACAAAAGCTGAGCCAGCAGCAGACAAAGAGCCCCCATTAAGAAAAATCATGATTCACAAGTCAGCAAAGACTATTTCCTCCCCAGAGTGCTGCTGTTACATGGCAGAAGCTGCCTCATCCTTCACTAAAAACTGCTTCAAATCAGGCCCCTGGCCATCTCCCGTCGGTCTTCTCTATGTGTCCCCAGCCGTAAAAAAAGCAGATGGGCTAGGAGGCATCACAGAGGTACTCAGGGCCTGGGCCTGAGCGGGACAGTTCTGAGGGAGGTGAGCCTAGAGTCCGCAGCAGGGACATCCTAGGCTTGCTGCGCTAACTCATATCAGCCACTCTTACTGGGTAGTTCCTTCAGAAATGGTTTGCCAATTAAATGTATTCCAGGTCCTTCTTGCCTTGAGCAAAGAATTGAACAAGAGAAGCCAAAAACAGCCCCAAAAGTTTATTTGAAAAGTGAAGGATGAAGGGGTAAGAGAAAAACTGGCTCTGCAGAGCAAACTTGGGCCAGACAAAAGAGGAAAGGGGAAAAAGAGCAAAACTAAAAGTACACCTTGGTCTAGAAGACACAGAGTGGGCCACCATGAAGAGTCACCATAGCAGGTTGCTCCTGGCATCTGTGTCCTTTTATGTCATCCACATCGCATGGGAGCCACGAGAAGTTCCACATATGGGGTCCTGGGAACTATTTGGTGCTGTACTGGGCTCTTGTAATTGACAGGTCCTGCTTATTTCCCGGGCCAGTTTTGCCACGCCGTATGTCCTATTTTACTACCATAGAGAACAGCAAAGTTCCCTGTGCGTGAGTTCTCCCGGTTCTGACAGGCCACAGATGATGTTTATTGACTTCATTTCTCTGTAAGTAGTGTCTCAAAGGCAAGTTTCAGATAACTGGTCCTGAGCATTTTCCTGGGTTTTTGTCATCATGCTAATATTTTTAATATAAATTAAGCATTTTGAATGCTTGTATAAACTCCGCTGAAAATAACTACTTTGCCAGTTTTAGCTCGGTACTTATGGCTTCAGATATGTCAGACCAAACCAAAACAAAAACAGGTGTGACTGGAAGTGTTACAAGGTACCAGAGAGATGAAAGAGGAGGGGCCAGGTCAGAACATCAGGAAAGGAAGAGGGCACAGGAAATACCAGCCCCAGAACATTCATGGCCCATTACCTACAACTAGTGAGAGGAGAAATTTCAGGTCCAGACAGGAAGCCCTTCAGCACAGGAAGAAGGACCCAGGGCAGGTGCAGCCACAGAAGCCACCAGGCTCAGGATAAAGCAGAAATTTTATCAGTGTTCTGTTTTCAGGCCTTGTCCTAGGCAGCTCCAGGGCTCAGAGGCTCAGCCCAAACAAGAGGCCCAGTGCGCAGAGAAGCAGGACAAGGAGAGAGGGACACAGAGAAGAAGGGAACACTGCAGGGAGAAAGCACTGAGGGGAGGGAGGCACCAAGAGCGGACCTATCCCAGGGCAAGAGGACCACCAAGGCACCAGCACTCCTGTCTCTACACTGACCCTGCCCTCTCAGGCCAGGCCCCACCTCCTCGGCAGCTCTTTGAGGGCACAGTGCATATGCATGTACTGCAATCCACTAGGACAGCAAGCAAGAGTGAGGAAATACTAGCCACCACATGATACTGCCTGCTAGCACATCGTGCCTCGGTGCCATGCAGTGCCTCGACATGCTGCAGGGGTCACTGGAAAGTGGGATGCTTGGTACCTGCGGTGGCATGGCCAGGTGACCTGGTGGTGCGTTGTGCAGGCCAAGGTGGGGAGTGCCCTGCGGGTGGGGACAAGTGGGCCAGCACCACTCTGGGTGCTGGGCCCTCATGATGGCCTCATTTCCTGCCTGGCAGTTGCAAATGCACAGAGCTTCTCTTCCATGGTCTTGAAGGCCAGTGGGGGCAGTGTCAGGAGAGCTTGGGTCTCAGGTGTGCTTGGGCAATTGCCAGCTAGCAAAATGGCTAAGGTCAGAGAAGCAACTTTGAGCCCACCAGGACAGTTAAATGGAGGTGGCCAGGGTAATGGAGTGGGCAGAGGACCTTGTACAGTATTTGGAGGGAGAGCATGGCCAGTGACTGGAGCAGAGCATAAATATGCCACTGTCTTGAGGTTGGATCCCTCCCAAGCAGAGTCTTGCTACGCATACTGTGTTTGATAAGAGGGTCCATGGAGCACAGGTAAGAGAGCAGGAGGTGGAGCCAGTTCCAGGTGTGTGGAAAGTGGGTTGGCGTCACAGCACCTGGGCTTGATCCCCTGGGGGCTTTTGGGAAGACACTTCCAGATGACTTGCTCTGGTCTCCATCCACCACCTGTGGGTCACTGGCTGTGGCTGCTCACAGACATCAAAGCCTGGCACTTCCAAGACCCCTTGGCACTGAGATGAGTCCTCATGCAGGAAGTCACAGGGGCCTCCAAGAGAGATTGGTGGCCTGGGCAGATGGGCCGGTGCTGAGAGCATCACCACATTGTATGCGTACTAGGGTTGGGGTGTGGCTTTACAACATATTCCTGTCTGCATTTCAGAGGATGACTTGATTTCAGGCAGGATAGCCTGCAAGGAGCTGTGCTTTATTGGGGGTGGGTGACAGCAGGAGCCTGAACCATAGATGTGCTAAGGAAGTGAGGAGCTATTTGATCATTAAGTGCAGGTGGAAACAGGGAGGTAAGTGAGGATGGTGTCTGGGGTTCCAGCTGGCATGGCTGGCAGACAGATGCTATCTTCTGACTCTAAACCCTGCCACAGGACAACTGTCTGAAAAATGGACACTAAGGTAAATGGAGGCTGTTGCAGACATGTTCACTCCCTTTACAGTGCACTTGTTTCATAAATTGTAGTGCCTTTGTTCAAGGTTATTAATGATGCCCTCTTTCTGCCTTCTTAACAAATGGGCATTAGGCAAATAGCTGTTTTCCTGTGTTGGTGAATGATGGTGACCATGCTACATCTTCTATGGGGTAGGTAGCCCCCCCTGCCCATTGCTACGCACTGCAGAGCCTCTGCATAAAGATGGCATCTAATTTGCAGTCGACCCTGCATTTGCTAGAGCCACATGGAGGCTGAACTCATTTTATTCAGAACACCACAGGAATGATCACAAAAAAGGATCCCATGAAGGCAGCATCTATCATCCAGTTCTTAAAAACCATCGTCAGCATCAGTGACAACAGCATTACCACTCAGTCACTGAGATTAAAAATTAGTCATACGTGGAAAATAGAAACAGGTTTTCAGGGAGAAAGAGGTTTTGGTTCCACTGAATAATGGTGCCTCTTTTGCTTGGTAAATAAATGTTACATAGTTCCCCATGACAAATATTTTCTAGGAGAGCTGTGTCTAGGTGGTCTCAGATTTGGGGTTAAAGCCTTCTTGTTAGTTGACTGAATAGACAAGTATCAAAATGTTTTATAAATCACACCTAAAAATGTCCAAGAACAGGTCCTCAGTAGTGACATCTGAGTTACCTCTACCTGGACAGAATTTTTCTTTTTAGTTCAGGCCATAAAGGAATGCACATCTTTGAAATTAGGACTGCGAATGGAGGTGCTAAGGACAAAATCCGGGGCCTGGTGTATGTATGTAGGAAAGTGTTCTGACACTGCACTACACCCGAGACCTAGCAGTTTCCCTTGTAGATATCACAGGATCTAAAAAGGCCCTTGCCTTTTTCTCCCTCCCTCTGCCTTTGAAGCACACCAGCTCAACCCGCCTATCCTCCTCCCCACCCCTCCTCTGACCTCTGGTACCCTCTCCCAGCCACTCAGCAAGAACCATAGTCCCTAAAATCTGCAAAGACACATACACTCATCCAACACCAGGGCTGTCCTACCATGCCCTCATTCCTTGCCTTCTCTCCTGCCACTGTGGTTGAGCTACTCATGCTTCTGTTAAAAGCTGGCCATCGTTCGTCTGAGTCCATAAGCAGGTATGGCACCAGTACTTAAGAATTCAGGTGCATCTACCTTCTCCTCTCTGCCTCACTTAGTCCTCATCAAAACAGCCTTAATCCTAGGCACCACTGAGACTGCATCCTGCTGGGTCTCCACCAACCTCTTCAGCATCCCCAGGCTCCTCCTGCTGACCACAGGCAGTCACTGACTCTGCTTGGAATTTGTCCTTCCTTGTGCCTGTGGGTGCCATTTGTCCCCATTCTTACTGCTCCAACGTGCCCTCTATTTCCAACCACTACCATGAACCATCTGGCACTTTGTCCCCAGGAACTGTACAGCAAGAAATAACCAAAATATGCATCTTTGCCCCCATCTCGCCCCTGAGCTCCAGGATCAACAGCTACTGGCCTCCTCCTGGGGCCACCTGACAACAACTTCAGCTCAGCATCCCAAATTCAGCTCTCCCCAGCTGATGGTCACCCCACCAAAATTGTGGCTTAATTCTTTCTTCTGCAGTCCAAATTGAATCCACCAGCAAACTTCCAAATGGCCCAGCCTCACTGCATCCCTGCCCAGTGCCCATGCAGGCTGCCCATAAGGTCTTTGGGTACTGGGATAGGTGGCAGAGGGCTGAGGGGCAGCATCAGTGTCCAGAGAAAGTGAGCACTTCGGGCTGCCTAACATGGTCAGTGGCAAGCCCTCCTCACCAAGGCAAGGCTCTAAGGATGAAAAGTGCCCATCACAAACCCCTCTGCTCAACTTACAAGGGCAATCATTTTCTTCCCTCCTCATATTCTCTTCCCTCCTCATATTCTCTTCCCTTTATTTCCCAGAAAAATGTCATTCCCAGAAGCCTGCAGGCAAGCCACCTTCCTGCCCTAAATTGAATTTCTCCCTCCCTATTTCCCTCCCTGAGGGCACACAGGGCCTTGGGAGGACCCAGAGAACAGTGGCATTCTCCTTCCTGTATCCTTCCCTGTAAGCACCTGGGCAGCACAACCCAAAAAGGGGGCTTTCAGAGCCTCTCTCCTGTGCCTACTGCAAGTTTTCTTTCTCAGAGTGCTGCTTTTTTTTTAGTTTTTAAGTAACTCTCAACTTATCTTCAAATAGAAATAAATACATGTGTCTGCTCTCTGAGGTCCTAACAGCCTTATGCTGGCCCATGTCTCGGGAGCAATTGATGACCTGTCTCACCAGGAAGCCAGGTGCATCTTTTACTAAAGGTGGTTTCCAAATGATGAATGACTTTCTCACAAACACAAAATTGTTGATTGTATTTGCAAACAATTCATTTTTCACATTCCGTTGATCATGCCCCAACACTGTCGGACCGCTCCACAGATGATGCATTGGCGGCTATTACACCATTGATTAAGGCCTCCCTGTCGTCCTGGGGTACCCATCGCTCCATTCATCACAGACAAATGGCTCACACACAGCAGTGCATCATGCTCTCCCCATGCTTCACAGCCTTTTATTCCTCACTTGCATCATTTAGCGTACCCTCCGAGTACAGGTGCCACAACTCCAGGATCTCGATGTACCACAACAGTGGACAAATAAATGACTAATTAAATTCTTTGGCTTTAGCTAATCTTGTGCCTCTAAAGGCTACCTCCTCTGCTCCTCATTCTGAAAAAAATGCAAGTGTAAATATGCAGTGTTGGCAATGTCAAGTAATTGAGATTTGGGGCCAGGAGCAAGGTTGACATAAGTGCCACCACTCTGCATCAAGTCCTCTGACTTTTAGGGTTTGTGTCAGTTAAGTTTCCATTACTGTGACAAAATACCTGCGATATCTTATAAGGAGGCAAGGTTTATTTTGGCTCGTGATTTAATTTTCAGTCCATGGTCAATTGGCCCTGTTGCTTTTGGACCTGTGACAAGACAGCACTTGGAGATGAAAGTATGTGGGGGAGGAAACTGCTTACCTCATGGCAGCAGGGAAGCATAGAGAAAGGAGAAATCTGGAGCCCAACACCTTCCATGACCTAATTTCCTCTAACTAGACCCTACCTCCTGAAGCTCTCACCACTCCCAACAACACCACGAGCTGGCAAAAAAAGCCTTGAACATACGGGCTTTTGGGTGATATTTCATACCCAAACTATATCAGAGATGAACCGAACAACCCCAGACTCAAATTCTTCAGCATGCCCTGGGGAGGGGGTGGTGGCCAAAGTGGCCTGATCCAGGCCAAGCAGGGATTTTCTAGAATCATCTGCTTCCTCCAGATTGCTATATCTAGACCACCTCCGCCTGACTGCGTGTGTGTTCTGTGGTGACATCATTCCTGAGGTTGATCCAGTCAACTGCTAGGAGTCCTGGCTCCAATCTCACTGCTGGGCTGGTGCATCTTGGGCAAATCAGCAGGTCTGTCTGGACCTCTGGGTCTTCACCTGGAACATGCAGAGGCTCAACTCCCAGCTCGAAATTTTGCATGTTCAGGGAGCATCAAGGGTCCACCAGCTGGCCCTGGTCTGTTGTGGTCTGGACAGGAGCATAAGGAAGCTCCAGCTACTATCACCATCTCCACTGTGAAAGCCCTTTCACAAAGCCAAGTCCCTGTCAAGGGACTGTCCTATCCCCTTTCATACCAAAACCCTTCTCCACCTCCTTTCCACCCTTTCTCTCATTCTTCCTTCTGAATTGTTTTACCTTCAAAAGTGTAGTAATGAGCTGGGCGTGGTGGCACATGCCTGTAATCCCAGCCCTCGGGAGGCTGAGGCAGGAGGATCAACAAGAGTTTGAGGCCAGCCTGGACTACATAGGAAGACCCTGCCTCCAACCCCCCCTCCAAAAAAAAGTGTAGTAATGTTAGTCATGTGTGGTGGCACACAATTATAATTCCAGCACAGGGAGGGTGAGGTAAGAGGATCACAAGTTCAAATCCAGCTAGGGCAATGTGTCTCAAAATTTAAAATATGCTGGATGTGGTGGCTCACGCTTGTCATCCCAGCACTTGGGAGGCTAGGCAGGAGGATCGCGGTGAGTTCAAGGTAAGCCTGGGCTACATAGTGAGTTCAAGGCCAGCCTGAACTACATAGGGAAACCCTGTCTCAAAAAAATTGTTAAAAAGGGTGGGGATATAGCTAGGTAGTAGAGCACCCCTGGGTTTAACTCCCAGTACCAGGGGGAAGAAAAAAAGCAAGTAAAGCATTCTTGCTGTAACTAGCCAGTAATATAGAAATATGTAAGCTGGGGATATGGCTCAGTGGTAGAGCTCTTGCCCTGCGTACACAAGGTCCTGGGTTCAATCCCCAGCACCACAAAAAAAAAAAAAAAAAAGGTAAAAGAAAGTTGTGACCCCCACCCCACCTGAGGAGTCAGAGGTGACAGGGACAGAGCTCAACGCTCACCCGTGCTTCTGTCAATACACACAGGAGCGCTGGAGCTTTCTTCCTCGTCTTTCCTTTTTTAAAACATCAACATGAGGTTCTCCCCACACGCGTGTTATCCTGGTTAATTTGTTCTTTTGTTCTTGTGTTTTGTGGTACTGGAGATTAAACCCAAGGCCTTCACATTGGGCTACATCCCCAGACGTTTTTTGTTTGTTGGGTTTTCTTCAGGGGGGGGTTGTTTTGGTTTGGTTTTTGGTTTATTTGAGACAGGGCTCACTGTCTAGTCCAGGCTGGCCCTGAACTCACTATGTAGCCCAGGCTGGCCTCAACCTCACGTCAATCGTCCTGCTTCAGCCTCCCCAGTGCTGGGATTACAGGTGTGCACCACCAAACCCAGTCCAAACTTTAAAAAAAAATTCTTTTTTAAATTTCAATACAGGGTCTCACTAAATTGACCAGGTGGGACTGAAATTTATAATCCTCCTGCCTCAGTGCTGGGATTAGAGGTATGCACCACCACACCTGGCTCTGGATAGCCTTATTCACAGTACAACTTGACAAGGATTCTATGCTAGACCACTGCAGTTCTCATTTTAAAGTGTGCAGTATTCCACTGCATGCAGTGCAAATATGCCTCATCCCCACCTCTGTTAAACAATGTTGGGTTTGTGTCAAAGTTTTGATTTTGTTTGGTTTGTGTTTGCTATTAATTCTGACCTCTTTACTTTAAACGGCTTGACTTCTAAAAGTGGGGCAACCAAAGCAGAGCATGAGCGGAGATGCATTTTATAACTCCATCCAGGTTTGCCTCTTCATATTGCCCAGTAGGCTTTGGGGCCACCGATTTTCCTTGTCCTTACCACCATGTATGTTCTCAGTCTTCCAAATTTTTGACAACGTGCTGACTTAGGCAACGTATCCAGTTGCTGCTTGGGCTGCCACTTCCAGAGCAGGACAGCATGTTTTCATGGGTGTTGGTGATTTGCATTCTCCTCTTTGTAAATGGCTTCTCTGTAGCCAAGTCTTGTCTTGTCTTGTCTCATCTTATCTCGTCTCATCTCAGTCTCGTTTTGTTTTGTAGTGCTGGGGATTGAGCTCAGAGCCTTCCCACTGAGCAACATCCCCAGCTCTCTTTTGAGACAGGGTCTCACTGAGTTGCTAAACTGACCTTGCTGGGCTTGAACTTGCAAGTCTCCTGCCTCAGCCTCCCAGAGTGCTGAGATTACAGGTGTGCCCCACCATGCCCAGCATATGTTGCAATTTTTTTCCCTTTTTGTCTTTTGATTTTTTTCTCATGCTAAATAGAAATATTACATTTTTTTCCTCTGAGGACATTCCACATTTTATTTACATTTTAAGGCTAATCTCAAAATCACATATCCATACACCTATTTCCTTTTGTTGAGTTCACCTAAACTTAAATGCATGGTTTATTAGACAAAGACTGTAAACTAATAATTATGTGTCTATTACATATAACCCACAGGGACAGCTTTTGACGGAAATTTATCAAACCCACTAACATTTTTTTATTATAAATACAGGTATCAAAATAATCCTGAACAGGGCTGGAGATATAGCTCAGAGGCACAATGCCTGCCTGGCAAGCGCAAAGTCCTGAGTTCGATTCCCGGTACCAAAAAAAAAAAAAATCTTGAACATATTTTGATATGTTTGACTAGCAGTCAGCACCCATACCACTTCAAAAATTAACACAATTTGTGATAATATTCATTGTACCTGCTACTTTGAAAAATTTCAAACTGCAGCTCTTTCACTAAGCAAGATAGATAAAGCATGCAATACAGTGGTACCTTGGTTCATAATTTGTTCTACAGTTCTACAGTTTTGGAAAAGATGACCACATTTGTGTTTGTGTGGGAAAGATGGACATGGTCATGTTTGTCACCCAGTGCAGAGTTTGCAAACAAAAACAAAATTTTGCTAAATGCTTCTGTTTGTGAACCAAATTGTTTGTAAACAAAAGTGTTCATGAACCAATGTACTGATGGGTTCATGCCCATGTTGGAGGCGCTCCAACATGGCGACAAGCCCAAAACAACAGCATATCACCCACTTCCTCCTTCTTCTTCCCCAGCCCAAAATAAACTTCCTCTCCCCCTTTCGTGCACACTCCAAAAATCTCCCAATCCCCTTCCATTAGGTCACCTTGCCTGCCCCTCCAAACTCCACCCCCAGCTAAACCCAATAAATGCTTTGTCCCCCAGCCTCCTCCTCTGAGGGTCCTCTGCATCCTAATGCAGCCCTCCTGTGCCCCCTCATTAAAGGCTTCTCTCAACCTTTTCTTTGTCTTTACTCACGCCAGACCTAACACATACCACTGTATTTCTTTTTTTTAATTTTTAATTTTTATTAGTACATGTTTGCAGTACATAATAATTACATTCATTGTAGGGAATTGGTAGGGTAAAATAAGTTTGAGATCCATTAAAGTTAATCGTTATGTTTGTCCTTCTAGTGGTTGTGGAAGCTTTTTTCTTTCTTCGGATATCATTAGACATCTTAGCTCTTGAAGTGCCTCTTTAAGGCTATTATATAAATTTTCCTATTTTGCTAGCACTGATCTCCTCTGTATATCTACCATTCCACTGGGATTATTTATCCTATTCATATTAATTTTTGTTACAAATATGACTGATGGAGGAGCTTCTGGCTATTTAGGCCCACATTCTACTTTCAGGCTATACATTCCATTTTCATAATTTTTCTGTGCAGACCACCATCATCTTCTGCCACCCAATGCAGCCACTCATCTGCCTGGGACTTCATGCTTTACTTCCCACATTGTGCTGCTTGGTGCCAGAAATATTAAAATTTTATGTAGTAAAATTTTCAAGTTTTTTCCTTCATGGTTTCTGGATTTTCTGTTTTGATATACAATATTCCTTCAACACTGAGGTTATAAAAATTATTTCTTATTTTTTCTAACATTTTTAATAGTTTACATAGAAACCTTTAAGACACTTTTAGGAAGAGCTGGCATTTTTATAGAATTACATATTTTTGAGATACATGGTCCATCAAATCATTCAAGTCAGGTTTTGAGTTGTTCAATAAAATTATATCCACCTCATAGATCATGTATATGTCTTATTCAGTGGCTTGTCACATTTGGGAATGAAAATGTCTCAATTTCTATTTCTAGTTTTCATGTGTTTCTAAGCAGTTGAGCTTTACAGAGTGTCAGTTAGCTCAGACTGCCATAGCAAGTGCCACAGACTGGGAGGCTTAAACAAATTCATTTTGCCAAAGTTCTGGATGCTGAAAGTACCAGGTGAAGGTGTAGCAGAAAATGCCTCCCCCCCCACCAGAATACTTCAATTTCTGTGAGTTGCCCAGGTAACAGTTCCTGTTACAGTTCCTGTTACTTCTGTTTCTTAGAAAGAGCTGATCACTGTGATACATAGATGGTCACTATGATGTTTTTTTTTTCGGGTTCCGCCAATCGGACTCAGGACCTTGCGCTTGCCAGGCAGACGCTGTGCCTCTGAGCTATATCCCTGGCCCTATGATGCATATTGTAAGAACCAATCAAAGTTAGGCAAGTACTCTGCTTCTGTATACTTCCCATTTGCAAACTCCTTATAAGCCCTAGACCACCAGAGAACAGGGCCTGACATTTTTTTCTTGAGGTCAGTGCCTGTCGATGTTAAATAAATCTGCCTCCAAATCCTGGGTGACGTTTTCAGTATTTATGTTTGCCGTTGCAAAGGTGCTGGCAGATTCAGCTCCTCATGAGGGTCCTCTTGAATTTTCAGGTAGCGCTCTTCTGATGGCCTCCATGTACTCTGATGTTTTTGGGGCACCAACTCTGCTGCAGCAAGACCCCCACCTTAAGCCCCTCCTCTAAACCTCATTGCCCCCCAGTCCAAATAGCATCCCAGTGTGGGGTTAGGGATCCAACATGTTAATTTGGGCTGAACACAAACATTTGATGGAAAATATAGCTTAAAAGTAGCTAATTTACAAGATTCTCTATTTCTAATAGTTTCGTTAGGTCAAAGAAGACCAGTAGTGAAACCAACAAGATAACCAGTTGTGAGAAAATTTAACGTGAAAGTTTTATTGCCTCTAGTGACTGTACCTCTGGTTCATGAATCTAAGAGTCTACCCTGAGTCAGGGGTGTTTGAGGTTATATACAGGGCTCTGGGTTTAGGAGACACAGGTACGAGTGATTGGGCAGAAAGGGACAAAGCAGGGTCGCCTGATAGGTTGAGCTAAGTTCCATTTTCCTAACTTAAGTTTTCATTTTTCTGAAGTGGCAACACCCAGTTAAGGTTGAGTTAAATTCTACTTTCCTAAATTAGGGTTTTATCTCTCAGAAATGATGTGGCCTGTCTGCCTGGAAGTGGGGTGTTGCATTCTCTCCTCACAGTTTTCTGACTAAATTTCTTGGGATTTCAGATTACACAGACATGTCATCTGAATATAAAGATAATGTTACTTCTCTCCTCCCAGTATTTAGTTTCCTGTGTTATTTCCTGAACTAGGAGATGAAAAATAACTTTGAGGAAAAGTGGTAATAGGGCATCCATATCTCCTCCCACAACTAACAAAGATGGTTTAAGATCTCAGTGTGTAAACAGTTTTACCTGTGTTTGATACAGTGTCTTTGTCAAACTTAACTGGCTCACCCCACTCCAGGACACTTAAGGGAGATGGGTTTTCTCCTCCAAGGGGAAAGACAGGAAGGGGAAGGTCCAGGGTGGGCTGCTAGAAGCCTTCCCCTCTGCCATGCTCATGATGTTGAAAGACAGCTGCACAACTCTTGGAGTTGGCCTGACCATGATAGTGCTTGGGGAGAAAGACACGGTCTCCCTCTGTAGAATCTTAAGCCAGAGAATCCTCTCCTAGGAGCTCCCTGAGGAATTCCCTCCTGCCCAACCAGCTGAGTCTGCATTAGAAGCCCAACGGTGTAGATTAACCACTACTGATGGCACAGAACCAAGTAATGGCTGTAATTCTCTGCCATGTGTGGATCTCAAGTGACACCAATGGCAAGATGGTAAAGGATTCCCCAGCTTTGTGCTATTGGAAAGTGGTGGAATCTTTAAGAGGTAGGGTCTATAGGAGGTTGTCTTGTCTCTGGGGACTTGCCCTTGAAGGGGACAGTGGGACCCCAGGCCCTCCTCTTCCTCTCTTTTGTTCTTAGCCATTAGATGAATGGTTTTGCCTTGCCAAGCACTCTGGCTGTGATGTGGTGCCACAGGCCCAAAGCAACAGGGCCAATCCATCATGGACTGAAGCCTTCAAAACTGTGAGCCAAGGTAAATGTTTTTTCTTTATAAACTGATTAATTCAGGTATTTTTCACAGTGACAGGAAGCTGACTGACACAGTCACTCTGTCTTACTGGCATTTTGGCGGGACAGGAGCGCTACGAGTGTGGCTGGCATTGCAGGACACTTAACGTGCCCAGGCTCTGACACCAGAGCACCCCTGTGTGGTTCTGATGCCCCTGGTTAGGTAACCCTGGTCTCCACCTTCTGGGCTCAGCTTGGCCAGCCTCCCCTGAGGCACGTGGCTTCACTGAGACAGCAGCCAACAAACGAGCCAGGATTCTGTATGGACAGAGGAGCAAGTGGATAAGGCTGGGTTCCCAGCATGCTCTGCAACATCTGTTCATCAGTGAAACGGTTTCCCCTGCCCTCTCTTTATTAGAGCTGACAGTGTAATGTGGTAAGGTGCACTGTGAAGATGTCTATCCCTTTGTGTGTTGGGAGTGTTTAAACAGCAGAGAATGCAACCAAAATCATATAGAGCTTACCATGCATTTCAGAGTCCAGTGCCCTTTCTGCATTTTACTCTATGGTTTCTGGGCTATTCACCCTTTTTATCAGTAAGCTTTGATCATTTATGTTTTGTTACACGATCACCTATTGTCTTTAGATCTTCAAGATCATTTTCATTACGTTCTCTTATAGTTCGTAAAATGTCTCCTTAGCTTGTTTTTGGGTTTGTGTTTGTTTGTTTTGTTGTTGTTGGGGCATCTGGGAAAGCTAACAAGCACTGGCCCTGTGGCTGAGCCCCTGGTTCCAGTCCCATGCCATCAGAGACGAATCTGTGCTCAGAGACAATCCCCCCAATCTGTGCTCCCAGGAATTTATCAACTTTATTCTTTTCCCCAATCATTGGCTTTTTTGCTATGTGACGGATGTCCATTTTTAATTTTCAGCCATTTACTCATCTTACTTTCTTTTGATTTGGTTAATTTCATGAATGAGCTATGCCATTAACATAGACTGAACATATTTGTGTCTTTCTACAATGAACAACAATAAATTCACAAGCCATGTCAATTTCATCAGCTTTAACTCACTGAGTACTCTAGATTTCATTTGGTGTCAGGACCACAGCAGTCACAAATGCTTTTATTGATTCCAGTCTTAAATTACTAGTACAGTATCTCAAGCACTTCACCACTGAGCTAAATCCCTACTCCTCCTTTTTTTTTTTTTTTTTTTTTGAGACAGTGTCTCACTATTTAGTTCAGGCTGGCCTTGAACTCATGGTGATCCTCCTGCCTCAGCCTCCCAAGTGCTGGGATCACAGGAGTGCATCACCATGCCTGGCTTCCTCTTTATTTTTTGAGACAGGGTCTCAGTAAATTGCCCAGGCTAGCCTTGAATTTGAGATCCTCCTTCCTCAGTCTCCCCCAGTGTTGGGATTAAAGGTGTGTGCCACCACATCTAGCTATTTTGGCCTTTTAAATTGTCAATTTCTAGATATCTGCTCTAAAAAAAACAAGCTAAACAAGGCGTGGTGGCTCACCTGTAATCCCAGCACTGGGGAGGATGAGGCAGGAGAATTACCAAGGCCAACCCGGGCTACATAGTGAGTTCAAGGCCAGCCTGAACTACATAGTGAGAAGCTGTCTTAAAAACAAAATGGGCCCAAAGAATCAATAACTGGGATCTCATCTTATTAAAAAGCTTTTGCACAGCAAGAGAAACCACCAACAGAGTGAAAAGACAACCCACAACGTGGGAAAAAATGTTTGCCAGCTGTTCCTCAGACAAAGGATTACTATCGAGAACATAGAAAGAACTCAAAAAAATCAGACCTCCCAAATTTAAAGACCCACTCCAAAAATGGGCATCTGAGATGAATACACATTTCTCAGATGAAGAAATACTAATGGCAAATAAATATACAAAAAAATGTGCAACATCACTAGTCATTCGAGAGATGCAAATGAAAACAACACTGAGATTCCATCTCACCCCAGAAAGAATGGCTATTATCAAGAAGTCAACTAATAACAAATGCTGGAGGGGCTGTGGGGAAAAAGGAACCCTTCTTCACTGTTGGTGGGAGTGTCGACTAGTACAGCCACTGTGGAAGTCAGTGTGGAGATTCCTCAAAAAACTAGGGTTGGAGGTCCCATTTGACCCAGCTATTCCCCTTCTGGGCATCTTCCCAGAAGAATTAAAAACATTGTACCACAGTGATATATGTGCACCCATGTTTATAGCAGCACAATTTGTAATAGCCAGATCTTGGAAACAACCCAAATGCCCATCAACTGAGGAATGGATAAGAAAGATGTGGTATTTTTATACAATGGAGTACTATTCAGCCATAAAGAAGGATAAACTGGAGACTTTTATAGGTAAATGGATGCAACTCGAGAAAATACTCATAAGTGAAATAAACCGGACGCACATGTGTAAGCATCGTATTGTCTCTCTAGTATGAGAAACTGAAAGAGTAAATAAGATCCACAATGTACAATAGACACAGTGAATCAAAAAGAAACTGGTCAATAAGAAAGAAAGACTGGAATAGGGAAAGGGAAAAAAATTGTATATATATATATATATAAGATGGTCAAGATAGATATACTACCAATTTTACTTAGTTCATTGAAGAGTAAGGTTTGAGCCAATAATGTTTGGACAATTGAATGCTAATGTCTGGTATCCTGAATAACTAACTTAAAGATAATAATACATAATGCATTGACCATTGTTACCCTCATATTATGTTGTTTTGAAAATTTGTTCTTTTTTTTGATTTGTTTTGTTTTTTCTTCTCTTTAAAAAAAAAAAAAAAAAAAAAAAGGGCCGGTGAGATGGCTCAGCGGCATAAGCGCCTGCCTGGCAAATGCGAGGGCCCGAGTTCGACTCCCGGAACCCACATACAAAAAAAGGGCCGGTGATATCGCTCAGCGGCACGGGCGCCTGCTGGCACGCGAGGTCTTGAGGTCGTCCCCCCGGTACCCACAAAAAAAAAAAAAACGAAAAATAAAAACAACAACAACAACAAAGCTGGCAACGTTACTGTTATGAGAATAACACACACATATAGTTTGATAAGCCAAGTAGTTCTACAAGACCTGGTTAGCAAACAGCACCCAACCCCCATGGCTCACTGGGCCTCCCCAGAAAGGACCCTTTCTAATTCTTTGAGCTGATTATTTGGTATTTAATTCTACAACTCTACTCACCTTGCTTCTCTTCCTTCTAGCATGTTTTGTTTTGCTTTGCAGTGCTGGGGATAAAACCCAGGGCCTGGAGCTTTCACATGATAGGCAAGTGCTCTACCACTAAGCCACACCTCAGCCCTGGAACGTTTTTTGTAATTTAGGGGTTACCCACTAATACACACTGGGAGGCTGAGGCTCCATGTCCTCTGCCTCTCCACTCCTAATAGAATCATGTTATAACTGTTCAGATATCAATATCCAGTGTTTATGTTACAATGATGAGGGAAAAGAAATATACAGCTTCCGGTCATGGTGACACACACCTGAAATCCTAGCACTCAGGAGGCTGAGGCAGGAGAATGTTCACAAGTTGAAGATCACCCTGGGCTACAAGAAACAAAAAAATACAGTATACAGCCAACTCAAATAATAATCAATTGTTACTTTTTTTCCAGTGCTTGGGATCAAACCTGGGGTCTTGTATATGCTGGGCAAGAGCCATACCCTTAAGCCACACCCAAGCTATAATGGCCACTTTCTACTTCCTTCACACCATTTCATTTTCCCTGGAGCTCACAATTGTCTTACTCTTTCTTCATTGCACTATTTGGTGTATACTTTTCACAGTTCACTCCCAAGCTCTCTGCTGACTGAGGATATATCAGTGCATTCAGACACACCAGGTAGTCTATCAGTTTACCTTCCTGGGCTTTTCTAACCTGCAGCCCACCAGCCTGGCTGCCCCCAACTCCTGAGGACTCTGCTGGGTAGGACCCCTGGTTGTGTCTTTAAGTCTTTCTTGCCCGTGGTTTCACCCATTTAGTGTGCTGGTGCAGTTCACAGGGCCATCTCTTCCCACGTTGAAAGTGATGACCCCAAGGAGATCAGCAAACTCTGAGAAACAGGGTCTGTACCCCACTGAGGGCTGGCTGCTAAATGCCATAGCATATTACTGATTTAATCCCTCTCTTTGTTGGTCTTTATCAGTGGCTTCCTGAGACAGTGGAAAAGAAAAATGTTGAGACCACATCCTATACCTGAAAATGACCTTATTCTACACTCCAACCTGATTTTTACCTGAGTCTGCAATTTCCAATCTCCCAGTGGCCCCTGCCTGCTGAACCAAGAAGCCCTGCAGAACTGCTGAGAGGGAGAGGAGTATTTAAGCACTGGACACTGTTTTGGTCACACATGCTTGCTGGAATACATTTATGATCCCTTCTGTATACAAAGGTCAGTCTGAAACACTAAGAGGGTTTGGGTCCCTGTTTGCTGGTACAAGATGGTGGCAGGTATGCCAGATAACCTGTGCTGAAGTCCCACTTGCACACTCATGGTGAACTTACAAGCTGTTGGCCAGGTTTGGAGCCCACACGAAAGATGGATAAGATGGAGGGAGCTTTGGCCATCTAGCTATCGGTGGCAGAGGGAAGTGAGAACAGGTGGGGATCCACCAGGCAGAAGGCTGAAGCACCTGCAGGGTAGCGGATGCCTGAGGGCCCAAAAAGACCACCAGGGAATGACAAGTCCCGGTCAGATTTGGAGTGGCTGGCAGGGGCATGACGAGAGGGATGTCGCTGGGGGGCCACTGCAGATGGCTGGGGCGGACCAAGGAGCTTAGTTTACAGCATTTAGATCTGAGGATGGCAAGGCCAACGTGTGCGTGCATTGGGGGGAGGTTATGTTGAAGATTAAACCCCGGGCTCAGCAAAGGCCGGCAGTGAAAGAGGACTGCCGTCACTGCCTGCACCCCATCTTCCCTCCTACAAAGGGTATGTTCGCAGATAAGCAGACCTACATGAAACTTGAGTGGCCAGAGTCGCCATAACCTAGAGGCTGATGAAAGCGCCCGCAGAGACATGGTGCAGGGCGAGCCTCACAGGGAGCGCGGGTTCTGCACAAAGTCCAATTCCACAAGCAGGTGCAGGAGGCAAGCCGGTTCTGAAAGTAAGTTCTGAAAACAGGTCAGTCCAGGAATCAGGCTCTGGAAGCAAGTGCTATAAATAGGTTCTGGAACCAGGCGGTTTGGAAGCGGAAAGGCGCCCGACCACTGCACCGCTCTGCTGGGCAGGGAAGAAAACAAGCATTGTTTAAGAACTCCCACGGCACTAGTCGCTAACCATTTAAAAACCGCATTGTAAACAAGGGGAAGGCCCCGCTGCCGGGGTGACGGAACAAAGCCCCCGAGTCCCTTCAAGGTTGTGACCACGCCAGCCCAGGTCGCCGCCCCGCTCCCCGCGAGTTCTCTTAACTTTTCCAGAGGTCTAGCAGCACCGCGTGCACATGCGCACCGCGCCCAGCTCGCTGGGCCGCCGTTGCCAAGGGTTACGGGATCCCAACACCACCGGTAGGGCTGGGATACCTCCCGGAGCTCGCCTTCTTTGAGCTCTGATTGGTAGGCATTGCTGTCCGTCGAGGCGGCTACCACCGCCAATTGGACATCGATCAGTTTCTCAGCGGGGACTCACCGCCCAACTGCGCCGGGCTGCCCCTCTTGCTAGAAGCTGATAGTCTGCTACCCCCGCGGGCGGCGGAGGAGCTGCGGTTACTGTAGCGGGCTGCCCACCGGGGCGTCCGGGGGACTTCACTCAACGCAGCCTCGCGGAGGCGGCTTTCAGGAGGCAGACGATGATCCTCGAGGAGAGGCCAGATGCCCAGGACGACTGCGAGGACAGCGCGCGGCTGCAGGCGGCCGGCAGCGTCCTCAAGGTGGGTTGCCGGGGAGGGGTGCAGGCCCCGGCCTCCTGCCCTGTGGTCGAAACCGCGTCCGGGCGCGCGGCCTTCCTGGCTGCTCCCTCCCGTGCCCTACTCGACACTACATGCCAGCGCTGGGGAAACTGAGGCTCCAAGGGGATTCCAAAGCCTGTGTCCCTTCTCCGGGCTTCTCTCTGCCCCCTTTAGGGGTCCCAGTTGGGGAGGAGAGGAAACTTCCAGGAGGATGTGGGAGCCGAGGTCTGGGCTGTCATTTCCCTGAACCCCGGCACCAGGTGTGGGTTCTGGGCAGTGACTGCTCCTCCAGGTAAGCTTGGGTTTGTTTCTGGCACTCATGAAGCTTCCTTTCTAGCTTTGCCCTGTGCATCTGCTCCAGAACTGGGTGTCCACTTGATGTAGCTTGTACCAGCTGGAGCCTCCTAGACATCGTCTCTGGGCAGTTTGTCTTCATGGAACTTTCCTGAACCTCTACCCCTCTGAAGTCCCTAACTCCTGGCTTGAGTGTAACCTGGTTCTCAGGAGCACTAGGGAAGTGAAGGTGGAGTTTGGAGACACATTTGGTTCGGTCTGTGCTTGAGAAGGCGTTCTCTGCAGCCCAAACCTGGGTGTTGGGGGTCAATGAGAGGTGCCCCAGTGTTGGTTCCCCCCTACAAGGGCGGCTAAGCAGAATGACTCCTGTTGCTAGTCCCAGACATCTGCCATGGCACTTTGCTCTCCTTTGTTCTAGGTGTCAGACTACACATTATACCTCACTGATTCCGTTCACCTTTTGTGTTTCTGGGGCTCAGGTTTGGGGAGGAGAAGAGAGAGGTGTCAGCCAGGACTTGGGCTGTCCAGGTGATGCAGGCCAGAACCTCAAAGGCTGTCTCCCTGCCCACCTCTCAGCATGCCAGATGGCATAGCAATTAGCAGGAACTGGAGAGAGGGAAGTGGCTTGTCCCTTGCCCTCTGTGAACTCTCCCTCACAGGGTGGCCATGCCTGAAGGCAGCCTTTGGAGTGAGTACATGTTGCATTGCGTAGAAAGAATGTTTGGGAGGTTGCACAAACAAGATGTGCCAGAAGTCTCAGAGGGCCCACTTTTCATGCCGTGGGCTGTGACCAGGCTCTTTATTTGCCCTTCCTTGGCTGCGTCTCCTATGGTCATTCTGGAGTGCTGGGTCTGTATGCACTCACTGTCCTGGCATGACCCAGAAGCAGTCAGGGTACTAGGGAGACCTGTGGGAGGCTGCCTTGGGCCCCCAGCCCTACTCAGGCTGGTCCTAAGTCATACCACACAGCCTGGCAGGCCCTACACCTGGAAGGTCTTCCCTGATACCCACTGCTGGGCTGTAGCAAAACCATACCCCCCAGTAGGCCTTTAAGCCAGCTATTCTGCTCAGAATTGGGTGGGACAGGACTAGCTAGCTGTTTATATAAAGGCCACCCCTGGGTCTGCAGCCCCTGTGTACAGGTCTGTGCAACCAGGGTACACCACAGCAGGAGGAAGCAGGCTGGCATTCAGTGAGTCTGTCTGGTGCTGGGCCTGGTGAATATTGGTGCACCTTAGTGTTCATCCTCTGCCCAGCATGCCATGTGAGTATCCTGCTGGCCTGGGCTTCTGTTTATCTATCTGAAGAGTTGGTTGGGGAAGTGGCCCAAAGTTGCTCACCAGGGACATGAAGGGGCCTAGTCATAACCTCAAGTTAGTTGACCTCACTGATGCTCTCCCCCAAGGGCTGCAGTGTCTCAGAAGCCCTAGCTTTGGGCGTTGGCCTCTTGGGAGGACCCCAGGCCAGCCCAGGTTATGGGGAAGTACAGCCTTGGCTGAGTCCCACCATTTCCTGGGGAGGTCAAGAGGCTAAGGGGTCAGGGAAGGCCAGTGGGAGAAGGCCAGGGACAGAGCAGCAGGGAGGGAGGTACGGTGCCTCTCTCATCTGCTCTCCAGTACAGCAGGCAGGTCTGCTCAAGGGTCCCCTGCCTGGAGGGACACCGGCATGCGCTGAGTCAGTGATGGCAAACGTTGTAGAGCTTTCAATGATAACAAACAGCCTTCTGCGGTATACATGCCATAGGTTCGCCACCACTGCTTTGGGTGCTTGTTACAAACCTACTGGCCTAGCCCCAGTAGGTTGGGCACTTGGAGGGGGCGGTGCCCGGGTGTCCAAGCGAGCATAAAAGGAAGCAGGTCCTGAGGACACCTGCCCTAACTTGTGGCTAGTGTGCATGCGACTCTGTGGTCCAGCTTGCTTGTATGTGGCTTGTAGCCTCTGTGTTTTGGGAGACTCCTTGCAGCAATCCCTGTTAGACCCCATTCCCCAAACACTGCTTAGGGGACAGAGGTGGCTGGTGGGGTGTGTGCTGGGCTTCCACTCTTGTGGGGCCTCCAGGTCCTCTGTGTTCAAGTAAAACCACAGAGGGTAAGAGTCAGGGCTCCCTGAGGTAGGTGGGCATTGGCGGGCAGGGTACCCAAGGCCTCGCACTGGGAGGGGGAAGCTTGTCTGTCAGGGTGGGGCCTTCTTCCAGGGAGCTTCCCTAGATGGAGGGGATTTGGGAGGCATAGAGATGCCCTGCTCTGTTTTGCTGTTCCCAGGCCTGTTCTAGGGTAACTGTCCCCTTGCTTTTCTTAGTCTCAGGGACAGTTCTGGTCACTGCCTACACCAGCTCCCTGGGTCCTTGGGTGGGGTGGGAGATGTTTGTTTTTCTTTTCCCCATCCCTTTCCACCCAGGCTACGGCCAAGTCCTGCCCCTGGGTGGTACACCTTTGCACACCAGAGACCATAACAGGTTCCTGTTTCCGAATACAGAGAGACAAAAACAGTCATAGTGCTGTTGATAGCAAAGGGAGGGGCTAGGTAGCCTTTGTTTCCAGAGGGTAGGAGGTTGTCCCAGGAGTGGGTTGGTTCCCCATCATCCATCTCCCTCCCCAGTGGGCATATCCCTCTGCCCAGAGTGGAAAACTGGGTGTGAGCCACCAGCTTCTGGAGTACAATCAGCCCCACAGGTCCAGCTCTGGCTTGCTTGTCTCCCACGCTCTCCCCACATAGGTTAGGAGGTTACAGGAACATTAAGGATAGGGAGTGCCCAGGGTCTCATAGTGGCCTGGCTCTAGCTGCTCACCAGAACCCTCAGAACCTGAAGTGGGACCTTTAGAAGGAAGGAGTGTTTAGATTCTGGTGGTGGACCTCCCTCCCTCCCGAGACCCTCAGCCCCATGGAGGGGAGACCATGTAGCCTCATCTTGTCTTTTCTGTGCAGCCAGGCATGGAGTGCCGTGGGAAATCAGTGCAGGCCCTGGAGGACAGCTGCTGAGGCAGCCAAGGAGGCAAGGCTGGGGTCTACTCTGTCCTTCCTCCATCAGTGAGCCCAGGTCCCCAACAGGAAGCACTCCACCCCACTGCTTTTCTGCCCCTGTTTGTCCAGGGTGAGTCCCCTCTCCTTGGTTTTCAAGAACCACTTGAAAGCCTCCTGCCTTCACGTCCCAATCCTTGTGCCCCCTCCTATAGGAAGTCTTTACTGATTGATCTGCTACTCTTGGAAAGCCAGCCTGGGGAAGGGGATCTGGAGCCCTAATCAAGGTGGCCAAAGGCCAAGGAGCCTCCTCCAACTGAGGTATAAGGCCCTCCTTAGAGTGCAGTGAGGGGCTGAGACAAGCAAAGGCCCCCAAGTTGAGACTGCAAGCCCCACTGCAGCACTGCACAAATTAAGCCCTCTGACCATGCCATCAGGAAAGTGTCCTTCAAGGCATTGTTTGAGGGCTGGTAACTGTCTGTGGGGACATTGCACAGGAAAGGAGCCCTCTAAGAAGTCCTTCTTGACATCTGCTGGCCTAGCGTGTAACGCAGACCTGGTGAGGCCCTGAATGGTTTCATGGGGAGGCTCAGTGACCTCAGGCTGCACTGTGCCCCTGCTCCCTCACTGCCTGGGACAGAGCCTCGGGTTGTGACTGGGCCCATGGCTGGGGGCGGAAGGCAGGAATAACCCAGATCACCTCCCTCATGTCATCCATGAGGAACCTGGATTCAGCACCTTACTCTCTACCTCACAGGGCTGTGTGCCTACTACCCAAGCCATGCAGTCCACAGCCTATAGTTGCCTGGTGGCCATGCTGCCTAATGCCTTTGACCACTCTGCCCCGCAAACCCTTGTGGGTAGAGCCCTGGAGCCAAGCCCACCCAGGTCTCTGTGCTGTGGAACCAAGCTGTTGTTGATGGGCCTCATCCTGGACTTTAGTGGTAGGCTTCTTGCATGAATGGGCTGGGGTCCCCAGAGAGTGAAGCTTACTTAGGGAAGGCTTCTCTATAGAGATTCACACCCTGCCTTGAAAGGTGGGCCCTGGGAGAAGCTCATTCCAGTGGAAAGGTACTTGCCAAGCATTCCCGAGGCATGGGGACCTATCCACAGCACCATAAATAAAAATTCATAATCACCCATGTTTTAAGAGCCAGTTGCTATGGTGTGTACCTAATACCAGCTACTTGGGAGGCTGAGGCAGGACGCCTGCTTGGTGCACTATGAGGGTGCTTGGTGAGAGGAGGATGGGCCATGCAGGGAAGATACTTGACATGTGGGCCTTTTAGCTGGCTGGGACAGAGCTGAGTCTGTGACATCTGTGAAGTTTTGAGAGTTCCTGTGCGGGCTAGGCACTCATGTCCCTAGCACTCATGTCCCTAGCCAGGCCCACCTCACAGGCTCTAGCCCCTTTCCCTTAGGGCAGCCTGGTCGGGGCCCAGGAGTGGGTATGATCTCCTGTGGCCTTCCTGCAGGGCTGTGACCCCCTGGCACAGACTCAGCACAGCTGGCTCCAGAGCCAAAGAACCCGGATCTACCAGCAGATCAGCAAGGAGCTGCGGATGCGGACAGGTGCCGAGAACCTCTACAGGTGAGCACCTGAGCCCCCTGAGCTCTGGGGGTGGGCGTGGCCCATGAGAACCATAGGACCAAGCTGGTAAACCAGGCAGGCATCTGCTGGCAGTTGATCCAGAAGACCTGTCTTAGTTACTTTTCTCATTGCTGAGACAAAACATCCAACACTGAAAGTTAAAGGAGTTATTTAGCTCATAGTTCATAAAGGTTTCAGTCCATAATCCGCTGGCTCCAAGGCAGGGTGGCTCATGGCAGAGGGGTAACTGTTCATGGTGGCAGAAGACAGCAAAAGCAATGAGAGAGGGAGAGGGAGAGGGAACAAGTCTCTTTCTGTCCCTTATTTTGTATGCAGGCTACCTGCCCTAGGGCGGGTGTGGCACTCACATCCTTAATCCCAGCACTGGACCATGAATCAATCACAAACTCTAGGTTCAGCCACTTCCGAAAAGCCTGCCCCCCGTGACTACATGAGGCTTTGCGGGGACAAACCATAACAATGACACATGAAGAGGTGGCCTCCCACCCAGGGAGCTCCCACCCAGGTCCTGGCAGCCATGCAGTACACTTATCATTCAGCAGAGACCTTGAGACAAACCAAGCCCTGCCCAAGGGTCCAAAACTGGAATCCCCTTTGGGAGGCTCGAGCAGTGCATGGGGTGGCCGGTGTGGAGAAAAGAGGCCACAGTGTGGCACGTGATGAGGCATCCCAAGGCTGGGGAATTGGGAAAGTCTTCTGGCTCAGGACCAGCCTCTTTCTTAGAGCACACTGACCATGGCAGCCTGTCCTGCAGGTGAGCCCAGGACTCCACTCTCCTGAGCAACCTCTGCCTCCAGCCCACTGTCATCAGGAACCCCCTGGTCCCTCTGTAAGACACAGAGGAGGAGCTGGCTTCCTCTCATTCAGCAAAGTTGTTTGGGAGTTTGCCTGGAGGGCATGTCAGCCAAGGGTAGCCCATGCAGCCACTCTGCATGAGGCCATGAATTGTAGGGGGAGGACTCAGAGAAGTGGGAATGGCAACTGTGGGCCCACAGCCCACCACACCCACTCCACGGCACCACCTCTGGGAGGCAGGCTCTGGACCTCTGCAGGGCAGGAGGGCCTCAGTGCAGCTGAGTCATGAGATCTGCTGTGGACCAGGGCTTCTGACCACCTCTGACCTCCCCCAGAGCAACCAGCAACATCCAGGTCCGAGAGACGGTCGCCCTGGAGCTGAGCTATGTCAACTCTAACCTACAGCTGCTGAAGGAGGAGCTGGAGGGGCTCAGCAGCATAGTAGACATGGAGCAGCCCAAGGGGTGAGTATACGAGCAGGGGTGCACACACGTGAGCATTAGAGGAAGCATCCTAGGTCTGGGTCACAGGAGGACAGGGAGTGGACTCTAGGCCACTGTGGGAGCACATCCAGAGCCAATGTTTCTGGTTCTAGTGAAGGTGTCACTGTCCCCATGATCCCCCTGGGCCTGAAGGAGACCAAGGAGCTGGACTGGGCCACATCCTTGAAGGTACACACTGGCCTGTGAACACTGAGGGACACTGCCCTCCCCTGCCCTGCCCTGGGGCCTGAGAAGAGTTTGGAGGCTTCCTGGTCAGGCCAGTTCATTTAACAGATGAGGAAACTGAGGGCCAGAAGGAGGAAGGGATGACCCAGGGCTTCCCAGAGACATGGCAGAAGTGGCAGGGACCTGTTGTCTTGCCCTGGGCAAGCCTTCTTCCTCCTGCTACACTCAGTTCCCACACCCTGGGCTGTGGATCTGATGGGTGGGCTTGTATTTGGGCCCTTCCCTAGGATGGGTGTGATGGGACCAGGACATTCTGCTGGAAACTCCAGGATGACTGCAGGGTCCTGGGCGCCCCTGCTGAGGGTCCTACTGGCTCAGGGACACCTAGTTGGAGCCTGTACTATGAAAGCTGCAGCCTTCCAAGTATACTGGGGGGCTTAGACCCCAGACAGGTCCATGTCCTATCTGCCGCTGCTTCACAGGGTCTCATGGAAGGGTCTCATGGAAGGGAACTTGACTTTGTCCCTAAGTGTCTGAGTCTCCAAGTGACAGGCAGCAACTGCCTCTTGGGATTGCCATGGGATTAATAAAGGAATGTATGTAAAGATAGCACCAGCATGAATCCTGGCCCCGGTTCTGTAGGGGTAGGGGGCCCAGAGCCAAGCAGCAGACCCACCCCAACACCTGTCCCAACGCCACCAAGCCCCTCCACACACCCAGGCCCTCAGCCCTTCCAGCCCTGTTTGGGCAACCAGCTTGTTCTGCGCCTAGACCTTTCCTCCTCAGGGCAAACTGCCGGGCACTGGGTGCCCCAGGGGCCAGCACAGTTCTTCTGCAGGAGCTGATCTTGGGGCACTTTGGAGAGGACGGCAGTGCCTATGAGGCAGAGATCATGGAGCTAGAGAGCCTACGGCAGGTGGGTGGACTGCTCCCAGCCCCACTCTGCCCTTCTGTAGCCCTGGATGCAGACGGGGAAACCGAGGCTTGGATGGCGAAGCTCAGGGTAGATGATTACCTGGCAGGAATCCCCACATCTGGAGAGGACATCAGGGAGACTGCCATACCAGTGTGCATAGAGGGGCCCGGGCCCCACGGAGGGTTCTGTGCAGGCCACGCCTTGTGCCTCTAACCCCAGGGTACCCTCGCCTTGTGCCCTGAAGCCCAGGATGGCATTTGCTTCCACAAGGCTCATGCCCGGGGGATCCCAGGCGGTGTGTGTGAGTGAGGGGTCTGGGCGGTGGGGCCCAGCCATTCCTGCCCTACAGGCCATGCGGACCCCTAGCCGGGATGAAGCGGGCCTGCAGCTGCTCGAGGCCTACTACAGCCAGCTGTGCTTCCTGGACATGCGCTTCTTCAGCCCTGCTCGGAGCCCTGGGCTGCTCTTCCAGTGGTAGGGGCTGGGGTAGGGGTGCCCTGGGGACAGGAGACCTAGGTTCCAGAGAACTGCTCCCAGCCTGAGCCCCTCACAGGTATGACTCGCTCACGGGAGTCCCAGCACAGCAGCGGGCCCTGGCCTTTGAGAAGGGCAGTGTGCTGTTCAACATCGGCGCTCTCCACACACAGATCGGGGCGTGCCAGGACCGCTCCCGCCCAGAGGGTGCCCACCACGCCGCCCAGGCCTTCCAAAGGGCTGCTGGTGAGAGCAGCCCACATCCACAGTGGGGCCACCTCTCCTCCTTTCCTGGGGCAAGAGCTGGGGCAGTCAGGCTGGCCCCCAGCATGAGGAGCTTGGCACACATAGGCCCTTCCTGGGGGTCCCTGGGGTGGCCCTAGTGGGTGTGGGGAGGCCCTGCCACTGTGAGCACCCACTTCATCCACAGGGGCCTTCAGCCTCTTGAGGGAGAACTTCTCCCACGCCCCGAGCCCAGACATGAGTGCCGCCTCTCTCTCCACACTGGAACAGCTCATGGCTGCCCAGGCCCAGGAATGCGTCTTTGAGGGCCTCTCACTGCCAGCCCCTGCCACCCCGCACAACTGCTTGGCCCAGGAGGCTGCCCAGGTGAGGCCAAGGAGCCCTGCCCAGAACCCTCAATAGCCTGGCTGCTCTGTAGTCGCCTGTGGGTAGAAGGCCTGGGTCAGGGCCCAGAGGAGTGAGGAGTCAGGATACGGGCAGAGCTCAGTCGGGGAGCCAGGTCATACTTGGACTAGTTCTAGTCTGTGTCGATCCCCAAAACCAGCAGCTGTCCTGGTTCGTGGGGTCCTGAATCCCTGCCTTGGGGAGACAGCATAAATCAGAGCAGAAATTTGGGTCCCTGGGCACTGGGGGTCAGCCTCAGCTTGGAGCACAGGAACTTGATTTAGGGTAGATAGAGGCTGGGCCCAGGGTGTGACAAGGCAAGGGCTCCTCAGGAAGGGCAGGAGGCCCCATTTTGTCCCTATGCCTGCTGGCAGGTGGCAGCTGAGTACAGGCTTGTGCACCAGGCCATGGCCCAGCCACCCGTCCAAGACTATGTGCCCCCATCCTGGACCACTCTGGTACACGTCAAGGCCGAGCACTTCTGTGCGCTGGCCCACTACCATGCTGCGGTGGCCCTCTGCGACACCTCCCGTGAGTGTCCCCACCCCTTGTGCCTGTGGTGCAGGCTGAGGGCCTGTGCTCAGCACTCACAGCCTGTTTGACCTGCAGCTGCAGCTGAAGACAAGCTCCCCATGCATGAGCAGGTCTTCCAGCCCCCACACTGCCCTGAGTCCCAAGATCCCCTACTGCCACAGCAGCCAGAGGAGCGCAGGACGCTCGGTGAGGCGCTGCAGGTGGAGGGTACTGGGGGCCCCCATTGTCACTTGGCACCTGGTATCTCTGTGCTGCCTGGGCAGGTGGGGGCACACTGGTGGCAGCTCTTACCTGGCCAAGCCCTCCTGGTCTGGCCAGCTCCTCAGCTGCCTCTGTAGCCCATACACAACACTGGCTATATCCCAGGGGGCGGGGACTGGGATTGGCTTCATGTGATGGCACTGTGCCCTGTGTATAGCCAAGGCCCACCTGAAACGCGCCATATTGGGCCAGGAAGAGGCACTGCGGCTACATGCTTTGTGCCGTGTCCTGCGCACAGTGGACCTGCTACAGGCCGTAGTGGCCCAGGCCCTGCGACACTCACTGGCCAAGTACTCGGAGCTTGAGCGTGAGGATGACTTCTTTGAGGCTGCTGAAGCCCCCGACATCCAGCGTGAGCAGCCAGGGCCCAGCAGGGTGGGTATGCCCCCAGGGTGAGGCCTCAGTCCTGGCCAAGAGAGGTGGGCCGAATCCCTGCAGCCAGTTAAAGGTGCAGTTGCCAGTCAGGTACAGTGGTGCATTCCTGTGATCCCAGCAACTTGGCAGGCTGAGGCAAGAAGATCACAAGTTTGAGGTCAGCCTGGGCAATTTAGTAAGACTGTGTTTCAGAATTTTTAAAACAAAGGTTGGGGTATAGCTCAGTATGGGAGGCCCTAGATCAGATTCCCAGTACCAGGAAAAAGATAGAGTAACGAGGCCCTGTCCCACCAGCCTCAGGAGGACCTGGGAGAGGTGGGAGCTCCAGCCAGGCTGGGCAGTGTGCCTGCCACAGACCCTGTGCTGTCCTCCCCCACTTGGCTCCTGCTCTGGGGGACACTGCCCATAGACAGGGACAACCCCACTGGGAGGGACAGGGAGGCCCACGGACAGGGAGGACCTGGGGCAGCAAGGCAAGAGGCCAGAGGTCCCAGGAAGGGCCAATGGGTACTGGGGTCACACCTCCACCCCTGGGACAGAATTTAGGGTCTGGGGGTCCATGAGTCCTGAGCTTACTGTGTTCCTCCTTTCCTTCCACCCTGTCAGCTAAGACCCACCAGAAGCTAGTGGTCAGGCCGTCTAGCCTGTCACAGATGAAAGTGGCTGACATCTTCCACCGGCTGGTGAGCATGCAGCTTGCACCACCCCTCCCTGCATAGCCAGGCTCTGTTCCCACCTCGAGTCCAGACAGGCCCCTGATGTTCTTGGGTGGTAGCCCTGCCCCTCCTCCCCTGGCACCCACCTCATTAGTTCCTATTCCGAGGTGTCCAGGTGGAAGTGGGGTGCTCAGAGCTCTCGGAATGCAGCCCAGCCAGGCTCTGACCCCCTCCTCTTCCAGGGGCCCCTGAGTGTATTCTCAACCAAGAACCGGTGGCAGCTGGTGGGACCCGTCCACATGACCCGAGGAGAGGGTGGCTTCGGCTTCACGCTCCGTGGAGACTCACCTGTCCTCATCGCTGCTGTGGTTCCTGGGGGCCAGGCTGCGGTAAGGGCCCCCTGGCCTACGCTGCGCCATGAGCTCCAGCCTGTCCTGCTGTCCTGCTGCCTCACTATCTCTGTTCCCTGTGTAGGCAGCTGGCCTGAAGAAGGGGGACTACATCGTGTCAGTGAATGGACAGCCATGCAAGTGGTGGAAGCACACAGAGGTTGTGGCACAGCTGAGGGCCGTGGGTGAGGCGGGCGTGAGCCTGCAGGTGGTGTCCCTGCTGCCCAGTCCTGAGCCACGTGGCACGGTGAGCCCCTCAGAGCCCCCAACCTCACTGTTACACCCAAGCCCTGATCCTTCACCTAGAAACTCCAGAGGCCTCCAAGAGAGGAACCAGCAGGTTGAGGGCCTTCACTGGGGGTGGCCTAGCAGTAGCCACCTACGCTGCTGCCAACACCTGGCAGCTGCCACCCTGTGCCCAAGGAAGCCCTTGTCCACCTCAGTGGGACTCTGTCCCTGAACTTGAGGCTTTCAGAGATCAGTCACCCACAGGGTTGGTGACATGTGACCACTCCAGCAGAGCCCAGGACACACCCACAGCAAGCCTGTCACCTCCAAGACAGCTTTGCCTCTCTCAGCTTGATCATTGTGGGTGCAGGCCTTGGAGCTGACCATGACCATCTCTGTCCTGGCTGCAGGGAGACCGCCGGCCAGGTGTGCTGGGCCCAGGGGGGCTTCTGAAGAGCCAGAGAGAGTGTAGTGTCGAGACACCAGCCCCCGTGCATGCCAGCCCCCTGTCCCTCCTTGGCTGGAGCCGCAAGGCCAAGTGGTGCAAGACAGGGGGCCGTTTCCAGCCCAGCGCTGGTGGGGACTCTGGTACCTGCCGCTGAGCCAGGTGTGCCCTGTACCCTCCAAGCACCCAGGGGGCCATGAGGGCCAGTGCCCACAAGGTTCCAGCGGCCAGGAGTGGCCTGTGCATTCTGTCCCCCACCTTGGATGACCTTCAGGCTATGCCTGCTGTGCTCAAGGCTGAGATGTTTATTAAAGATTATGATCAGGCAAGGTGGGTCTGAGCCCAGTGCTGGGGATGGTGGCCATTCCACCCATACCCAGAAGTGTCCCAGTGCCCTCTAGGCACAGTGCTCAGGCCACCTCTCTGGCAGATGCTGCCCCCTACAACTGGCCCCTTAACCACCCCCATGCTGTGCCCCATCCACACTCTATCTCAGGACCCACTCTGCAAAGGCTGAGCTTCTGCTTGGTGGATGGTGCTCCTGCCAGGCTCCTCTCTACTAGCCCAACCAGGCCAGACAAGGCTCAGCCCTCTTGCTGGCCAGCCCCCCTGCACAGGGTCCCAGCCAAGGCCTGCCCCTTGGAATATTTTATTTTCCCCTCCCTGCTCTTGCTGTCCTGCCATCTGCCCAGGAGACCCCAGTGTTTGAAGTCCTGGGTCTCCTGCACCTGCAGTGCAAGGCCATCAGCAAGAGCTCTGCTCCCAGCTCCCTTGGAAGGATGGGCTAGGGACCTGAGCTCCAAAGAGAGCAAGGGGAAGGGCTGCCTTGAAGGCAGTCCTGAGCTGCACAGGGTGGGAGCCACCGGGGGGCCTCTCTAATGGGCTGATGGAGACTGTGCTGGCCAGGTATTGTCCCTCTGGCCACCAGGGGGCAGTCACTGCCCACTCACAACCGTAGGGAGGCTGCGATCTTCCACCAGGCTTGGATCTGGGGAACAGATCCAGGAAAGCAAGGCAGACCCCTTCCTAGTCAGAAACCCCCTCTTTTGTCCAGTCCCTGCTGAGGTCTCCCCACCCAGGTAGGAGCAGCCAGCTCTGTGCTCTGGCTCTGGTTCCATGGTCCAGGCCCCACTGTCCATTACCCCCTACCCATTTCAGCATTGACATCAGGGTTCCAGGGGGGTGAGAGTGTGGGGTAAGTGTAGAGTGAGTATGGGGTGGGGGAAGAGTGTGAGGTTGGGGGGGGTGAGGTGTGTGGGATGTGTGAGGAGGGAAAGCCCGTGAGGTGGAACCTAGCCACAGCCATGTGTTTCATGAAGCGGGAGGGAAGGGCCCCATCAGCCTGAGCCTGGAAATGAGGCTCCAGCTGTACCAACCTCCCTTGGGCCTCCTGGGAGAATCCCCAGCTCAGCAGAACAGGCCAAGGTCAGGCAGGTCTCCTCAGTGTTTATTAATTTGATTAATAAAACTGCATCAAGGAGGCCATTACATGACAATCAGGCATGACAGCATTGGCGGGCCCTGTTTGGGAGGGAGGACATTGCATCCCCTGCCTCTTGCAACTTGTCCACACCTGAGGAGGGGACAGCAGCCTAGGGGGACAAGGGATCTGCCTCCTGCACGAGCACACCCTTCCCACCTGCCAGCTTCTGGCCTCTTACCAAGCCTGGGCCTTTGCTCCTGGGTCCCTGGAGGCTGTGCCCACCACCTCTTAGGACATCTGTCCCCAGCTCAAATGCCTCATGACCTTTAGGGTTCCCCTTGGGGCTGCTTCTGCTATCAGGCATCTGCCAAGGGGCCTCCCAGATCAGCAGCTCCCTCGCCTCAGTTGCACACCTGTGCAGACTGTCACAGTGCTCTCGCGAGGCTGCCAGGGTGGTCCCCGAGGCCCAGCTGTGGGAGGAAGAAGCTCCCAGGTGGGGGCCCTGGGTGAAGAATTCCTACCCAGGCAGGGCTGGCCCAGAAGGGGTGCACCCTCCACCTGTCCTGGGGCTGCTCACTTCAGACAGCAACGAACTCTTCCAGAAACTCCCAGACCATGGGCTCTGGGAGGCACTGACCCTAGGCTTGTCCCCAGGCAAACAGGGATGGAACACCCTGCCCAGCCTCCCAGACATCTTCAGTCCACCCAGAAGCCTGAATCGGCAGCGCTGGAGTTGCCAGCCAGCTCTAGGAGGTCTCAGGGACAGGTCGAGGGCACAGTGCTGGCCCAGCAGAACTTGCAATTTCATCCTAGCAACCAGGCCCAGGCTGTTCTCTGTTCAGAATCTTGTGGGTGCCAGCCCAGCCCTGCGCCACACAGGAGCCCCTGGAGTCCTACTGTGTGGGAGGTATCCCAGTGGGCAAGGGTGGGGCCGGCAATGTGTGAGCAAGCCTGTGTACCCTGCTGTCCCCACAGTCCCTGCTTACTCCTTCCTGGCCTTGTCAGGCCATACCCCATATCCCAGGCCTTAGATCCCACATTTTGACCCACCTATGTCACCATTTGTGGGCTACAGATGGACCCATGGGCCGTGGACAAGGACCACACCTGCTCTTCCACAAGGGCCATGAATACCTGTGGGAGGTGCACGCATGTGTGTGTCACCCCCAGGGAGGGAGGGGCTGCACCTAGCAGCAGAGCTAGGCACAGGAGGACAGCACATGGGCTGACCTGGCTGGGGGATGCATGTGCACTGGCTGTGTGCACGCCCACCTGTGCCGCACTGTGCGGGGATGCTATATTATCAGAGCCCTCCCTGGGCGGAAGGTCGAGGTGAGTGTACGCTGCGATCCTTTTTGCTTTGCCAACAGAAAACTGCCGAGAGGGGAAAAGGCAAACTCCATTTAGCTTGGGTCAGCAGTGAGCAGGGGCAGAGATTAATGTGGGGAGAGGGAGGGCTTCGGAAGCGGGCAGGCGCTGGAGGTGGGGACAGGACAGGGATGGAATGGAGCATGGGTGCTGGGGATGGACAGGTGAGCCAAGGACAGGTGTGAGGAGAGTACTGGACAGGAGTATCCCCCTCCCACTTGACTGTCACTCATCCCCACCTGCTCCTGCTAGCCCTCCTCATCCTTGTACCTAAGCTGCTGCTGGCCCAGGCCCTCTGCATATGCATGTGGGGGTCTGAGGCTAGCCCAGTCCCTATCCCATCATGCATCTACATGCCCTCAGCCTGATTCAGCTGGGTATTTTGTTTTGCCCTTCACCTTGTGGTCAGGGATTTGTGAGTTCATCTGGTACGCTGCCCACCTAACTACCACTGAGGGAAGTGAGTCCCCAAATAATCGCTCCTCAGTAAACTCCAGTAAGGAAGTGGAGTTAGGGTCAGTAGTCAGTGTGTCTGTCATGGTGGGGGACCTGGAGGCAAAGTTGGCAGTGGGGGCACCCTGGCAGGGCAGGGTGGGTGGCAGGGGCACTTGGAGGGCTCTGCAGAGAGGAGAGAGGGGAGGAGGGCCTCCCCAGAGGTGGAACACATCTGTCAGTCTGCGTGGCTGCTGGGCAGAGGGAAGATGAGGCTCAGGCTTTGCTTTAGTTTCCCAGTGGGTGGAGGAGAGCGGGTGAAGGCCCAGTGCAGTCTGTGGATGCGGTGGCACCTACTACCAGCCTGTCTGGCTCTAGGTTGAGAGGAGAAGACAACTCCAGGCCCCATTACTCTGGCCACAAAGGTACCACCAGATGTCTGTGAATGACACTTCCAACAGGGGGAGGAGTGGCCTGGGAGGAGTCCCCCATGTCACCTGCCCTGACAGCCACGTCTCCGTGGGGCCAGCCCCTCTTCAGGGTAGGGCAGCTTAATTCCTGGGAGTGGAGGGAGCCATGGAGCCTGGTGGGTCCTTTGTCCCAGCTCAGCGGAGGACACAAGCCAGGCCCACCCAAGGCTTTACTCTGGGGTCAAGAAAAGATCCTCCAGAGCTGGGCATGGTGGCACACACCTAATTCCAGCACTTGGGAGGCTGAGACAGGAGGCTCATTGCAAATTTAGGTACAGCCTGGGCTACACAGTATAAGGCCAATCTAAACTACATAGCAAGACCCTATTTTAAAGACAGACTGAGAGACACCAAGAGACCCCTCCAGGCTATTCTGCACCCCACAGGCCTTCCCTGAGGTCTGAAGAGAGGAGGAGCAAAACCTTGGCAGACCCCATGCAAGAAGATGGGTGCTGCCTCTTTCACTGTGTTGTTCTCCTAGAACAGGAGGACCGGTGTCAAGGGCAGCCCTGGACACTGGTCCTGCACTCCCAAGCCTGTAGCCTGTCTCCTTGCAGCTGTGGTAGCACCCCAAGCTCTTAGGCCCCCCACACTGCTTCCTCTGCTGAGAAACCCCCATTCTCCCCCTAGCCCTATGTCCCTGTCTCCAAACTCCCTTCTTCTTTTCCTTTCCTCTACCTTCTTGCCCCCCGCTTTTTTTTTTTTTAATGGTAGAAAAGATCAAATGCAGAGGCACTCTACACCAAGCACTACCATCCCCACCCCATTTTTATTATTTTAGTTTTGTGGTGCAGGCCATTGAGCCCAGGACCTTGTTCGTGCTAGACCCCATTTTATCATTTTATTTTATTTTATTTTATTTTATTTTATTTTATTTTATTTTTCAGCACATACGATTGAACTAGGGCATTGCACTGAGCTATGCTTTCAGCTTCCCCTGCCCCCAGCTTTTTTTTTTTTTTTTTTTGGTGGGTACCGGGGGGTCGACCTCAGGACCTCGCGTGCCAGCAGGCGCCCGTGCCGCTGAGCGATATCACCGGCCCCTTTTTTTTTTTTTGTATGTGGGTTCCGGGAGTTGAACTCGGGCCCTTGCGCTTGCAAGGCAGGCGCTTAAACCGCTGAGCCATCTCACCGGCCCTCCCCCAGCTTTTTTTGAGACAGATTCTTGCTACATAGTTCAGGCTGGCCTTGAACTGGCTGTGTAGCCCAGGCTGGCCTCAAACTCTCAGCAATCCTCCTGCTTCAGCCTCCCACATGCTGGGATTACAGGCATATGCTACCACAGCTGGCTCCCTTTTTTAAATTTCTGAGACAGGATCTCACTACCTGCTGAGTTGCCCAGGTTGGGCTTGAATTTATGATCTTTCTGCCTCAACCTCCCAGAGTGCTGGGATTATAGGTATAAACCATCGTGCCCTGTTTATGGTTTTGTTTGTTTTTATTTTTTTGAGACAGGGTCTCACTATGTCGTTCGGGCTGGCCTTGAACTCACTATGTAGCCCAGGCTGGCCTCAAACTTGCAGCAATCCTCCTGCCTCAGCCTCCTCAGGGCTGGGATTACAGGTGTCCACCACCATGCCCAACTGTTTTTTATTTTGAGATGGGGTCTTGCTAAATTGCCCAGGCTGGCCTTGAACTTGTGATCCTATTGCCTCAGCCTCCCAGAAGGCTGGGATTATAGGCTTTCATCACTGCACCTGGCTTCACCTGTTCTGTCTCCCTCCTTTTTCTCATCATCCTCACCCTACCACCATCCCCACCATAACTGGTGTCAGCTTCGCTACCCAGCCACTTTACCCACCCCTACCCCCGCTGTCACTAATGTCAGCCTCACTTTCATCCCCGTCATCACCATTGCCTGTGTCAGCAGTATCATCCCATCACTGAAGTCCTGCTAAGGCCCAGGCCTAGGCCTGGGCAGTGTAAGAGCTGTGACTGCAGGGCGTGGTGGTTTCAGTGGGGTCTCCCCAAACTGAACCCGTTGGTCCTCAGATGCCAGCAGGTGATCAGCAATGTCCAAGAAGCTTCTAGGTGCATCCCCTGCGGCTGGAGGAAGAGTGAGGCTGGGGGTCACCTGAGATCCTAGGGAGGGCAGCAGGGCTGGAGCAGAGGGGAGAACAGACTGGGAACCCAGGAGAGAAGTCTAGGGACAATCTAGAGGAAGTGGGCAGGTTGGGCAGAGAAAAGGGGACTGGTGACCAGCTTTGTCCCCACCCAGGGCAGGCCTAACACCACCAAGGGCAGCAGAAGGAGCCCAGAAGCTTGCTGGTCAGTGGCCCCAGCCTAGCCCAGGTAGGGGTTGGAGGAGAGAGTTAGGCAGGTCTTGGCTGAGGGCAGCTCCTCTGGGTCAGTGGTCTTACCCAGCCTTGACCATCACTTCGGGAAGAGGATCTCTGCCCAAGGTTGTGCTGTCATTTCAGGAACCAGTGGCCTGCAGGGGACCTGGAGCCAAGGCCTATCCCAGGGAAAGGCCCCACAGCAGCCTGGGCCTGGTGGCTGCACTGAGCGCCCACCCCAGGGTAGCTGGACTCCATGTCCATGCATAATGCAGTATTTACGGGTGGGGGGGTTGATTGGCAGCACATGGTTCCCACTCTCCTCTCCCCACAGCCCCCAGACGAGAGCCAGACGTGCATTAAGGCGGGAGTGACTTATCGAGCTGTCAGGGGGAGCATTTTAAGACAGAATTATAGGGGAGAGGAAAAAGATTTTTACCAAATTAATGAAAAATCAATCTGGCCTCAAAAATCCATTAGCCTTCATAATGCGCCAGTTCCAGGCTGAGCTGCACAATCCGATATCGGCTGTTAAATACCACAGTGGCTCCCCCGCTGCCCACCATTCATTATACTCGGTGTTTACTTCTGAGAGTGATAACTGCCCCTGACATCCAGCCTCAGCTGTCCAGGGCTCCTGTCCCCCAGTACCCCTGGGAGACCCCAGGCCTGTATCCTTGGCTGGGGAGTCAGTCAGTGTCCCCTGACACACCCAGTCAGTCATGGATGGTCTGGGACCCACAGGGTGAGGCCACAGGGTGAGGGTGTGTAGACCTCCTTGGAGGGCAGTGTAGATGCACTGGGAGAGGTGCTCCTGGTGACGCTAATGACCGTAGGAGCCAGCCACCATAGTTCTCTGTCATGGTGGCAAAAGTGCTGGCTGTGGTGCTGGCTAGGATGGCCCAAAGTGCTCACGGTGGGTGACTATGAGAGCAAGTAACCATTGTGATAAGGTGACCATGGGGTGAGGCAACCAGGTCAGTGGCGCTGGTAGTGGTGTTAACATTGTGTAGACAGACGGTGTTGATGAGAGAAGCTGCTGGTCTTGGGTCTAGTAGCTACTGAGGGAGACAGGTGCGCATCCATAAAGGTGACCATAGGATAGCCGAGCACCCTGAGAAAGCGGGCAGCTTTCTCCTGGAAACAGACTCTCTGTGAAAGCAAGCGGCTTGTCTCTCCCTCTGTCCCACCAACAGGAAGGTAGCTGGGACCCAGGACCCTGGGAAGGTTTCAGCTAGAGGACATTCAGCCTTGCTCATGGGGCCACATTCTGGGAGGATAGAGCCAGTGCTGCAGCAGAAGGAAGCTGGAGGGCGGTCACTCTGTAGATGACAGAGGGTCAGGGACCAGGACAGCAGGAGGGTCTGTGTAATCCAGCAACAGGTTAGCACAGGGGCTCCTTCCTCCCATGTGTGTGTTGAGCCGCCCGCTGGCCAGGCTGGAAATGGATGTTTGAGATCTGTCTGCGCACAACATGCAGCAGGCACAGGACTGGGAGGGTGAGGCAAATTTACAAAAATCTCTCTCTTTTTTTTTTCCCCTTCTGGACTCCTTCCTAACATTCTCCCCACTGTGCTGACCACTGCATCCATCCATGGCCCGATCCTTCTGGTCCCATGAAGGCAGACAGGGCCAGCACCTCTCGGCCTCCTCGGTGTCTCTATGGGACCTGGCCTTGGCCGGGCAGCACTCTCTAGGAACCTCCCTGAGGCAGCTCACTTGGTGCCCAGGGCCCCTTGAGGCAGTGTGGGACCAGCAGCTCCCTGATCTGGGCCTGCTCCTTGGGGACTCCAGGGCCCTGCTCTGGTCAAGGCCACATGGTCACCTCTGTGTACCTACCCCTACCCAGACTACTTTCTGCAAGAAGGTTTACACTCTGGACACTGCCAGCTCCCAGAGGTGCGCCTCCTGCGTCCTCTTGTGCCTGTATCACTCATTTTCTCATTCATCCAGGGCCCTGGCCCTCTCCTGGGAGTTGTGCCTGCAGTGTAACTGCCCGCAAGTGGCTCAGTCCTGCTGGCTCCTGCCCTCAAAGAGTGGGTGGGCTGGTGAGGGCCAAGAGGTGAGAGGTAGGAACAGACAGAAGGCCCAGGCCAGCCAGGGGTGGTAGGGGTGGGAGAGGCAATGGGGGTGTAGCCAGAGGTGGAGGGGACAGATGTTGCTCTGAAACCCAGATCCTGAGATGGGGCAGAGCCAAGGGAAGCCGGGACTGGAGGACTCCCCCAGACCCTCACCCACCTGGCCTAGGACCTGTAGAAGGAGGTTGCCTGAAGGGGGCCCTGGGGCTGTGGCTATGGAGAGGTGACAATGGGGCTGGGAGGAGACACTCAGCAGTCTTCCCTCCTGCATCAAGCCAGAGAGTCAGCCCAGAAAGGGTGGCTTTGCCCGAGGTCCTGAGTTTAAGGGGCAGTGTGGCAGCTGGATCAAGGGGCTCCAGGGCAAGTCTCTGGCTCCCTAGCTGGCTCCCTCTCTCTGGCTGACTGGCCACCCCTCGCCACATCCCACTGGAGCCAGACAGCCTCAGCGGGGTCTCATGGATTAAATCCCAATTCATCAGTGGTGGCGGTTGGTGGGAGGGGTATGGGCAGCCCTGATCCCTGTCTGCTGCCTCTCACAGCTGCCAGAGCCCACCAAGCAGAGCAGCTTGAATGATTGATCTGTGGGCAATGTGAACAGTCATCACCACTTAGAGGGCAGGGTGCAGCCACCACAGAGTGACCTGAGCCTGATTCTGCCTCTGAGGTCTGTCCAAGGCTAGTGGGGGTCTGAACCATTATGGCCACATTCCTTACTTCCCAGTCCTTCTCTGCAGGTGGAACCCCCTCAGACATGCCCGTCCCTCTTACTGTCTCTGTCTGTCTGACTTGATGTCTCTCATTCTCTGATGTCCCTGACTTTGGGTCTCAGGGGAGCATTTTGGGATCCCCGTTTCCATTTGCTCTCTCTGATCTTGTATGGCTGGCCTCAGGGTCTCTGGAGCTGAGCACGCTACCCTCATGATCTCTATTGGAAACGTCTGTCTCCAATCCATGTCCTAGGACCAGCCAGCCACGAAGGAGGGGCCAGGCTGCAGCTCCCTGCAGGTGTAGGGGTCACAGGCCCCCCCCTACTGCCCAGGGGATCAGGGTGGAGCTCACCCATGGATGTCCAGTCCCTGCCCAGGCCTGGGCAGCACTGAGCAGGATTATGGCAGATCTGGACTGGCCAGCAGTTACGGTGGGCTCAGAAGCACTGGGGACCTTGGCTCTGCCCATGGTCAGGACAGCATCAGGGATCCCTGGGTCCCAAGGTGGTTGGGCAATGCGGGGTGAGGAGGATACATTCCCCACATAGGTGCCTGCTCTGTGGTTCCTGCTAGACAGGCCACCCCCCCCCCGCCAGCCTAGCCAGGCCAGCGTCTTTGTGATCAATGGCCAGGCACATCCTGAGCCTGGAGCAGATCTGCTGACCCAGGCCGGGCCTGCCCATCCTGTCCCTGCCTCATCAATAGCAGATCATCTGGAGCCATGCTGTCCTCAGCCCCCTGGGGAACCATGGCAGGAACACCAAGGCGCCGCCTTAAGAGAAGCCAGGTGGTTGGCTGGGGCACCCCAGCCTCAGGGTAGGTTGTCAGGGAGGGCTCCCCAAGCACACTGATGAGACCCCAGAGGCCTTGCCACAGTAGAAGGGCTACCCAGCCTCAGTGTCTAGCCAGGGACCTTAGAGGACTGTGGGAAGGACATCTCTATCTGGAGAACCCAGGGAACTTAACACTTGGGGAAACCCTGTTCCAGGTATCCTCAAAGAACCCAAATGGCTCTGCCTGGGCAGAGGACCCCTACTGCTTACCAGGAAAGGGACTGAGCTCCTTATTCAGTGTGCCCACCTTTCTCTGCCCCAGACAGCCCTGGCCATCAGGTCACCTGGGGACACCACAGCACAAAAAAAGGTACAGGGAGGAGTTTGAGTTGCCTAAGTTCAAAGCCTGACCAGGTGAGACACTCTAGCCCTGCTGATCCCCCAACGCTGAGGTGACAGTATACCTGTCCCTCTTGGGGGAGGCTTGTGGCCAGGCAATGGGCCAGTGGTCAGGGCAGCTGCCCAGGAGAGGGCTGGGAAGTAGCGAAGGAACCCAGGCTGGTGGAAGGTCCTCAAGCTGCAGAGCTGGCACCCACCTCTCAATGTGGCTCTGGCCAGGACTGGACCCATGCTAGGAGGAAACAGGCTTCCAGGAATCTGGGAAGCCATTCCTGCTTCAGCCTCAAAGGCCTGAGCACAGCTCTCCTTTATTTCCTGGCCAGTGGTGGTAGGGCAAATGCCAGCACAGATGCCCCAAGAGAAAATCTAGGAACTTGGATTCACGCTGCATGTATCTCTTCTTCGTGTATTTTATATAAATGTACATAATCTATAAATTCAGTTGAATGGGTTAAGACTTGAGTAAGCAAACAAGAGAACACTCTGAGCCGTTACCTGAACCACTCAGGACAGTTTGGGTCTGCTCATCCTGGAGGGACAGGGCCCCAGCCATCCACTTGGTAAGCACTTCATCCTGATGGGGCAAGGAGCTGCGGGGGTTGCCCATGGCCAACTACAGCATCTGGTGTTTGGTGTACAGGCACCAGGATGGGACAGCCCAAAGACAGGAAGAGGTCATTACAAAAGGTGTTGAGGAATGAATAGGAGTTTCCTGGGCTGACTTAAGAGGCTTAAAGCCACTGTGAGGGAAAGTGACAGGAGGGAGAAGAGGTAAAGTAGACAGTTCACAGGAAGCTGCAGGGAGGTTTAGGCAGGGCTGGAACTGTGGATGGAAGATTGCCTGGCCATTGCAGGCAAGCGGGCTGGAAGGGTAGCAGGAAGTGTCCTGGGACAGTGATATGTTCTTGAAGGTCTCTGGGCTGGCTTGGGCTCCTGTTTTAACATCAGAGAGCTTCAGAGACATGTCCAGGGTCACACAGCCTACAGAGACCTAGACACTCACCTCCTGGCCTGTTTCAGGCAAGTTTCTAGGTTTGACCAGCCCCCTCCCTCTGTCCTGCCTGGGCCCCACACATAGAGGGAGGCTGTGCGGCTGCCTCCTGCAGCTCCCTGCCCCAGTGAGTGGCTTGGTGTGGGAATTGGACATATTCGTTCTTGGAACCGGTGTTTATGAATATTCCTAAAGAGGAGGATCAATCAATTATCCCAGAGCATGGCCATTTTTCTAACTGAGAACAAGCAGTTTTATACACCTCGGAAGAGGCTTCTGGTCGATGATGGCAAGCACACTGCCCTCTGCACTCTCTCCAGCTGGCGGCCGCCTATCCCTGAGGGCAGCCTTCTCTCTGCCCCAGGCTCTGCCCCTGGCCAGGTCAGCAACCCTGCTGCCCATTCAGGGAGCCCAAGGACACAGGGGCTTCGGGACAGGGAGGAGATGGGCTCCTTTAGTTCAGCCCCCAGCCCTGCCAAGTTGAAGACGCCTGCCCTTCCCGGCTCCCTCCATCACTGCCTGCCCCATGGGACGGCTGGGAGAAGTCAGTGCCCAACATGCAGTCAGCCTGGTCAGCAACTGCCTGTCCCCTGTCTGGATGGGGTTGGGCCTCCACAACTTTGACATGAGGCAGTTGGATATATATATATATATATATATATATATATATATATATATATATACACATATATATGTGACATCGAAGTTACCATTTTAGACTTTTTTCCTTTGATGCTGGGGATTGAACACAGGGCCTTCACAGTGAGCTGCGCCTTCAGCCCTGTTTAATTCTTTTGTTGTTGTTTTCACAAGTTCTCAGTAAGTCTCTAAATTGCCCAGGCTGGACTCAAATTTAAGATCATCCTGTCTCAGTCTCCTTAAATGCTGGGATTACAGGTATGTGCTACACTACCCAGCTCATTTTAGCCTTTTTTTTTTTTTTTTTTTTTTTTTGTGGGTACCGGGGGTCGATCTCAGGACCTCACGCACCAGCAGGCACCTGTGCCACTGAGCGATATCACCGGCCCTTTTTTCGTATGTGGGTTCCAGGAGTCGAACTCAGGCCCTCGCGCTTGCCAGGCAGGCGCTTACACTGCTGAGCCATCTCACCGGCCCCATTTTAGCCTTTTTGAATGCACATGTCCATGGCATTAAGCACGTGCCCTATTGTGAGCCTTCCCCACCATCAAGCTCCAAAACTTGCCATCTTCCCAGGCCAAGCCTCTGCCCCACTAAGTATGAGCCCCCAGTTCCTGGCACCACTCTTAAGCCTCTGTCCCTGGATGTGACTCCTCTTAGCCCTCGTGTCAGTGGGGAACCACATTTGCCCTTTGGTGACTTGCATCAGCAGTGTGCCCCAGGTCACCCACCCTGGCACATGTCCTGGAGGCTCAGAGGGAGGGGTGAACCAGGCAGGTCAGGGAGGATGTGTCCTGGAGGGCTTTGAGGGAGCACAGGGAGGGGTTGCAGCAGCAGCCAGGTCTGGTCTCACAGCAGATTGATGCCTCCAGGCTGCCTCATCGGAGAGTGTTTTTAATGGTCCCTAAAGCCCTTGGTTAGCCAGTGCTGAGCTCAGCACCCTGCCCCATGCATCTAGGGCCCACCTGAGGCCTCATCCCTCATGCTGCCGCCTCCCTCCTGGCCACAGTTCTGGAACCACCAGTGAACTCGGGGCCCCTGTGGATCCCCAGACTTCTGTGCTGACCCCTCTGTGCTGGGCCGGAAGTGCCCTACCCTGGGGGCCCTGCTGGGGGCAGGGACTGATCGGAGGCCCCCACCACATTTGTCATAGGCCCATTAGGTGCTGACAGCTGCTTCCCATCTGCCCAGCTCAGGGTAAGAATGAAGCCCCCAGGTGCCCATCAATCACAGCCCTCCATCATGATCAGGGCTGGGGGCTTCTGAGGGCAGCTCCCTCTACCCCATGCTCATCCAGGAAGGAGATCACAGAGGAAGCCAGGTTGTAGGGATATGGGGAAGATGGCTCCATACAGCACCCACCCAGCACCCACCACAGCCCACATCTGGCCTCTGTCTGGGTCTCTCAGAGCCTAACCCTAGCCCAGTCCATAGGCCACAAAAGGCTACTAGATCCCAGGCCACTGGGCGAGGTCCAGGCACTGGCCTCCTGGGTTGAGGACTGCTGGCCCTGGGTGCTGGGCAGGGTAGAGTGGGGCTGGCAACTCCTCCACCTCCCCTTATCCTGTCACCCCAAGCCCCTGGCTGGTTTCCTGGGGTCCTGGAGTCCAGGTGTCCCCTGCAATCTCTTAGGAAAGTCGGTGGCTCCCTCATGCTTTGCCCAGAGTCAGACCTCCCCAGCAGGCTGCGGTTATTTGTATGACACTACTCAGTTATTTATAGGGCCTTCAATGGGAGGTGCTTCTGGGCCTGGCCCCCTGCAGAGGGGAAAGGGCCCCTGGGCCAAGGCAATGCCCCCAGTCTCCTTCCTTGTGGGCCAGCAGAGCCACAGGGGTGAGGGCCACCCAAGGGCCATGATGCCCACCTGTGCTGAGCACTAGCCCCAGGCCTGCCCCAGCAATCCATGTGGGCCTGCTGGCTCTAGCTCAGAAGGGTAGGGTGATAGGCCAAGGCTGGGGGCCAGCCCTTCATGCTAGCATCTCCAGATAACAGCCCAGGTACTTGTGAACTCCAGATAAGCAATGAATAGTTTTCTCGTAAGTACTGTATATCCCAAATAATGCAGCGACATACACTAAAATGGTTTTGCTGTTTTCTATGTAAAATCCAAAGGCAATAGGGCATCTTGGGTTCCATTTGCTGGGACTGGCCACCCTCATAGCTAGGGGCAGGGGAGAATGCCTGCTCAGGCATTCCCTGAGGGGAGAAGGAAGGCATCCTCTCCCACCCACCCACCAGGAGAGGCCGCCTGCCCTGGCTGAGGTTCACCCACCTCCTCTCATATTTCAATTTCCCACTTGCCCTGTGCCCCGCCCCGCAGCCTGGATTAATTTGGGAAGGACAATGTTTATGTTAACCATTCATTTATTGACGTCTGTTTGCTGGGTCAATAGCCAAATTTATTGTCACAGAAGACGGTCTGTATTGAGCCCTTCTCCTCACCCCCCAGCCCTGTGGTGGGCAGACGCTGTCAATACACAGACAGCTGACCTTGGGCCTGCCGGCCTCTGCCGGGGGCAGGGAAAGGAGGAAATGGGTCACTCTGCGCTCCAACACTTCTGTGCCACCCCAGACAGCCACACCCACTGTCTTGGTTACTTTTCTCTTGTTGCTGAGACAAAATACTCGACACTCAAAATTAAGGAAGGAAAGGTTTATTTAGCTCACAGTTTGTGGAGGTTTCAGTCCATAATCAGCTGGCTCCAAGGCAGGGTGGCACATGGCAGAGGGCAACAGTTCATGGTGGCCTGAAGACAGCAAGAGCAGCAAGAGCAGAAAGGGAGGAACTTGAGAGAAGACTCTTTCTGTCCCTTATATTGTATGCAGGCTACCCACCCTGGGATGGGTGTAGCACTCACACCCATAATCCCAGCACTAGACAATGAATCAACCACGAACTCTAGAAGCCCACCCCCCATGACTGCATGAGGCTTTGTGGGGACATCCAGACACAAACCATAACACCCACATTGTGGGGTCAGCCACAGAGAGAGAAGCCCAGAAGACAGAGGAGATGAGGCCTGAGGCAGCATCCATGCATTCACCTACAGCTGCCTTGGGTAGCCCAGCTGCCAATCTGGTAGGGGAGTCCGCATGGGATTGCAGCTGGATAGTGTGCAAGGGCCCTGAGCATCTGGACTTGCCACCTGGCTGTGCCAGCCTGGGCCCAGAGGAGTGCTGAAGACCCAGAGGATGAGGTAGGCATGGGCCAGGGACACCTGCACCTTTAGCTGGCCCCACAGCCTGTCTGAGGGAGGAAGGGAAGGGGGTGAGGTCAGAGGAATGAGTTTATCCATAGCCAGGACTCTTCCCCAAACCCAGGGGATGAGTGTTTCTTCTGTGGAAATCCTGCCACGTCTTCAGGTGCCACTCAACAGCCCCACTCAAGTAGGGACCCAAACCCAGCTCCCAGGAGCCCCATGGGTCCTCATAACCTCAACAGATACAACCAGGAGTGCTCCTTGGATCAGCTGGGGTAGCTGGCCCACAAGGGCTGACCTCAAGTTGGATCCACAGCCATTAGGCTCTCCTGCCCTCCTCTCAGCTCTTAGTTCATTTATCCATTCTTTCAACAGTGGGCATTTACTGTGTGCCTGGAACTAAGGGACAGCATGAGCCTACAAAGACGCCCAGCCTTGGGGAGTGGCACAGGCCAGGCATGTGGCCTGGCTGGGGGTAGGTCTGGTTACAAGGCAAAGGGCTTACAGGTGCAGTGAGAGTGTCCCAGCCAGGGACCTGCAAGGGCAGAGGTCCTGAAACAGGCACTTCCCAGCTTGGTGGGGGAGGGGGCAGTTTTCAGCCAGGCTCTGTAGGGTATGCTGTAGTTCAAGAATAGAGTGAGGCATGTAGGGCTGGAAGTCATGGTGTCTTTTGAAGTAGGATCATTCGGGGTGTGAGAGGAAAGGGTCAGGGACCAGGAGGAACTGCTGCCTGGGCGGCTTCTGGGGCCTCCTCCAGGCTGCCTGCCAGGAACTCCCGTCTCCCCTGGCTCTCCTGGCTGTGCTGCAGCCCGTAGCCACCAGACGGCGCACGGAGTCGGAGCTGGCAAGGCAGTTCTGGGGGAGACAAGGGGCTGGTCAATGGTCTCATTTGTCGGCCAGGCAGGCAGTTGATGGGCCTGGGATAGTGCACGCTGATTAAGATGCCACACTTGAGTTAGAACCTCCTGCCAGCGGTGATGAGCCATTGATCAGCTTGTCAGGGAAGCAGGGCAGAGAAATAGGGGAGAAGAAAGCAGAGGAGAGACAGAGGGAGAGGCAGAGAGACAGCAGGGAGGAGAGATGGAGGAATCACCAATCCAGCCTGGCCTCACCCAAGTGACTTATGGGTGACCCCAGGGGCAGGTGTGTCCCCGCCTCTCACACCTCACAACAGGGGTGAGGCCATCCCAAACCCCCTAGCTTTTTTGCTGTTTCCTTTTATATGCATAATTAAATAGACTGTTTTTGAGCAGTTTTAGATTTGTAGAAAAATGAACAGAAAATGCAAAGCTTCTGCATTCTCCTTAGCCCCTCTTTCCCCCATTATGAACAGCTCCATTCACGGGGTTCACCCACTATAGCTGCTGACCCTGCAGCAACAGGTCTTGATCCCAGAACCCCAGTCTGCCTTGGGCTTACCCCCAGTGTTGCACATCTTGTTTGTTGGGGCAAATGGCATGTTCCTTCCTTTGCCCTGGACCCTGCTGTGTCTAAAAACTGCTCATCCTTCCCTCCTCTGGGCCCCTGGCCCACTGAGCTGTCCCTGATCTCTGCAGATTTGCCTTCTCCAGATGTCAGGGAGTTGTAATCACAGTCTGCAGTCTGCAAGACCAGCGTTTAGCTCAGTGATGGGCACATAAGAAGCCCCCATATTTTCTCACAGCTCCGTAGCTCATTTCTTTTTAGTGCTGGATAATATTCCATGGTCTGGGTTGGTCACGTGCTGCAAGCATCCTGGTTGCTTAAGTTTGGGCAATGACAGAAGAAGCTGCTAGAAACATGTGTGCAGGGTTCTGTGTGGAAGTAGGATTCAGCTCACCTTGGGAAACCCTGAGCAGCACTGCGGCTGGAGCCCATGGTGAATCCATTTTGTTCAGCAAGAAGCTGCCTGCTGTCTCTCCATGTGGCTACCTGGGTCACAGCACTGGGAGCTCTGATGCCCCACATTACCCCATCCTTCTCAACAGTGCTTGGGCCAGGCTCTTTCCTGAGGTTTCAGCTTTACATTGTGCTGCCTTCCTTCTACAACGGCCACTTTTATGTCATCACAGGCTGTGGTCGCAGCACCAGGTCTGGTTGGTCACACTGGATGTGTACATTGTGTCCTTGGCTGTGGTGCCCTGTGGTTTTACTCTGTCCTGCAGTCAGGCCCTCTCCCTCACTCTCCCTCCATTTCTCCTGTCTCTCCCTGTCTCTGTCTCTGTCTCCTCCACACTGTCCCTCTCATGCTTGTTCACCCTTTTTCCTGTCCTCCATGTGACCTGCCCATGGCCCGCATGTGCCTGTCGCCATCCTTGGTGTCAGCAGTGTGACTTGTAGGCCTTTTTCTCTAGTGTGTTCATATTGTGGATGACGTGGTCACTGTGCTTCCCTGGCTGCTCCTGGACCTATATCTTCCTCCTTCCTGGCTCCCCCATTTCTGGAACACGCTGCCTCTTGCTTCTGCAGGAGCCATGGCAGGTGGCCTTTGGGAACTGGTATCCCTTGATGTGTCCTTATCCTACCAACCCTAGGGCAATGGTTGGCAAGCATGGAGTCTATATTTGGGAAGGGGTTGTGAAGGGCTGCCTGCGGCCTCTCCTTCTGGTGGGACCTTCACTTTTCTGACTTCTGTCACTATGTGTGATCCTACCATGCCCTGCCCAAAGCTTTCTCGACCTTCTCTGTCCTCAGAATGTTGATGTGTTGTGGTGATGTGGGTCTCTTTCTACCAGGTGTCAAAGCATGGGCATATGCCCACAGGCAGAATTTTGTCACAGTCACTAGCAGGACATGGTGCTCTGGGGGCAGCTACAGGCACTTGGGATCCCATTTTCCATGTAGAAGAGGATCCCTCTGCAGAGTCACCAGCTGCCTGGCTATACATGCCCTGCCCCCCACCTAGCCTGTGGGGGTCTGACATGGTGGTATGGGGTACATTATCCTAAGCAGCGAAGACGTAGGGGGGCAAGCAGTGGTTTTGAGTACCCCACAGGGCTAATGTCACCTCCTAATCTACATCACTTGTAGCCTAGCAGAGTGGTCTGACCCTTAACCCTGAGGCTTCAGCCCCCCAGGACCAGTGAGCGGTGGGGAAAAGACAGCACTAGCACATGCGCGCGCGTGCACACGCACGCGCCTGTGTGTGTATGTGTGTGTATGTGTGCATGTGTGTGTAGGTCAGACAACCAGAAGAGGGCGGTACTGCCCACAGCCACCCAGCCAGGGCTCTGCCCTTTCTAGGGCAAGCTGGCCTCTGGCTTCTCTGCCTGGTATGGGTCTCTGCAAAGGCAAGTTCCTGGCTGGGTGCTTTCTGCCACAGGCTGAGGCTCCCAGAGGCAGAGTGCTGTCATTGTCAGTCAAGCTGAGGCTCTCTTGCAGCCTGACCCAGTGACCTTACCCTCTTGCCATTGACACCAGGTCTTCAGTGCCCAGATCTGTCCCCTCAGTGCTGCTACCCCAACGACACTGACACTGCCCACATCTCTCCCAAGGTCTGGTGGAACATCCTGCCCCAACCCACTCCATTGCTTCTGCTCATTGCCCCCACCATAGGGCCTGGTGAGGACACAAGGTTCAGGCCACCCATGGAGTGAGAAAAGAGGGTCCCTAGCTGCCTGGTGGGAAAAGGGCTGGGTGGCAAGATTTCTGCACAGGACCTTGTCCACAGTAATCCCTCTGGGGTCAAGCAGTCCAGGTTTCTGCATCCACCCAGTGCCCTCTGGCCTGGAGGAAGCCTCTCCCCACCCTGGAGAGGGGAGGGACAGGAGGGCTTTCAGGATCCCACTCAAGCTCTGCTGGCTCCAAGAGTCAGAGGACCTGCCCTCCTTGAACCCTAGAGACACCACCCTTAGGGGCAAAGCCACTATCCTGGGACCTTGCCCTTGTCTCCATACCTCACTCCTCCAACCACACAATGGCTACCTGTGCTCACTGTGTCCTATGTGTTGTGGTCCCTAAGTGAGGGGCTCTCCCACTGGGCTGCCCAGCTACACTCTTTTGAGCCACTGGAACTCCCCAGGGACACTTCATTCAGGGCCTCTCTACTGGGCTAAGCCCAGTCTTCAGGAAGCTTCCCTACTCTGCTTGCTCCAATTACTTTTGGGGACCAGGTGAGGGTCAGCTTTCCCTGTGAGGGCCCTTCAGACTGATGCTCAGTGCTGGGGACCCTGTGGCAAGAAGCCTGGACTGTGAGTAGAGCAGGTAACAGCTGAGTTGCCACTGCTAGCTCTGACCCAAGAGGATGCCTCATGGGTGGGGTCTGGCCCTCATCCCTCCCCTGGCACTGGAATTGCCTTTGCTTCTGACCTTTAGGGCCCTTGATCTCCTACTTTACTGTCGAATGTCCTATACAAACTTTTATACTGTCCCACCCAATCCACGTCCAGGCCTGGGTCTCATGGCCAGCAGGGACACCTCAGGGTGAGGGAAGGGGTGGGGGGAGCCAGGGTAGAGGTGACGCGTTGGGCTACACCCTCAGGAGTAGAACCACACATGAGCCCTGGCCGCCGGCCAACCGAGCGCGGCTGAGTGCAGACAGCTGTACGCACCGTGGCAGCGCCTCAGGACAGCCCCAGGCACCGGCGGTGGCAGCTCGGTGTGTCACCTCCCCTGCCACCCGCGTGGCGCGCAGCAGGCAAACGACCCCTCCAGATGCGCAGAGCTCAGGGCCCTGTGCTCTCCCGGGTCTGCGCCATCTGACGCCCCCCACACACACCCCTCCGCCGCTGCGCCCCTACCCTGCGCCCACTGCCATCTGTTGGCGGTGGAACTGCACCAAGCCATGATCCCCAAACTGAGGCTGCTACAATGAGCCCTCCCCCCTCCTCACAGGGTGCCCCTGGACTCCGCACCTAGGTTGTTGGAGGCACAGCGCTGACCTCTTCCTGAGTCTTTCCACCTGGCCCTCCCCTAATCTCCCATTGGGGCCGCCTCAGACTGCTAAAACAGGGTTGGAGGGCCAGCCTGCCCCTGCACCTTGGTGTCGCCTCTGCATGGGGATCCCCACCCCACCCACTTTGCTGGCACTCCCCAAGGGTCCCACCAACTCCTCAGCTTGGTTGGGGTCTCTGGGGTCCCCTCAGCAGCCCCTCCCACCCAGTGCAGCCAGGAGGGGATTTCAGGTGGGATTCACTCGGAGACCCCTGCCCAGCCCTCCCAGCCCTCTCCCTGGCCTTCGGGCTCTCCTGCTGGAGAGAACCACACTGGGCAGGGCTCATGTGCTCTGCTGCTCTCCATCTACTTTACAGAGGAGGAAATGGAGGCCCAGAGGAGCATGGCCAGGAAAGGAGGGGGTATGGGGGAGTGGTCCTCTCTGGTGACCCTAGGCCTGGCAGGGTTGGAACTTGGGGCTTGGGGGCTGGATAAAAATGGAGGCAGTCTCTACCTGCCCTCAAACCCTAGGTTCTTCCCTACTCCACTCCTCCTGCACTCAGCACCTCCTCCCTCCCCGGAGCCTGTGGAGAGAGATTACGCTGCCCCAGGGGGTTTGGAAGGTGTGAGCCTGGTCTCCATCACCTGCCCATCACCTGCCACTGCATCCAGAACCAGCCCAATCTGTGGCTGTTCAGAGTTGGAGAAGGAGAGCCTGGGTCCAGAGGATCCCGGACGGCCACCAATGGGCGCTGGACCCTGAGTAAAAAGGGTGAGCACACTGTGCCCGTGGCCAGAACCCTGGACAGAGGCTCCAGGCCGCCATCAGCCCTGAAAGTCTGTCTCTGGGTCACCAGAGACTTCCCAGACATCCATCAGCAAGAATGCTGAAGAGGAGGGCAGGCAAGGGCCTGGGTGTGTATCACAGAGGCGGGGTGGAGGCAGGGCAGCCAGTGCAGGGAGGGAGACTGGGCCTGATGGTCAGGGGCCAGAGAGGAAACAGTCTGAGGGCCAAGACCAGCACAATGAAGACAGAAAAGAGCAGGGCTGGGATGCAGGTGAGGACTTCAGGATGGGGGTCTTGGGGTGAGGGCCAGGCCAGTGGGTTCTGGTTGAGGGTGCCACCCCAGGGCAGTACCAAAGCTAAGTCTGGTGACTGCTGAGAGCAGAGACGGCTGGGCAGGATGTCCTTCACCCTCCTCCAGGCTCAATAAACCCACTAATTAGCATCCTGACCACTTAATTAATTAGGCTGCACGTGCTTAATTATGATGGGGGGTGTTGCCATCAGCACCCCCACACCACAGGCTGAGGTTTATTGACCAGAACAGACATATGAGGAAATAATCACTGTCAGCAGCCAGCAGGGTGCAGTGGGGTAGGTAGAGTGCAGGGAGCCAGCCACTTAGCTGCATGTGGGTCCCCCCCCCCGCAGCACCCTTGACTCTGGAAACAGATCCCCCTATGCACCAGGGCCTCCCAGTCCTGCCTCTTCTGGCCTCTTGTCCTTAGCCTTCAGTGACCTTGAGGCTTCCAGGGCTAGGGTGAAGGCTGAAGCCTGCAGTGTGGAGGCCACACCCCTCCCAACCCTTTCCCTGGGGCCTGCAACAGGTGTCTGAGGCAGCCTTTCCCTGTGGCCTCTGTCCTTGGTGACAGTAATACCAGCAGTGCTTTTCTCCCAGCAGACCCAGGATCTATTGCCAATCTTCCAGATTGGCAACCCCAGTGGCTGGGCTCTGTCTCTGGACACCCAGCCTCAGAGACGGCCCCCTGTTTACTGCTCTTCGGGCACACATAGTCAACGTGGCACTTAATTTTTCTTAGACGTTAAAGAGTTCATGTCTTATCTCCTAGCTAGATTACAAAACTGGCCCACAGCAGCACTGCTGGTAAGCGGTGTGGTGGTGATCATGGTAGTGATGGTTAGCACTATGGTTTGATGCAGTTTGTGGTGATGTGAACCCCAAGGTTCATGCACTGGAGGCTTGGTCTCTAGTGTAATGATGTGAGAGGTGGTGAGACCTATAAGAGGTGGGAAAGATCTGTAGGTCACTAGGGGCTCCTCCCTTGGAAGGGATTAAGGAAGTTCTTATAGGACCCTGGTTAGGTCTTTCAAGGAAGTTGCTATTAAAAAGCAAGACTGGGGTTGTGGGTATAGCTCAGAGTGCTTGCCTACAGGGCCTGAGGGTCAATCTCCAGCACTGAATAAAAATAATAATAATTAAAAAAAGAAAAAAAGCAAGACTGTTTCCACCCTGGTCTGGGTCCTGTCTTGCCATGTGATCTCTCCCTGTCGCAGGCACTCTCACCATGATGCCTTTTGCCATGACACGATGAAGTTAAGGGAGGGGGGTTCTCGTACTAACACAGTGATGTTGGTGATGGAGGTGATGGTGATGATGATGGTGATAGAGGCGATGGTGATAGTGGAAGTGGAGGTGGTGATGGAGGTGATAATGGTGATGGTGGTGGAGGTGGAGGTAGTAGAGATGATGGAGGTGGTCATGGTGATGGTAGTGGCGGTGGTGGTGATAGCGATGGTGGTGGAGGTGGAGATGATGGTGGTGCTGGAGGTGATGGTGGAGGTGGAGATGATGGTGGTGCTGGAGGTGGTGGTGGTGATGGAGTAGTGGAGGTGGAGGTGGTGGTGATGGTGGGGATGGTGATAAAGGTAAAGGTGATCGTGATGGAGATGGAGGTAATGGAGGTGGAAGTGCTGATGTGGGAAGTGGAGGAGGCAGAGATGATGGAGGTGATGGTGGTAGTGATAGAGGGAGAGGCTCTTGGAACCACAAGGCTGGGGCTGAGGATGGTGTAGGCGTGGCCCACCTTTCCCTGTGGGGTCTTGGCTGGGGAACACTGCCTGGGAGTATCCAGGCTGTCCCCCTCGTCTGGTGAAGGCAGGGCAAGCTGTAGACTTCAGAGGCTGCAGAAACCACGGGAGAGTGTTTGGGGGAGTTAAGGTCTTGGCCAGAGGCTCAGTGGGCTCTGCATTCTCTGTCTCCTAGGGTTGGGCCTGACCTCACTTTCTAGCTGGGGAGCCTTGGGGCAGGGTTCTGGCTCACCTCTGACCTCTACCTGGGCTGGTATGGCTGCCACATGGAAGGCACATTGGTGATGGGACAGGAACTGGGGAAACAGTTCATGGATGTGTAGGAGCAGCTCCCAACAGAGGTGGCCAAGGAGAAAGTCCCTGGAGTGTGCAAGCTGCATCCCCCTTGCTGTGCCCGAACTGGTGGGTTGGACTTCCTGCCTGTGGCCAATGGACAGATATCTGAGGCCTGCAGCCAGGGACAGGCACTTCCTGCAGCCATACCGAGGCAAGGTCATGTCCCAGCAGAGACGGGCCAACCAGAGCCCCTCACAACTAGAGTGTCAGAGCTAGTGACCAGGCCAGACCCAGATGGGAGCCTTGGGTGGCCCTGGGAAGAACAACACACTCCATCCTGGGGCAAGCCTCTGCAAAGCCATGGGGCCTCAGGCACTAAGAGCTAGTGGAAGGCAGAGGGCAGAGCTGCCCAGGCTAGGGGGGCAGAAGTCCCTGTCCCTCCCTTACCCATGGTAGGCACTGGAGTCAGATACAATTACTCACTCAGTGTATCATAATTACTGCAAATAGCCCATTAAAGAGAAATTATCATCAGTATGATATTAGCAGACAGCAGGGGGAAATGAAGAAAGAAAAGTGCTTTTTCCCCCATTGTCCCCTTAATGGGGACAAGAGAGGGAGAGGCAGTAGAGCACCCTTGGCTGACCTGCCACTGCCTTGAGCCAGGCCAGGTGGGACAGCCCAGGTGGAGGGATGGGTCTGCCTCAAGTTCCAAACGTGTTCATTCCTCGGCCCCCTTGTTGGGCTCCTGGAGGACACCCAGAAGCCTGAGGATTCCAGGAACCTGGATATCTTCTGGACACAGCTGCCTGAGCGTGGACTCAGAGTCTCCTCCCAAATGCCACCAAAATGTGGAAAGCAGGGAAACACAGCAGATGGGGAGGGCAAGTCACACAGTGCTTGGGGGTCAATGTCCCTGTCTTTGGAAAACAGTGGGGACAGTGAGCCAAGGGACCCCTAGTTGAAGTCACCAGACCCCTCCCTGTAGCCTCTCCCAGCCACATAAGACACTGGGGGAAGGACCCCCACCCTTTGCCCCTCCTTTACTAAGACACTGGGGTCTGTAACCAGGAAGAGGCTAGAGGAGCATCGTCTGAGATGCTCCATGGCCACAGAGCAAAGACCAGCCACTGGCCACAATGGATTCTCATGAAGCTACTGACCCTTCTTGGTTCCCTGTGGGGAGGCCCATCTCAGATAAGACCACCACACTGGCCATCAAGACAGGACAGCTAAGCACCACAGGCGGGCAAAAAACAAAACCCGGCCATGATGTGGATCAACCAGCCAGAGACAAGGTGCCCGAGGAATGAGTGTGCAATACAGCAGCACCAGCAACAGCTCGCAGCTGTCGTATGAGAGCCAGGTACTGCAACATAGGTCAGCTTGTTTAATCTTCACACTGCACATGAAAAGTGAGTGACACATTATGAGAGAGGCACAAAAGGTCACATCAACCTTGTAAAGTCAACAGCTAGAGTGACAGAGCTGGGATTCAGCGAGGCGGGGTGGCCCCAGAGATCATATCACACTCAGTGACAAGAATGGGATGGAAAGAGAGATGAGACAGACAGACACGTAGACAGAGATGGGGGGCAGACAGACAGAGAGAGATATCACATAATCAAAGAATAAGAGAAAGCTCAGTGGAAAAATGTACTCCGCAGCCAGATTAGAAGATAAAATAACAGGGCTGGGGATACAGCTCAGCAGCACAAGCACCTGCCTGGCAAGCACGAGGTCCTGAGTTCGATTCCTGGTACCAAACAAAACAACAACAACAAAGAAGAAGAAGAAGAAGAAGAAACAAATAGATAGAAAACAGGAAAGAAATACTAGAAAAATACAGGATTTACCAGGAGATCCAACTTCCAAAAGGGGCCATAGAGGATATAAAAAAAGACAAAAAGAAAAAGAAAAAGAAAGAAAGAAAAGAAAAGAAAAAAAAAGGAAAAAAATGTATGGGATTAACTATCAAAAAACTAAACACAGACCATTGTCCAGAACTGCAAGACTGAGCGTCCAGCCAGAAATTCACATCCGAGTCCAACATGGTGATGAAGAAAAACCTTGCACGTCATTGTAGAATGTTAGGTCACCAATGCCAAGCAATAAAAAAAAAACCTTCTAGAGAGAAAAACACTATTAGATCATACAAACCTCCAACCACTCACCTCCTGAGACCTGTTCTCAGGAAGCATCTAGAGGGATGTGTCCCCAAAAGGAGGAGTCAACCAAGAAAGGGGAGGAGTGGCGATATAAGCAGGGCAGGGAGGGTATCCTAGAGATCTTAGACTGTAGCCATCCAAGAGGTGGACAGCTTTTGCCAACAAGTGTCCAAGAAAATGGACTTCAGGGCCGGTGAGATGGCTCAGCGGCGTAAGCGCCTGCCTTGCAAGTGCGAGGGCCCGAGTTCGACTCCCGGATCCCACATACGAAAAAGGGGCCAGTGATATCGCTCAGCGGCACGGGTGCCTGTTGGCACGCGAGGTCCTGAGGTCGACCCCCCGGTACCCACCAAAAAAAAAAAAAAAAAAAAAAAAAAAGAAAATGGACTTCAGAGATCACTTGATGCAGGTTTCTATGTGGAAACTATATCAAGAGATTAATTTTTAGAAAGATGAGAGCATTCGAGAAAATTTTCAGATAGACACATAGAAAGACAAAGTAAAACTAGGAGGCAATTATTAACTCCAGGAAAAAGGAAGAAGTTGTAATTATACTATATCTTTTTGTTCAAGCAAGAATATTTACACAGTTACAATAATGTAAATGGGTTTTAGATATTTATTTATTTATTTATTTATTTATTTATTTATTGTCTTTTTGAGACAGGGTCTCACTCTGCAGTTCAGGCTGGCCTTGAACTCACTTTGTAGCCCAGGCTGGACTCGAACTTGCAGCAATCCTCCTGCTTCAGCCTCCCAAGTGCTGGGATTACAGACATGCGCTGCCACACCCAGACAAATGGGGTTTTTTAAAGTAAAAATATTGACATAGAACTTGGTGAAGATGTTGGGAAGGGAAGAGTAAACGTGTAATGGAGTGAAATCTTGAAATATTTATCCATCTATAAATAATTACACATGTCTAAAACCAATAAATCAAGAAATAAACTTGTCTATGGAGATTTGGGGGTAAATACAGGAAGAAACAACATAAAGATTTGGAAACATCTCTCTTGCTGAAAACAGGTCTGGAGGCGGGGCAAGGCACTGATGGGTTTTCAGTCTTTTATGACTTTTTTGTTTTTTAGTACTAGGGATTGAACCCAGGACCTTCACATTGATGTACATTTCCAGCCCTTTATTTTATTTATTTATTTTTATTTTTTGAAACAGAGTCTCTCTAGTGCATTCCCAAATTGGGCTCCTCCATCCTGAGCTGCCCAGAGTGCTGGGATTATAGGCATGAGCCACACCTGACTCACATTTCTTCCTTTCTCTTTTTCTTTTTCTTTCTTTCTTTCTTTCTTTCTTTCTTTCTTTCTTTCTTTCTTTCTTTCTTTCTTTCTTTCTTTCTTTCTCTTTCTTTCTTTCTTTCTTTCTTTCTTTCTTTCTTTCTTTCTTTCTTTCTTTCTTTCTTTCTTTCTGTCTCTCTCTTTCTTTCTTTCTTTTCTTTCTCTCTCTCTCTCTCTTTAAATAAATGTGCATACGTCCCTTTGAGAAAATAAAATTGAATGTGGCCGAAGTCAAAGCCAACTGCTATAGCATGTGAACAAAAGGAACTTCCAGGAGGCCACAGAAGGGCCAACAGTCTGCAGTGCAGGCTCAGCAGACCCTGGAGACCAAGGGGACCGTTTGCATCCAGGACCAGGTCTAAGACCCCAGTGGGCATGAAGCAGGAGTGGGAGGGGTCATCAGACCCTGAAGAGCAGCCACACTGTGCCAGGCTCCAGACTGGCTCCAACCGGGAGGAAATTTTGCCCCCTATCAGGGAGCAGGGATAGAAGGCCTCAAGGACCAGGTGAGGGCAAAGACAAGAATGCAAGGGCCTCTTGAAATGATAATGTTAAGTGAAATAAGTCAGACACACAAGCTTAAATATTACGTGGTTTCTCTTAGACAAGAAACCCAAAGCATAAATAAAGAGCAAAATAAAGGATAGATAATAGGAAGTAGGGAGATAAACTTTCTCAAAGAGGACGAGGATCAAGAGACGGAGGGAAGGGAAAGGAATTGGAAAAAGGAATGAAGGTGTATTATGTACATGGACCAACTCTCCACAAGGAATGTAAACATTATGTACTACACATATTTACTAATAAAAATAAATAAATAAATAAAATAATATTAGTTGTGATGAATAATAACAAAAGGGAGAGGGGTTTTTCAGGACCTCTGAGCAGCCCAGCTTACTGGAGGGGACTGCATGGAGGGCAGCTGGTGTGTGTGTGTGTGTGTGTGTGTGTGTAACTGTGAGTCCATCGCTCTGTCTTCTTTCCTTCTTTCTTTTCCTTTCAACAAATATTTATTTATTTTTCTTTTGTGTGTGTGTTAGGCCTTTTTTTTTTTTTTTTTCCTGCAGTTTTGTAACTTTATTTGAAAGTTAGTTCTCGTCCACATTCACTGTGTGGATATTTTTGAACATGGTAACAGGGACATAGGTTACAAAAGTATACAGCTTGTTTGGTGAATCTTCATCCTCATTACGTTTTCTGGACAACTCTACATGGATACGATATGGGACATTCCTTATTCCTTTGGCCCAAACAGCTTTGTTGAGTCTGGTGTCAACGTGCACATCTGGAGTCCCCATCTCCTTCGTGGCAAATTTCCGGATCTCCTTAAGTGCCTGAGGGGCGCGCTTCTTGAAGCCCACTCTATGGATGCGCTTATGAATGTTGATGGTGTATTCTCGGATCACTACCTCGTTGATGGCAGAACGGCCCTTCTCGCCACCCTTCTTTGCAGGAGCCATTCTGCCGGGCCCAAGTTGGAAAGGAAGAGCTCATTCTTTCTTTTTTTTTTTTTTTTAATCAACAAATATTTATTGATCACCTCATTAACACCAGGATCTTTCTTTTTTTTTTTTTTTTTTTTTTGTGGGTACCGGGGGGTCGACCTCAGGACCTCGCGCGCCAGCAGGCGCCCATGCCGCTGAACGATATCACCGGCCCCTTTTTCGTATGTGGGTTCCGGGAGTCGAACTCGGGCCCTCGCGCTTGCCAGGCAGGCGCTTAAGCCGCTGAGCCATCTCACGGGCCCACCAGGATCTTTCTTGATGGGCTGGGGAAAGCAACAGTGGAAACAGGCAGCCCCGCCCTCCTATGGCCAGTACCTGGCAGTCTGGTCAGCCTGGCAGTCTGTCATCATCGTCATCGTCATCTAGAGAGGTCAGGAGAGACAATTGGGGTCAACAAATGCATGAGATGGCGAGCAGAGCCAAGCAGGAAATGGGCGTGGGCAAGTGAAGAGTGCATTCGATGCCTGTGTGGTGACCGGGTTTCTTGGGAATGAGAATGTAAGATTTGAGGGAGTAAGAGGTGCTGGGGGACAGATAGGGTTGAGAAAGTCCTGGTGTATGAACTGTTCCCTCACTCCACCTTTAGGGTTCCCCTCTACTTCTGACAGCACCCATCCTCCCATCCATCTAGCCATCTCTATTACTGTTTTCTGTTACTGTAACAAAATACCAGAGGCAGTCTACTTAAGAAGAAAGAGACTTATTTAGCTCACAGTTTTGGAGGCTAAAGTCTAAACAGCATAGAACCAGCTGTCTTCATTAATTTCCTTGTTGCTGGCACAAAATACCTGGAACCCACAACTTAAAGGAAGAGAGGTTTATTTTAGCTCATGTTTCAGTCCATAGTTGCCTGGCTCCAAGACAGGATAGAATAGCACAGGGCCATGGTGGAGAGCTGCTCACATCATGGCAGATAGGAAGCAGAGAGAACAAAAGGAGGAATAGGGAAGGAAAACACACCCTTCCAGGCCATGCCCCAGTGACTCACCTCTCCAACCAGGCCTCACCCCCTAATAGCACACTTAGCTATAAACTGCACTGGACTAATCCACTGATGAGTGTAGCACCCCATGAGCCAATCACCTCTCAAAAGTCCACCCTATGAGCATGTGAGGCTTTAAGGGGACATCTAGATGTAAATCATAAAACAGCTCTGGCAAGATTTCTACAACAGATGGGAGAGCACATGTGACAGGAAAGACCACATCTCAAAACAGACGAGAGAGGTGGGGCAGTGAGGGGGACAGCTCAGGATTTTGTAACAACCCCCTTGTGAGAACTAACTGAGGGATCCTTTTCAAGGGCCTGCCCCCAATAACCCAAGAATCTTCCATCGGGACCCACTTCCTGAAGGACCCACTCCCACACACACTGCCACATTCAGAACAAGCTCCACACGTGGGCCCTTGGGAACCAATCAAACCAAATCCAAACCACAGCGCCATCTACTCGTCCATCCACAAATCTGTCCGTCCACACATACACCCACCCACCTGTCCATCTGCCCAACCATCCATCCACATGTCCACCTATCCACCCACACTTCCCTCCATCCATCCGTCCACCCACCCATCCGCTCACTCATTACCCGCCATCCCCAGTCCTTCTGTCCAGTTACCATCTTCCCGCCCATCCTCCCATCTTCTTACTCACCCGCCTGGTCTTCTGTTCATCCCTCTAGCAGCCACCACCTGCTTACTGAGTGTCTTCTGCACACTCGAGCCGGCCATCCCTGACTCACAGGCTCCCACACCTACCTCACAGTTGCCTTGACTGTGGTTGTGGGAGACTTGGGTCTGGACCTGGCTCCCAGGTACAGATTGTGGATTGCTTGCCCAGGGCTCTTTCTAAAGGAAGAAGGGAGTCCAAAACCTGCAATCCCTTATCCAGCAGGTGTATTGGCAGCACCATGCCATCTCTTGTGTTCTCACCTGGATTGACCCTTTACTCCTCCTCTACTTGTCCTCCAAGCTCCAAGTCCTTAGTCCCAGCTCCTGGGTGGAGACTTGGGATCACTCATTCATTCTTCCTCCTTCTTAGGAACTTTCCACAGTGGCTCAGGAGTTAAAACCTGCATGTCCTAGTCTTCCTTGCAACTAGGTGAGGCCATGTGGCTGAGTTCCCGCCATGAAATGTAGGTGAAAAGATCATGAAACAATTTCCCAGACTTAGCTTAAAATATAGCCGGCTACTCTTTTTTTTTTTTTTTTCTGTACCAGGAATCGAACTCATGACCTCATGCTTGCCAGGCAGGCGCTGTGCCGCTGAGCTATATCCCCAGCCCAGGGCTATTCTTTTTGCTTCCTTCTTTTAATTACTTTATCTCTCTTCCTTCCTAGCATGCAGATGCAATGGCTGGAACTGAAGCAGTTATTTTGGACCTTAAGAGTATAGACCAAGATGGAAAGAGCCTGAATCCCAGAGCACTTTGTAAAGCAGTCATCATGGTTGCCCTGAAATATCAACCTCTGGACTTTCAAAAGTTAAGAATTAATTGTCCATTTTATTCCACTGTTCTTTGAGGTTTCCACTACCTGTGCTTACATTGCTCACTTCTCTGTGAGTTGCTGGATTTTGCAACTGAACCTTTGGGCAACTCAGGCCAAAAGTACAAAATATGGGTAGGATATCCAGCACGCTCAAGGTGGAGAAACAGCCTCCTCTGCCCCTCCTCATTGTCTTCAAGAAAGTGGGGCCCAGGGACAGGGAGGAGGATTGGGGGCACTTCCTGTCCCCACTCTCTCCCCCTCTGACTCTACCAGCCTGTGGGCAGCCAGACCTTGGAATTTTCCATAAAGGTCTTTCTAGGTAACAATGGTCAATGTCCTTTTTTTTTTTTTTTTTAATATGTGGGTACCGGGAGTCGAACTCAGGACCTCGCACATGCCAGGCAGGCGCTTATGCTGCTGAGCTATATCGCCGACCCTGTCCTTTTGATTTATTTGTTCTATGTAATGTATTTTAAATGTTATTTAATTTAATGGGGGGGCAGGTTTGATAGCTAAAAGTGCCAGACAGTGGGGTCTGGGAATGTGTCTGGGCTTTTCACGTGAATTGTTGCAGAAATAATTCTCACTAGGTGCTAAATGGCATGCCTTTCTAGATCCTAATCTCTACATAGTCCCAAGTCCCCTGTCTGGGGCTCTAGAGTTTTTCAAGTCAGCCTAGTTCTGCTCCCCAAACTGGGCAGAAAGTGCTGAGGGGTTGGGGTGGGTTCGCCCACAAAAAGTATGCTGGTTCTAAAGGCTGGACAGAGCTGGGCTTTACCTGAAGGGCAAAGTAGTGCCAGTGGCCAGGTAGCAGGGGGGACAGCCCTAGACTGCATGTGGCAGTGACAGGAGAAGGAACAGAGTGGTGGATGCAAGGGGGGGCAGTGCATCTTACTGTTTCAGACCAGCTAAGGTTGTGCTGGGGTCCCCCAGGACAGGCTTTGGGGTCCTCATCAGGAGCCCTAAGTTCCCTGCAGGTGATGGCTCCACTTTCCAGGCCTTCCAAGCACCCTACAAACAGATATCTGTGGCCATGGATTGGGGTCAACACTGCATGCCCACATGATACTTTCCCCTTCCAGGAAGCCTTCCAGACTGACAAATGGCTTGTAGAAGAGACCTTTCTTTTGTCCTCACGAGGACCCCTATGCAGATGGGGGTAGGTGGAAACAGTTCAATGTCTTTTTACTGATGAGGTGATGGAACCCAGGTAGGTGAACCCCCGGCAAGTAGGCACAGAACTGGGACTGAACTCAGCCTGACTGAAGCCCATTGAGAGGCCCTGAATGTCCAGGTGGGTAGGGGTGGGGTGGGCTCAGGGGAGGATGTGCTTATTTTACCCAACTAGGGCATAGGCCCTGGGCCTAGCCCCACCCACCCCAAGTGTGATCCACCTCCCCTGTGATGTGGGCCCCACCCACCCCAGAGAAGAAGCTCTGGTCCAGGTGGTAATCAGGCCTTTCCTAGTTGCACTGACAAGTGGAGCCCCAAGGCCATGCCTGCACATCCTGAGCTCTTGGGGGTTAGGGTGACCCCATGCACTTACAGAAGAACCTGCTTGGCTGTCAGCCTCCTGCCTCAGGCTCTCCTCCAACCTGGAAACCAGAGGATGAGGGACAGGCACTGGGCACCATGGGCAGTGGAAGCTCTGGGGCCTCAGCCTGAGAGACGCCTTGGACACAGGTTCCATAACTAACTCCCAACCACAAAACAGGAAACTGAGACTGAATGGACCCAGGTCTCACCCTACCATAGGTGGGCTTGTCCATCATACTATACCCCCAGAGCCAGGAGGGCTAAGATGCTGGCAATTCAGGAGCCTTGGGAGGAACAAAAGGGTGGAGGACTAAGTCCCAGGGGTGTGAGTGCCCCACCCCCCCTTGACTCCTTTGGCCCATTTAGTGAGGAAGTGAGGAATCCAAGGAGGCAGGGATGTGGGTTCTGGCTGGTCCCATGGCACAGCTGAGAAGCCGAGGGCTACCCGGCTCACAGAGACTATGGGTCTCCCAACGCAGCCCGCCACCTACCTGCACCAGGACAGCATCTCAGCCCACAGAGAGCAGTCTCCACAGACCCTCACTGGGCCCCCTTTCCCCGTTTTCCCTGCCCCGTCTTCCTGCCTCCCTTCTTTTCCCTGGCCCCTCCCTGCAAGGGCTGCCCACACACCCCTTCCACCCTCCGCTGCCCTGATACCCTCTCCTTCTCCTCCCACTCTGCCCCATCCGCCCCACTCTCCTCGTCCTGACTCCCTCCCCACTCCCCGGCGCTGCCCTGAACTCTCCTCCTTCCCCAGCATCTCCTTTTCCTTTCTTGGTCTTACCGTCGCCCTCTATGTCACTCCAGCTCCTACTCGTTCTCAGGGCTAAGCCTTGTGTTCCCGCTCCCACCCCGGCAGGGTGCAGGATCACACTCGCCACCCTGGAGTAACAGGTCCTGCAGCTCTGCTCCTCGAGTCCTGGGGCAACCCAGCCACACATATCCAGACACATGTCTGAAGTGACACCACTCGACACCTGTGCAATCAGGCCCCACCTGGCAAACACAGCCCCACCCCAACTGCAGCAAAGAGGCTGAGACCCCAACCCAGGCTTGGCAGAGTGGGGTGGAGGGCATGGTGGAGGGCAAGAACCTCGGCCCTCTTTGTACTACCCAATTCCCCCACACACACACACCGCAGCCCTACCTCCTCTGCCCTCTATGACCGCAGGCCCCCGAGGACAACCAGGGCTCACTGTGTTGTGACCCAATGCAGCGGACTGAAGCTAGGAGTAGCGCCAACCAGGTGGGGACCTCACATTGCTGAATGCAGTTAGGTAGACAAGCCAACCATCCGAAGGATTTGAGCCCCAGGAAAGAGCAGGAAGATAGTGGGTCAGAAAAAGGCTTTCCAGAGGAAGGAAGAACATGCTGGGGAGGGGGGATAGGGTGGGCAGTGAGTGCTAAGGCCTCTGGTGAGGTGTTAGAGCCCTCAGGAGTGCTGGCTGGAGGGCCCTGAGGAGCCACAGATGGCTCCTGCCTAGGAAGAGCAGCCCTGGGGTTGAAGAGAGGAGGCCAGAGGCATCAGGAGAGGCTGGGTTGGATCTGGGTGGGTCCAGCCTAAGACCCTGGTGTGTCCACCCTGTCCCCAAGACATCAGCTACTCCCTTTGGGGCACCTCTGTCAATCAGAAGGCCCTAGCAGGTGCTTGGCCTAGCTGCCCTAGGCAAGGCTTGTCCTGGAGGCCCACTAGCCCAGGAGGCAGTGATCAGGACTCAGCTGGGTGTGGGACACAAGAAGAGGCAGCATGGGTACTGCAGGACTCAAGGCCAGCTGCGCCCAGCTTTTTGGTCTTGGTTAGTCCTCATGTCTCAGTACTCTGCCCTGTGCAATGGGAGCTGCCACCCTAGAGCTACTCTTAGGAGGCCACCAGTCCACAATCACATGGTCTAGCATCTGGCATACTCTGGACACTCTGAGATGCTGGCCTCCAGCATGCAGAGTGGGAGTGAGTGGGGGGCTGTCCCTGAGAGCTAGGACCAGGCTGAAGTGATGGCATGGAAAGATGGAGGTGCCAGGGAGGAGAGGCCACATGCACCTGCCCAGGGGGGATAGCAAGGGAGGTGGGGGCAGATGGGCAGTAGAGCAAGTTCAGCGGCAGTCTGGGAATGCAGTGGTTGAGCTATGGAGAGGAATTTCCTCAAGGCTGGAATCAATTCCAGAGGCTGCAGGACACCTGACCTAGGTGTCATCAGGAGGGCAACAGAGTCACAGAGGGCAGCATGGAGGTGATAACAAGGGTCAGGAAGCACCAGGGGTAAGAGGGACAGCAGGAAAACTGCAGCTGAGGCACAGGGAGGATGGGTTGGGGTGAAGGGGGTTATGGGAGGGCGGTTCTGACCGGCTGTGCTTGGTGCTGCCACCATCCCATTTCCTGGGTCGGGACACTAGGCTCCCCGCAGGAAACCTGCCTTCAGCGCTCTTGAGACGGCCTGTGGCCTCACTGGTTCCCACACCCGCCCCAGGATGCTCCTCCCTAGCCGCAGGCTAATTGGCTTTGACAGCTCAAGCCTTCAGCAGCTGAGCGGTGTCGCTGCGAATTAGGCAGGCGTGGAGCTCGCCAGTCGGAAATTACTCAGTCACTGCTGCAGTGGTGCAGGGCCGCCAAGCGTGTGTGCATGTGAACGTGAGCCCCTGGGTAGGCCCCGGTGTGTGCACGGGGTTGAGCAGCCACTCCTCCACCTTGCTCTCTCCTAATTGGGCCCGCCCTGATCTGCTCAGCTGGGTTTCCCTCCTCCTCCACACCCACCACCTTCGGAGGGTCAGTGCTCCCTCCCTAGCTGCCCTCGGCAAGGATGGAGCTCTGGCTCTGAACACGAGTCTCAGTGGACGCTAGCAGACACTCGGGCTCCTGGAGGAGTCACTGGCTGTCTTCCTCAAGGCACTCAAGATCTGGGGCTCCCCCAGGCCCCAGGCTGCTGCTGAGTCTGCTCCCCACAGCCTGCTCTTCCTTCCTTCTCCCTCTGGTTCTCACATGCTACATCCAAAGGGTGGCTCACTCTATCCCCTTCTCCCTTCCCCTGCTTCCTGCCCCAAGGTGGTCCTCCTGTCCCACAGGTCACCTGAGTGTCACACTTTTAAGGTGGGACCCACTTTCACTTGCTCTCGTGAGACCCATACACACACTCTCCACTCCTCTCTCCCAATCCCCTTTGCCTAGCAAGTTTCTCCCCAAACTGCCCCACCCCATTCTCACTGCCCAACCGGGGGAGGGCCCCTCTTCAGCCCACCTGTACCTCCCACTGCGGCTGTGTCCACAGGATTGGGACCCTCTCCTCCACGTGGTGGGTTCTGCTGTGTTCAGACTTCTGTCCCCACCTCCTAAGAAAGGCCCTTACCTTTAGCACACAGTAGGTGTTTGATCAATGCTGATAGGCCCATCAGAGTTCTTCCCAGGCCACCCTTCCCCCTTGCAAGGACTGGGGGGATTAGGGAGGTGGGTTCCTGGGCTGGACTTGAGTCAGGGAGAGCAGGGCAGCCTAGCAGGGCCTCCTTGGCCCCTGGCCCAGCTCTGTGGCCTCAGGAACTGCTGACCAGGCAGCTGAGCCTGGGGACAGGACAGGCATGGCTAGTCCTGTGGTCAGAGTAGCAGGCAGAGGTGGGGGTTGGGCAAGGGGACAGCTGTGGCCCGCAGGACTGGTGGCTGTCCTGGTCCCCCAGCAGTCAGCCTGTCACCTCCATGACCTACTGAAAGCACCCTCATCCTCTTCCCAGAGCAGCTGCCAGGCGAGGATGAATCCAGGCCAGGGCAAGTGATGGCTCTGCTCTTCCTGGGGCCCCATCTCCTGGCCCTACCTGATTCCCTGCCTGGGGCAGCCCTTTGGTGAAACTGTGAAGCCTGTCAGATGGACTCCATGCTGCCTCCTGCCCAGGCTGACCAGGTTCCCGCCAAGTAAGCTTGCTGGATAAGAGCCTCTGGGCTGTTTGGTGAAGGTCCACAGAAGTGTGGGCTGCTCTTTGTATCCCACATCCTTCCCTAGAAGGGGACAGGACCTAGGGAGTGGCTTGTGTCCTGAAGGATCATAGGGCCTCAATGGTGGCCTGGAGGACTGCAGCTGGGAGCGAGGTGGCAAGGAGAGGTGGGCCTTGAGGCTTGGGCAGGGTGGGATAGGTGGAGCCAAGCAGAGAGGCCTAGAGGAGGGCAACATCCCGCTAGGTGGCCCGTACCGGAGGCCTCACTGGCCACATGGACAGGACATAGAAGAAGGGACCAGCACACAGAAAGCCTGTGGGGTCCATGTGTGCATCTGCATGTAGGTCCACGTGAATGTGTCTGCAGTCATGTTTGAGTGGAGCTGTGTATGTGTGGAGTGGCCCTCTGTGTGTCGGACTGGGGGGTGTCTGTGTGCATCTGCCCCCGTATGTGGGTCTGTGTGTGTCAGGTCAGTGCCTGTGTGTGTGCACACTCCATTCCCTGTGCTCTTCCTCATGGGGGGATGGAGAAGAGGACACCTCAACTTTGCCTGCCCCCACCTTAGAGCCAGCTACAAGCAGGAGGCAGGGAGGACATATGCTGCAAAATGCAGGGGAGGCAGGGCCAGAGACCAGGAGATGCAGGCTGCAGAAGAGGTGGGGGAGTCCCAGGGGGAAACTTGGGGCTTGAAAACAGCTGCCTTGCTGAAGTCCATCAGCAGGACCAGGAGGTCAGGGCCAGGCTTGGCCTGCCTGCAGCACAGGAGCCCTGGATCCAGGTTTTCAGAAATTTTTGTGGAATTTAACCTGCTGGAAGGTGTGGAGGCAGCAGAGCTGCCATGCTGGGGGGTGGGGGGCAGACTACAGGATGAGGCCCAGCTGGGTGCTGTCTCTGAGCCCTGGGCAGGGTGGGCTGGGGGTTCTGGGGTGTTGTCTCAGCTGGGGTAACTCTCCTGGGCTGGCGCAGGGGCTGCCTCTGACCCAGCATCTGGGAATCCCAGGGGAAGGAGGTGGGGACAGGAAGGGAGGTAAGAATATAGGAGTGAGTGTGCGCATGTCCTGAGAGTGTGTGCTGTGTGTGCTGCCCGGTGGCCCCGTGGGAGCACGGGCCCTGTCTTCCTCAGGTGCACCCAGTCATGGTCCACAGCACACCGGGCTTTCAGCCTCCTCTTCCTGTCTGGGAAGAGACTGCTGTGTCCAGCTCCACTCCTCTGTGAACAGGAGGGCTTCAATCCTGAGTAGACTCCCAGGCAGCCCCATCCATGTGCCACCCCAGAACCCAGCCTCCTTCCTTCCCCCAGGGCACAGGGACTACCTCTGGGTTCATTTGGGCCAGTTTCATTGTCATTTTAATACCTGCTGGGTCCCCCAGGAGGCAGGTGGAAAGGTAGTAGGTTGCTCAGCAACACGAGTCTGTGCTGACCCTGGGGGCCCCAGGCAGCCCTGTCAGCAAGTAGGATGACAGGTGTGGGGGGATAGATCAGGCCTGTTCAGGCTATGGATGTCAAGGCTGGGGGAGGCTGAGGCACAGGTGCCCCGATTGCATTTTTGGACCATCCAGGTGGAGGCAAGAGGGCCCTAGAGCTGAACAGAGGCTGGCCCTGCAGTCACCCCTGCCTCAGACCCAGGGTCATAAGTGCCCTCCAGCTCCATCTCAGATCCATGGTCCAGGTAGCTCCTGGCTTGGTCGCGGTGCTGTCACTGCCTGACCTAACTGCCTGGACAAGCATGCCCATTATACCCATCGCACACACACGCCCCAAGCACTCCTTCTGGCAGCACTCATGGCCCCTGGCCTCTCCCACAGCCCCTGCCCACCTACTCCAACTTCCAGCCCTCACCCTTTCCCTCCAAGCAGGGACACACTATCCCCAGCACAGGCCCCAGGGCTCCCAGCTCCCTCCCCGCTCCCGGCTGGTGGTGGCACTCAGACCAGCTGACTTTCTTCCTTGCAGCAGGCAGGGAGTCAAAGGCACCTCCCACACATGGGTTTTCCCTACAAGGGGTTGGGGGTCCCCAAAATGGTTTCTAGAAAACAAAATCTGCTTCCAAACACCGGAGTAGGTGCTCCTGTTGCCCCCATGATTCGCAGGTTCACATTCACATTCGTTTGTTTGCTCAGCCTCCTGTCCAAGGGGGAAGCCAGAGGAAAGAGGGAGGGAGGGAAAAATGGGGTGAAGAAACTCTGGCTGTGGGGGACCCAATATACATACTGTGGGGGCTGTGGGACTCCAGAACTTGAAGGTGCTTGAGAGGCCAGGTTCAGGCCCAGAGCTGGGCTCTAGGAGGCTCGGACACTGGGCAGGGAGGGCGCTCACAGCTCCCACTGCTGTCCCCTCCATGAAAGACGCTGCCTGCTGACCCTCAACCAGCACTTTCTCTTGCCAGAAGGGAGGCTCTGTGCAAATGACTCCTCAGGGTGGTGACAATGAAAATTGAGGTGTTCTGTATCCTAGCTTTAGACTAGGGACTTTGAGGTACCCAAAACAGGCCAGTGGTCCCCAAGCATAAACTTTCCCATGGCTCTTGGCCCCTCATCAGGGAAGACAGTCTCTGTGAATGGTGTCCATGTCTGGTGGGTGACCCTTCCAAACAAGGCTGGGTGGAGCCTTTGGGTCCTAATCACACCTTTAACTCAATCCCCACACCTGCATTTTTTCTCTCCCACAGCATTTCTCCTGCAGGGACACAGGCTGGGATTTCCCTCAACCACACACAGACCTGGTCTCCCAGAATCTCATTCTAAAGCAAAGGGGGCTGAGCGGGACAGGTAGGACCTGCCTTTTCTGGGGCGCAGGACTGAGATGGTGAAACTCTCACTCCGGGAGAACTGCAGCCACCAGGAGGGAGCCTCCATTTTCCAGACAAAAAAGCAGCCCAGTGGGGAAGAGCACATTGGGACAACTCTTCCAGGCCAGGTGAGCAGTTTCCAAATTTGCAAAACAAGAACCCTTGCCACACTCCCTTCTGGTGGTGATGGGAGGAAACAGTACCCTAAAAGCCTGGCTGCTGCCTGGGCCCCTACAGTTTTCCAGGGGTCTCGCCACCTCCTGGGGCCCCTAGGCCATGCCCCCCAACCACACCTCAGCATTCCAAGGACATCCCAGGCGCCCTTCTCCTGGGTGGAGATCTGCAGGCTCAAAAGAGCAAGGCATCTCCAGATGCCAGGACACAACAGTCCTGGACTTGGGGTTACCACTTAGGATGCCTCCTTCCCTGTGCCCTGGCCTGCCTTCAGGGGAGCCCATACCCACAGGATTCTGGGGTTTGCTCCCCTGTGGGCACAGAGCCAGTTGACAGCCACCTTGTTTATGATCCGGTCTGTGTCTCCCTGATAATGCCCAGGCCAGTCACGCACAGCTAAGGCAAAGCCTGATCCAGTGACTTCTTTTTCTTTTTATAGGAAGAGAAACGTGGCAAAAACAAAAGCCACAGACAAATATCCAGGCTCTGGTAATATTTGGATCTAACCAGATTTATTTTGTTTGTGTATGTTTTTTCCTTTCCTCAGTTTCGTAGCAAATGAAAAAAGAACTTAACAAGAACCAACAACACAACAAAACTTTCAACGAGTTGGCTTGTCCTGCTTGGAAGGCCTGGCAAGATCGCGGAAGGAAGGACACGCAGGCAGGCTGTAGTCCCAGAGCGCAAGGGCCTCAGAAAATCAGGGTCCCCACCTGGCAGGGCCTCACGCAGCTTAGAGGGGTAGCCTCCTGCCCGCCCATTTCCAGTTAATCCAAAAAGCTTAAAAAAAAATTCCACAAACAAAACGAAACACAATTTAAAATAAAAACACTTTCTCCACCCACCCATGCCAGGAGGTTCAGACCTAAGCCTCCTCTTTAAATTTCTTTTAGAAATACAGTGCATTACTTTTTAAATTTCACTTTTTTTCAAGGTTAAAATAAGATATATTTCCCTAGTAGTCATAAATACGATCTGGTGCATAGAGAAATGGCAGCGCGGGAGTCCGGGCCAGCCCTCACCCGGCTGAGCACGGCGACCCCTTCCCCCCACCCCCCACCCCCGTCGAGTACAGCAGGGCAGCAGGCCCAGGACCGAACACAGCAGGGAACGAACCCGGGCTCCCGCCTCTAGGAACGCCGGGCAGGGCAGGGGGCAAGCGGGCGCTAGGACAGGCAGGGGCCGGGCCCGGATCGAGCGACGCATGCGGGGACTCGCGGGCGTTCGAGGGCGCACCGGTTGGGGAAGGTTTTCTTTTCTAATCACCAAGCAAAATAAATATAAATTCTTTGAAAATAAGACCGTTTTAAAAAGGAAGAAGAGGAGTAAAAAGGGGGCAAGGAAAAGGAGACAGAAAAGAAAAGAGAACGGAAAAGACGCACAGGGCAGGCAGAGGCTGCCTGGGAGGGGACCGCACGGAGGGCCGCGCTCGACTTATGTACAGTGGACTCTTGAGAGTGAGTTAGACCTGGCTCGGCTTCCTCGGACACGAAAGGACCGCGGCGACGACGTCGGGACAGTGACTGGGCAGGTACACGGAGCCGGGCGGAGCAGGGGGCGACCCCGGCGGGGCGCGCAGTGCTGGGCCTCAGATCTTCCGCGCGAGCCTGTCCCGGGTCACAGGAAGAAGTCGGGCGCGCCCTTGGCCCCGGCCTGCGGCGGCGAGGGCTCCCGCGAGAAACCGGCGCCACCGGCGCCCCCGGGGCCACCCCGGCCGGCCAGCTTCTCGTATTTCTCCTTATACAGGTCCCGCTCCTTGGCTAGGCGCCCCACCTCCAGCTTCAGCTGCTCCACCTGGCTCTGCAGCTGGCACTTCTCGCTCTCCAGAATGTGCCGCTGCTGCACGCGCTTGAAGCGGCACGACTGCGCGTAGCCGCGGTTCTTGAGCGTGCGCCGCTTCTGCTTCAGCCGGATCACCTCCTCCTTGCTGAAGCCCCGGAGCTGCCGGTTCAGCTCCCGCACCGACATAGACACCAGCTGGTCGTCGGAGAAGCGCTCCTCCAGGCGCGCGTGGTGGCTGGTGCCGCCGCTACCGTGGTGGTGGCTGTGGCCCGCGCCGCCGTGGCCATGGTGATGGTGGTGGTGCGCGCCGTGGTGGTGGTGTACGCCGTGGTGGTGGTGTGCGCTGTGGTGGTGGCCCGCGCCCAGGTCGTCCGCGCCGCCGCCCCCGCCGCCGCCTGCGAAGCCCGGGCCCCGGAAGGCCTCGTAGGCCGCGGCGGCCGCCGGGGGTTGCGCTCCGTGGTGCCCCGCGTGGTGGCCGCTGCCAATGAGAGCCTCCACCGCGTCCTCCGGCGTCAGGTGGAGGGCCTCAGGGTTGAGGTGGTGCTGGTAACCACTCATCCAGTACAGATCCTCCAGCACCGGCTTCCCCGAAGCGCCCCCGACAGCTCCGGGGCCCCCGTTTGGTGGCCCGGGGGCGCCCCCGGCTTGGGGTGCGCCGCCGCTGCCCCCCGCGCCGCCGCCGCCGCCGGTGCCCGGGCTGGGAGCGCAGAAGCTGGGTGAGGAGGGCACGGAGGAGCAGGGCGTGCTGAGCGGCGTCGAGGACAGCGAACCGGGAGGCAGGCGGTGGCAGAAGCGCTCGGCCTCGGGCGGCTCCTTCTTTACCTCGAACTTCATCAGGTCGAAGTCGTTGACGTACTCGATGGCCAGTGGGCTGCTGGGCAGCTCGGCGCCCATCGCCAGCTCCGCGGCCATCGCCCGGGGCCCTAGCCCCACTGCCGCGCCCGGCCGCGCCCCGACGGGTGGCGGGGGGGGGAGCCGCCGGCCTCTCCCCCCCCCCACCGGCTCCCCACGGGGCGCGGTCCCAGCAGGCGCGGGCTTCGGGGCCGGGCCGCCGAAAGGTGCAGGGAAAAGTTTCACGCAGACAACTCTGGGGCGGCGTGCATGGGACGCCACTGGCAGGGCCTGTCAAGCGTCCATGGGCCGGCTCCCGGAGGGCGGAGGGTCTTGGAGCCTCCTCCTCCTCCTGCTAGACCTTGGCGATCCGCGCCGGACCCGCGGCAGTGCGGCCGAGCCTCTGGCTCCCCTGCCCCGCCCCCCGCCCCGCCCTGCACCCCCCCGCCCGCACAGTAGGCTAACCCCGCCTCCCACGGCCGAGAGCCCAGGCGCGCGCATTTTTATAGAGCGGAGCGCCCAGGCCCGCCTCCCTGGGAGGGAGCACGAGCCCTCAGGCCAATCAGAGCCCAAGCCCCGCTGCCCTTATTTGCCTATCCCCATGGCAACCGCGAGCCCAGCTGTCAATCTCCTGCGGGGAAACAGCTGTGGAAAGGGGTGGGGAGAGGCAGCTGGCGAGGAGCGTGGGCAGGGCCCCCTGGTGGCCGCCGCGGAGCACTGCACGGGCGGAGGGAGCGGGACCCCGCGGCAGACAGAGACCTCCCAGGGCCTCCTGTCTGGGACCAGGCGGCCAGGCAGTCCAGGAGAGCAGAGGAGGGCCGCGCCCAGGAGACCCCCTTGAGGGCACCCATTAGGTCGAACCCCTCAGCATCCTCTGGGCCCGGCGCCAGGTCCGACCTGCCTGGAACCGCGTCCGGCTCAGCTGGTGCGGCGCGCCCGTGTGCGGGTCCCTCCAGGCATCATGACACTGAGTGACACTGCCCGGCCCAGGGGCGCGGCGCGCTATTTTTAGCCCTGCGGCTGGGCGAGTTCAGGAATTCAGTCAACAAAGTTGCTGGCACCTCGGGCTGCGGGAGGTACTGTAGGGCTCTGAGCAAGTGGTGCAGGTGGCGACGGACGCGCGCTGACCACCACCGCCGCGGGGCCCAGGGATGGAGGAGCGGGGCGCCGGTTTGAGGGTACCCGAACGCGGGGTTCGAGGGGCATAGAGAGCGCAGAAGTGTGGTGGGCAGAGTCCGGGACACGGGCCAGAGAGCTGCCAGGCTCCGGGAGGCATCGCAAGCTGCAGTGCCCACCCTCCCAGATTCAGGCAGCCTGACGGTTGGAGGCGCTTGATGGCGCGGGGAGATGGGGGTGACCTGAAGCCGATTTCCTCTGCCCGGGCGTCCACACACGCTGGAAGCAATCCGTAGTGAGCAAGCAAGGAGCAACGGGGGCAAGGAGGGTGACCACGGGGCCGTGGAGCCTGTGACACCCCAGGCCCCGACTCCTGCGGCATATGCAGGAGTTGGCAGCTTGGGATGACCCCGAGTGGGTCTTTTTTGTGTATTGCTATTAGTATGATTTTGACAATTAAAAAAATTAAACATAAATGTAACCTATGTACAGGGATGACTGGAAGTGCCCTGAAATCCCAGGGGCTGCCCCTGCCAGCCGAATCAGAATCATAATCAGCAATTTTCTTATTCACTCCACAAGTGTGTGTTACTTTATAATAAAAATGCCAGGCAGTGAGGGGTGAGCAACTACTTCTTAACCATGTCCCTGACCCTGCTCACCCTCCCTGCTCTGTGCAGTGCTGCGGTTAGGGATTGGGAAGGACAGGCTTTTCTGTGAAGGGCCAAGGAAAGCCTGAGGACCTCCTTCCCAGGGACCTCCCCTGCTTGTCTCTGAAGGAGGCTCTGTGGTCCCTGGCCTCTCTTCCATGGGATAGATCTCAGGACCCTGGGGACAGCAATGTGGTCTACAGCCTCACAACCATCCTCCTGGTGTAACTGTGCCCATTCTACAGATAAGGAAGCCAAGCCCCTGAAAAGAAACAAGCCTTGTTTGAAATGACCTGCAGCAGGTGGTGGAACTATGGCCCCCACCAAGTGCTAGGACTTGAGACCACAGGAGTGGCCAAACTCTATGGCAGGTGGTGAGTCCTTTTATCTACCTGTGTCCGGAGAGAGGCCAGCCTTCCCAACCCACCCACCCCAGCATTTCTCTAGGCTCCATACTCAGTTGCCATGAAGCTAGGACAGCTCCCCTGGACCATGGCTACAACATGTGTCTGACCTAGAGCCAGCCACCCCTCACTCATTCCTTTGCGTACAGATTGGTGCCTCACATGTCTGTTACTCATTCATTCCCTCAATAGTGGCAGGGGCAGGGTAAGGGCCTTCCAAGCAGTGGAGCAGTGGGTGCAGAGCAGCCTGTGTAAAACCAGCTACATCCTCCAACCGAGGAACACCAGTGGGTCACCAAGGGATGCAGAGAGGATAAGAAGGATGCCAGTGGGGGGAGGCTGATCAGTTCTCCCTACCCACCCTAATAGCCAGCAGTGAGAATGGCCAGGTTACCTGTTGGATAGAAGGTATGAGCAGGGCTGTACTCAAAGCTGGAGATGCAAGAACATTGCAGGGCTCCGTGGAGCCCAGCACCAGCCCCCACATCCAGGACCAGGCATCTCCAAGGTCCTAGAATTGACTTCTGAGGCTAGCAGATCCACCTGGCTTTCTAGAAGTTCTCTGTGTAGACACCCCCAACCCCATCCCCAGCTCTAGCCCTCATCATGGGAGCCAGGCCTCCCAAGGACTTGGCCTGTCCCTGTCTCCTGGCCTCTGTGCCAGGAACAAGCCCCCTTCTTCATTAGTCCCAAACAGGGCAGGCGAGAACAGGGCCAGTACCTGCCTAAAGGCTTTAAAAGGGCCAGGGATATACCTCAGTGGTACAGCACCTGCCTGACAAGTGTAAGGTCCTGAAATCGATTCCCAGTACCCCCGCCAAAAAAAAAAAAAAAAAAAAAGGCTTCAAAGGGCTCTCTGTCTAGCCAGTACCCTCTGCCACCCTACAGAGTGGGCAGGAGGGCTTCTGGACTCCCAGGCCAGAGCCCCCAACCCTGGCCTGGCTGGCCCCTGGAGGACCAGGGAGTATTCCTGCTTGGTGAGGGGTGGGGGGACAGTGAGGGTCAGGTGGGGGTCTCCTGGCTTCCAGAAGCAGCACACTGAAGCTGATTCCCATGCACCCCACACCTTCCTAGGGCATCTCACATCTACTTCCTGCCCTTGCAGAACTTCTGCCAGGTAGGTGGCTAGGGATCCCTTGATGAGGAACAAGCTGTTGGGGTTTGGTAGCCTAATACAGCATGGGTTATCCAAAGGGGATGTGCTCTGGGAGTTTGGGAACAGCTGGGAGGACCAGTAGCTGGGATGACAGGAGAGCCATGGCATAGCAGCTGTCACAGCCAAGCCTGCAGGCGAGGCAGGCTCTGGACTGCTCCTGTAGCTTCCGCCCAGTATGGCAGCTCCTGGCTCCTGGGCACATATCTAGAGAGCAAGGCAGATGTGCATCAGATGTTGCTCCCATTGTCCCAGGGAAGGGGCAGAGACTTCCTTGTGCAGGTCACATAGGGGAAGAGCATGTGTCCTAGCATCTTTGGAAAATGTAGTCTACCAGCACAGGTATCAGAGAACAGAAAATGAGCCTCAAAAGTAAGTAAACGAGTTAGTTTTTTCCTGCTGGGCCACAAACTGCCACAAGTCTAACAACTCAGAACAGCAGACATTCATCTCTCAGGACTCTGTGAGTCAGTAGTCCGAGCTGGGCCTTGTCCTGCAAGGTTTCCCAGGCTGCAGTCAAGCTTGCCACAGGCTGGGGTCTCATCTGAGCCAGGGAGGATTTGCTTCCCAGAGCTGTGGGACTGCTGGCAGAATTTCCTGGAATCTGTAGGACACAGTTCTGGGGGCTCAGGCACCTCACTATGTGTGGCTCCTGGCACGGCCTCAGCCTTCCCCAGGACAGCAGAAGTCACGCCCTGAGTCACATCACTGGGTGTAGCAAATCACAGGTGCTGCCCATAGGGAGGGTCACCTGAGGGCGTGAACCCAGGAGGCAAGGGCATGGGCCTTCTGTCTCCCTCAGTTGCTGAGTGAGGGGGTGGGGAGTGCTGGGGGACCTCCCTGAGGCAGGAGCAGACGGAGGGCTAGGGAGCTGGGAGGGAGCCTGTGTCTAGGAGTGGCTGCAGGCCAAGAGGAGTGGCCAGGATGACTGGATCAAGGTCAGAACCTGGGGCTGGCTAGGGCCTGGGAGGGCATGGTGGGGCTCTGGGTAGTGGGACCACCCTTGGCTCCTGTTTGCTGTCTGTGCAGTGGATTCCCCAGTGACTGTCCTGGGACAGGGCATCACAAGCAGGACTAATCTGTTTGTATTCTGCAATGGGTAGCAGGTGAAGTTTCCAAATGTTACTGTGACCCATCGCAAGTTGCTCTGTCCTGAGTGCAGAAACAGATGTGGTGGCAAATGCCTGTAATCCCAGCACCTGGGAGGCTGAGGGAGAGTTCAAGGCCAGCCTGAACTACACAGGGAGACTCTGTCTCAAAAAAAAAAAAAAAAAAAAAAAAGCAAGGAGCCTGAAACCTGCTCAGGTCATTCTGTTGTATTTGTATCATGTGAATACAGCTCGTGGGTGTAGCAGTAAATGCCTGGCCACCTAGAGGTTTTTGTGTGGAAGTGATTGCAGGAAATGCAAGCTTTGTCCCACAGAGGCTCCATGGTTTCTGAACTGTGGGATGCTGGGGGGTGGGGTGGGGCAGGGCCAAGCTTAGGCAGACCAGGTAGGGCTCACTTGCTTTTATTATTATTATTACTATTTTTTTTTTTTTTGAGACAGGCCCTCGCTATGTAGTGCAGCCTGGCCTTGGACTTGCTTATGTACCCCAGGCTGGCCTCGAACTCACAGCAATCCTCCTGCCTCAGCCTCCCAAGTGCTGGGATTACAGGCGTGCACCACCAAGCCCAACCTCACTTGCTTTTAAAACAACAGCCAGTTGTGCAAAAGGACCAGGATTCCTGGAAGTGAGCCCTCACTCAGCCTGCCCACCTATTTCTTGTCCCTACCCCAGCACTGATGGATCACCTACTGTATGCCAGGCAACATTCGAGAGTGCACACTCAGCCACACACCTCTCCAAGCTGCCCCTCCTGGCGCTTATGCTGTGGTGGGGACAGACATGAATGTTGTGTGTGCGCCGCCCTGCAGGGATATCTGGATGGCCCAGAGTTCAGAAGGGGCTCCCACCACCTGAAGGCACTCCCTCTCAGATCCTCCCAGACCCAGGTGAGTCCAGGCCAGCACCCCCCTACCCCCAGTAATAGCCTCTCCTGGATGTAGAACCACACCTTCAGGTCCTTTAGGTCATCTTTTGTCCACATCCCCAAGTCTCCTGCCAGGGGTCACAGCTCCCTTAAAGGAGGCAATAACCCTGGGTCTCCCATCAGCAGCTGGAGACCTGTCAGAGGGAGCTCAATGGCAGAGCCCCTGCTTAGGATCCTGCCCCGCTCTGCCAGGGATTCAAGGACCCCTAGGTTGCCTCTAGCTTTGGGGCCCATCTGATTCTGCTGCAGGATCTCTATCCACTTGTGGCCCCTCCCATGGACCTGGGTCTCTACTTAGTGACCCTCCTTGGGACCTGGCAGGGGGAGGACCCTTGACATAAGGAACACAGTATGACCAATGGACACACTCAGAGGAGCCACAGGAACCGTGACAGGCAGGTCTCCCAAGAAAGCCCTGTGGTAATGGAGAACCAGGACCCCACACAGCCTCCTGGAAGGCAAAGCCTGGCCCTCCTGAGCCTTCTCACTGGCTGCTTTGGGCAATGGGTAGCATCGGGGAAGACAGAGGGCCATAGGTCTTAGGCTAATGTCTCACACACACACACACACACACACACACACACACACACACACACACACACACACACGCCCTTGTGGTAGCTGGGCCCTGAGTGGCTGTCAGGGGCTGAAGTCCTGGCCACAGTGGAAAGGGCAAGTTGGTGGCCTGCTTTGGGCAATGGGTAGCATCGGGGAAGACAGTGGGTCATAGGTCTTAGGCTAATGTCACACACACACACACACACACACACACATGCCCTTGTGGTAGCTGGGCCCTGAGTGGCTGTCAGGGCCTGAAGTCCTGGCCACAGTGGAAAGGGCAAGTTGGTGGCCAAAGAGAAGACCCAGAGATGGGTCTCCTTGTCCCTGTTAGGCTGGTGGGTAGGTGGGTTCTGTCCACTGGCCCCCACCCACCATGGCTATCTCAAGGGCTGTGGTAGCAGTGGGTGAGTCCAGCTGCCACCAGGTTTGTTAGGAGTCCTGCCTGCAGTGGCATGAAAGTGAAGCACATAGATATGCCCATCCATAGAGTTCCTACAGCCTGGCCTGAGTGCCAGCCTATGTCCCCTTGCTGGCTGTGGAGGCCGGGCAGGGAGGCAGGGAGCAGGTGAATATCGGGTCATCTGGATCTAGGAAGAGGAGGGAGAAGTGACCCCCAGGTTGTCAGAGATTTGGTCTTCATGCAGGGCCTCATGAGTAGTGTTCAGGAGCCTGGAGAAGAGGCCAAGGTGGTCCTGCAGGTGGTACAATGTAGGACCAGGGGTTGTGGGCATTTGACATATGGATGGCATTTCTGAGTGGCCCTAGAGTGTCCTTTGCTTCTCTGTGCTCAGAAGCAGGAGCTGGGGAGTGTCCCAAGCCCTCACTTCTGCTGTCTGCTTGTTCTGTCCAGGCTGCCTCTTGGAAGTTGTTTCTGCAGTCATGGCTGGCCAGGTGAGGCTACAGCTCCAGGAATCCTGCTGCTGGACAGCCCCCACCCTTGTGGTTTCCCCTGCTGGTGCTTAGCCCTGAACCCCTGGACCCTGAGGGGAGGCAAGCAGGACCCTGGGGCAGCCCTGTGGCCATCTACTCATTCCTCAAGGTCCAGGCTGTGGCTGGCAAGAGGGACTCCTGAGCAGGTATCCAGGGATTATAGTGTGTGGTCCCACCCCCACCCCAGGCAGGCTCCACCATCAGGGGCTTTGCTCAGTTTACTGATCAGGTGGGGCTATGGCTTTTCTTCCAGCCAAGCCCAAGTTCTGAAGCATACCAGCCTCAAGAACTCATCGTAGTGATAAGGACAATCACTGTGGAAATGACTGGCCACGGGGCCTGTGCTCTGGCTACATTCTTTCTGTGAGCCCCTTAAAGGTCAGCAAAACAGGCAAGGGCTGTGGTGGACAGCCAGACTGCATGGTCTTGCTGCAGCCTTGTGGGGCAGTGTCCCTTCCACCCAGGTGTGGGCCCAGCCCCATGACCTATTTTGGCCAAAGGAACCTGTTGGTGGCCGAGGGACTTGTGATAAAGCCTGAGCACCGAGCTGCAGGCAGGAACATGAGGCCCAGGTATGCGGTGATTTGTCAGCAGCAGCATGAGGCAGTGCTGACCCGCAGAAGCTCTGTACTGACCCACATAAGCTTGGAGGCTCAAGGAGACCACCCAGAGGGGAGAAACTAAGGCACCCTGCCAGGGCCAGCTTCCTGGTTAAACTATCTCCTTCCTTGGGGTGGCCTGACTTCCTCTGCCCATGCCTTGGCTCCAGCCTGCCCAACCCGTGTCCCCAGAGACCCCGCCCAGGCTTCCCCCCACCCAGTCTTGCTGACCTTGCCATGGAGACAGGCTACGTCAGACCCTCTGGGGTCGAGGAGAGCTGGCCCATCTCCCACCTAGTCCAGGGCCCCATGGCGGCAGTCAGGACAGGCCAGCTGACACAGGACAGAACCTTTATTGCTGAACATAAAATGCCTGCCAGAGAGGCCTGACCAGGGGTTTAGGGTTAGGGAGGAGCCCTGGGTGGGGAAGGCTGGGGCCACACCCATGGTGGAAGACTGCCCATGGGGTAAGCCCTGCCCAATATCTCAAAGGAGAAGGGGTGGGGGCAAGTCCTAGGTGTGAAGCCCAGGGAAGGGGAAGTGAGGTGCAGGGGTCCAGCTGGGCAAGACTTTGGCCCGAGGGAAGAAGACAAGGCCGTGGGCATATAGGCTAGGGAAGGCTTGGAGCCTGGCAGGCAGAGTGATGCCCTGGGGGGTTGGTGGTGGGTGGCTTCTCCTGGAGGGCCAGAATGGTGAGCAGAGTCTCCATGCTCTCCAGGGGTGAGAATCTGAGGTAGATGCGGGCTGGTCCCTGGGTCCCTCACAGACGTGGTTTGATGTGTAGTGGCTTCCCTGCACAGAAAGGGCAAAGGTCAGGTTCAGGCGACCCCAGCCAGGAGAAACCACCCACCCCCAAAATTTCTGGTCAGAGCTCAGGATGAGGGAGACTCTGCCAGCACAGGCCTGCCCAGTGAGGGTTTAGAAAACCAGGCTGTTGTCTCCTACCCACCTGCCAACTGCCACCGGGCCTGATAAGCCTCTCCCTGGGTCAAGAGGGGAAGCAAGCCTGGCAGCAGCCTGGGAAGGCCCACAAGTAGAAGCCACAACGCTGTGGGCCTGAGCTATAAATGGCAGGTGCATGCAGACATGCAGGCACACACTGTGCTCACACCTGGAAACAGCTGCCAGACACATGTGAGAAGCTGGGTGTGTGCAAGCAGGTGGCTGGGTGACAGGGTGGGGGCTAAGCAGAGGCACTGGGTGGTGGGAGGGGGAGGGTCCCCAGAGCAGGGGCCTGAGAATGTAGAGACATGTCCCAGGGGTCTACTGCCTGGTGGGGGCACACTTGTCGTGTACCAGTGCCTTTCTTCCCTCTGCATAAATGCTCTGGGCCATCCTGAGCCGGTGACTGCAGCTGCATTGGTGTGGCTGCCCACAGGCAGGGCACACTGTCCATGTGCCCCTGTAGGACCTCTCTCCTATAGGGTGGGCTGGATGTCCCTCCTCAGGGCTGATGACTCCATTCACTGCTCAGCCAGAAGCCAGGCCCCGGCTTACAGACTCCACCAGCCTCTAGCCTCCGCTTCTACTGGATGGCTGCTTCAGTCACCCATCCCATCCCAGCCATGTCTGCCCCTCCATCCCCTTGGGGCCAAGCCCTGCACAATCTTGGAGCCCTCTCCTGGCCTGCCCGAGTGGCCCACATGACCCCCAGGGCCCCACATCTCCTTTAATCCTAGGACTGGCTGCTGGGATCCTGATCTTTAAAAAAACATAATTGGTGGCTGGAGTTAGGGAGAGCCCTGAGGGGCAGCCAGATTGGAGCTGTTGGTTCCCTGTCCAAGTCCCAGCTAGGTGGGGGCCCAGCTGGCCAGGTTCTGCATCTGACTAGGAGGATGTAACCAGGAGGCGGCCCCCACAAGCAGGCACTTGAGTGTGCTCAGCGGGGCTGTTACAGAAGCCTGCAGCAAGCATCTTCCATTAACGTTACGACCGTGAAATATGACAATAAAATGATAGCCGTATGGTCACAAATTTGCAGCCTGCCGAGCTGCGTGGGGTTTATCGTCACTCAAACGTGCGGAGAGCTGTAAAATGTTTACAGAAAGGGTCGTTTGCAGTCATAAAATCCTCTTTTCTCTCCTAAACAAGGCTGAGTGGAGCCATTTACCAAGCCCCAAATGCTCATTGGGGAGAGGGAACATCTGTTCTCTCCAGGAGTGTGCAGTGATCTTCCAGAACAAATTAACAGAAATGGGTGCTTTCTAATTAAATCAGCCCTCCGCTGGGGTGGTCTGTGTGTGGCCACCACTGCGCTCACCCCTCACTGGCCCACCCCTGGCCAGCAGGTGTGCACATGGTGCCCACTGACTCTCCAGGCCTGCACCTGGAGACCCTGTGAAGTGTGTCTGAAGTGGCTGGGCTTGTGCTTACCTGAGTCCTTGGTGAGGGGCCTCCTGGGGGCCCGGGGCTGGCCTCCTGGGCTTGGTGAGGCCCGCAGGGAGATGAAGGCCGGTAGCTTGCAGAGGCTGCTTGACCCTGTCCCTGACGAGGTGGCCTTGTCCTGGAGAGAAGGCTCCTCTTGGTCTAAGGAGTGGGAGGAAGAGGAGGAGGAGGAGGCAGCCTTTGTTGACACAGGAGAGGCTGAAGCAAACCTCTGTGGGGAGGGAGGAGGTGAGGCTGGGGGCGCAGTCCTGGAGGTGGGGGAACTGGATGTCTTTCTCGCATGGCGCTGGGCCGCTGAGGGCTTCCTGCAGGAAAGGAGGGACAACAGAAGTGAGAGTGGGCAGGGGATTGAGAAGCCACCAACAGGGCTTCTGGCCCCTCACCCCCACTTCCTGCTACAGGAGTTACTGGGCATCACCACACAGGTTCAAGCCTTTAAGAATAAGTGGTTAGGGCCGGTGAGATGGCTCAGCAGTGTAAGCGCCTGCCTGGCAAGCGCGAGGGCCCGAGTTCGACCCCCAGTACCCACAAACACACAAAAAAAAGAATAAGTGGTTATAGAGCCGTTGGCCTGAGGCATCAGGATACCTGGCCAAGGGGGCTCTAGGTTGCATGCTATGCCCCATCACCTCAGCCTCCCACCTTCTGGACCTTAGTGTCCTTGTCTACAGAGGGATCCTATACTCCATAGGAGGTGAGCATGACACAGAGATCCCTAAAACCCCTCCTGGGGACCTGGCTTCCTCCACTTTCCTGGGTAATGGGTCTCTGAAACCCCTACCTCCCTCTATGGGCTAGGGATGCCCCTGGCTCCATCCAGATTCAGAGACACGGGGTGTAGGCATCTCCGGAGGCCACCTGTTCTTCTGCCTTGGAATGAGATTTCCTTTTGGATCTGAATCCCAAAGAGCTGGGGTGGGGGCTCATTCCAGAGGGTCTCAAATGTCACGCACACAGCACCCACTGCCCCATCACCTGGGCCCATGGCCAGTGGAGGCCCGGCTCCTGGATGCTGCATCGCTGGGCCCTGCAGTGGAAGGGATGGCTGCCCGCCGGCTGTGTTCCTTCTGGCTGCGATGAAGCAGTTGGCATTGGGCACCTCGGGGGCAGGTACCCCTGCGGGCGAAGTCAGGGCACAGCAGCGTGTGCTTCTTCTTGCACTGGGGAAAGAAGGGTATGGCTAGGTGGGCTGGGGAATGCTGAGGCACCATATGGGGGGATGTGGTGGGTTAGGTCCAACCCCCGAGCAAGCCTGTTGGCCCTGCAGGCTACCCACTGTGGCTCAAGTCAGAAGCTTCCTGTTGGAAGGATGAGGCCACCAGGAAACAGCAGCTTCATCTGGGCCCCTGGGCATAGACTGAAGGGAGGGCCAGAGCCAGCCTGGGGATTCCCAGAGCCCGAGGCCAGGCCACTGCCTAGGGCTCTGCCCACCTGCCACCCCTCCTGACAGGACCAGTCCATTGTGACAAGTGTGGCAAGAGCCCAGAGGAAGATGGGTGGGGCCTGAGGCCTCAGGAGACCTCGTGGGACAGGGTTCAGGCCTGGGACCAGGCAAGGGGGTGCAGCAGGTCGGCTGAGGGCAGGCAGTACTGGGTCAGGGCCGGGCACTCTATCCACAGCACCTGTCATGGGGCTAATTATACTCACAGAGAGGTGGGGCAGGCAGGCAGGCAGGCAGGTGCCCCAGGCAACAGCTTGGTCTCAGCTCTGCCTGCCAGCCACAGGAAAGTGAGAAGCCTCTGCCCAGTGCCCAGTTGCTGGGCCCAGCCAGGGAAGGGCCCAGGACAGAGATGGGTGATCAGGACCCGCCCTCATGGCCTGCCCATCCTCCTGGGCTCCACTCTGCAGGCTGCTGGGAGCCCAAGCCCATTCCCAAGGAGGGTCCGCTACCCTTTACAGCTGGCTCAGATGGGCCAGAGAGCCAGAGTTCAGCTGGCCTGGGCTTCCTAACTCAAGCTGACATGCAGTCCCAACTTGAACCCAGACAGAAACCTATGGAACACACCATGGTGCCACACTCATTGGACTGGCACACCAGCTAAAGACACAACCACAGCCTTAAAAGCTACTTTCTCCTAGGCCTGTGACCTCCCTAACAGAACTGGTTCTGCATGTAGGGTCCTGGCCCTGCTTCTGGCGCCCAGGACTGAGCACCTGGCCAGGGCAGATGCCTGCTCACAGCCAGCACCCCACTGCCCCGTGTCACTGTCCTGTGATGTGTACCCTCCACACAGAGGACAGGCTCAGCAAAGGGTTCACTCACACCCCTTCCACATGGAGTCTGAGCTCCTCATTGCAGGGCTTGGCCAATGATGTGGAGCCCTGAAACACAGGTGGTCTTGCAGGCAGAGGGGACAGGAGATGGTGCAGCCAGTTTTTTGTTTTGTTTTGTTTTGTTTGTTTGAGATGGGGTCTGGCTATGTAGTGCAGGCTGGCCTCAAACTTGCAGCAATCCTCCTGCCTCAGCCTCCTGAGTGCTGGGATTATAGGTGTGTGCCAGGTGTAGCCACTTTTTCCAGACTAAAAAAGACCCACTACCAGGATGCGCTTGAGCCAGGACCCCATAGTGAGATGGTGGTGGGTTATAAACAGGTGGACGGAGAGAGCCACCATGAGCTGTGGACCACACGTTGCTGGGAGCAAAGTGGACATAAAGTGCTTGGCTGAGAGGTGGCCAGAGACAGCATGGACCTGTGCTGTCCCATGTGGTGGTCAATGAGCTGCTGAACCATGGCTGACGTGAGCTGAGGTATGTTGTACATGTACAACATGCTGGAGTTTAGACTTAGGAGAAAACAAAGAATGTAAAGTATTTTTTTCTTGATTCATGACCTTTTTTTTTTTTTTTTTGGTGGGTACCGGGGGTCGACCTCAGGACGTCGCGCGCCAGCAGGCACCCATGCCGCTGAGCGATATCACCGGCCCCTTTTTCATATGTGGGTTCCAGGAGTCGAACTCGGGCCCTCGCGCTTGCCAGGCAGGCGCTTATGCCGCTGAGCCATCTCACTGGCCCCTTTTTTTTTTTTTTGGTGGTACTGGGGATTGAGCCAGTACCACTACATCCCTAGCTCTTTTATTATTTTTTTAACTTTATTTTGAGATAGTCTAAGTTACCCAGGCTGGCCTCAAACTTGGAATCCTCTTGCCTCATCCTCCTAAGTAGCTGGGATTACAGGGTTTTTTTTTTGTGGGTACCGGGGGTTGAACTCAGGACCTCGCGCGCCAGTAGGCGCCCGTGCCGCTGAGCGATATCACCAGCCCTTTTTTCGTATGTGGGTACCAGGAGTCGAACTCAGGACCTTCACTTGCCAGGCAGGCGCTTATGCCGCTGAGCTATCTCACCGGCCCACAGGTATTTTTGATACACTGAATTAGATAACATATATTTCATCTGGTGTGTGTGTGCGTGTGTGTTGCTGGAGACAGAACTCAGAGCCTTGCATATGCTAGGGAAGTGCTTTGTTATAACCCCCACTTTTTTTTTTAACTTTTTGAGGTGGCTACTAAAAAATCTGAAATTATGCATATGAATTATAATTATAGTGATACAAATTATACAAATTATATGAACTACATAATTATGCAGTTCATACATATTTCCACTGGACAGTGCTGATCTGAACTAACCTTCCTCTCAAAACAACCACAATTCTAGGATAAAAATGTAAATCATTTTCTCAAATCAAGAACTATGAACAGCCGGGCATGGTGGCACATGCCTGTAATTCCAGCACTTGGGAGGCTGAGTCAGGAGGATTGCCATGAGCTCAAAGACAGCCTGGGCCCCATAGTGAGTTCAAGGTCAGCCTGAACTACACAGCAAGACCGTCTCTCAAAAAAGAAAGAAAAAAACAGCTATGAAGAAAAAGCAAAACAACGGAAGAAAATCTCCTCGGAAACCCACAAACATGAAACAAACCTCCAATTCCTAAGCCTTGATCCTTCACCTAAGCCATCTTTACTGATGGAAAGGCATGCCCAGCCAACTCCCCTTCCCATAACCTCCCCAAAATCTAGAAATTAAAAAAAATCCCATTATATAATTCATCAAACTAAGAATAAGAAAAGTTAGATAATATTTAGAACCAAATGGTAACACTAAAACAACACATCATGATTCATGGATGAACAACCTCAGGCCTTAGAACTACATCACCTTAAATACTTGTTTCAGAGAAGAAAACCTATCTTAAAAGGTAAGCGGAAAACTGCAAAGTGAACCCACAGAATGTGAGGGAAAGAAAAAAAACAAAGTGGAAATTAAAACCCACAGAGTCAAAAGGTAGTTCTCTGAAAGAGTAATTAGGAAGTTGAGAGAAGGAACACTGGCAGCACTATGGTGCTGAGTGCATGGCTGATGCTGAGGATGGTAAAGACACCAGTGAGATACAAGGAACAAACTACGATAGTAAATTTGAAAACAGATGAAAATTACAAATTCTAGAAAAACTGACAAGAGGAAAAAAACCTGAAATATTCTTATAACTATAAAGGAATTTCAATTAGTAGTTAAGAAGTAAAGAAAGCTCCAACCCAACGAGTTATACTTGTAGTTCTACCAAATATTTATGAGACATAGAATTCCAATCTTTCATGCACTGGTCCATGGGATGGGAAAACAGAAAACTGTTTGTTTATGTGGCCAGAACAGCCTTGAAACCAAAGCCTGTCCAGGACTTCCTGAGAAAAGGACATGCGGGCCACTGCCATTCATGAGCACAGTGCAAATGTCCTATATAAGCTCTAAACACAGTCTGGCCAGGTGCAAAGACCTCATCCGCCAGACCAGCTTGAGCACAAGGCTGTTTTAACACCAGAACATCAATCAACAAGAAACAAACAAAAAGTGAAAACATAAATAAAAAAGAAAATCAATAAACAGAAATTAGGACATTAACAGGCTAAAAGGGCAATCATATGATCACCTTAATTCATATAAAAGTACCCAATAAAATTAAACCCCAATTCAAAGTTGAAAGAAGAAACACTTAGCAAACTGGTGATGGAAGGGAACTTTCTTAAACTGATATAATGAACCTTCCTGAAAGCACCACTGGTCAGGAAAAAGGCTGGAAGCCTCCCATCCCCAAATCTACAGGTACTTGGCCCTAGCCAGTAGACCAGGCAAGAAAAAGAAAATGTGTTGCACTCAAGGGTCCTTTTTTTTTTTTTTTTTTTTTTTTTTTTTTTTTTTTGGTACCAGGAATCAAACTCAGGACCTTGTGCTTGCTTGGCAGGCGCTTATGCCACTGAGCTATATCCCTGGCCCCTCAAAAAGAGGAAAAAATGTCATTATTTGCAAATGACGTGATTATTCAGAAAAATCCAAGAGAATCTACAAATTATTATAAATGCTAATAATGGTTTAGCAAGGTTGCTGGAAACAAAATCAACATAAAAATTGTTTTTCTATATGCCAATGAACAGTGAGAAAATAAAATTTAAAAATCCAGTATGCTATTTATAATAATAGAAGTTATTATTAGGAATAAATTGAGCAGAACAGAGCTGGAAGCAGACCGGCACATGCTGAAGAACCTGACTCACAAGGCTGGGTGCTGCAGAGCCACTGGAGAAGATGGGCTGCCTGTATGCGGTGCTGTGGCCCGTGTAGCTGGGTCCTACCTCACGCCTCACACAAAACCAGTTCCAGCTTGATTAAAAAGTCCAGGCCTAAATAGAGAAGGCAATTTAGCAGGATTTGGGATACAGAAAGATTTCTTGTACAAGACACTAAAGGCACAAATTGTCTAGAAAAGACTGATAGTAATTTTGTTCTTTAAAACAGAAGCAAAAAAACCATGAACTGGGACAAATTATACGCTACTTATATTGACAAAAGAAGAATATCCAGGATATTTTATCTTTATTTTCTTATGTTTATGTTCCTATCCTATATTTACAAATTTCCTCTGAGTAAGGGGAAATGCCCACCCTCACCAAATAGCACCTGACAGAAAGGAGCAAAGAGCTCATACACAGGAAGAGGTGCCAGTGCATTTTAAGTTAGAGATATGCAAAGTAACAGTAGGAGATAACTTTGAATCTATCCAACAGTCAGAAGGAAAGAAGGCTGAATGTCTGAAGGGCTCTTGTGCTGCCTGACAGCCCCCCGACCTGTGTGGGCTCCACCCATGTGTGCTCTGAGCACTGCTCCCAATGGCACAGTCCCCAAGCAAAGCCAAAGCTATCTGCAAATAACACACTAGTCACCTGCCTTTTTCACTGGCACAAAGACAACAGCGAGTGAATCTTGTGGTGGCAGCAGCCTGCATTCTACCCCAGATGCCAGCCTGTCCTACAAAGCACATGTGACAGGGCAAGGGCCACTATGCACACAAGACACTCCCCATGGTCCTTTCTTGCTGCTGCCCACTCCAGAGCAGCACTGGGCACAGGGGTGGCCATGCTGGCAGGTGGCTGTGCCCCTGCAGGTGGTGTGGAGGGGACAGAAACCGTGGGGACTCACATAGCATGCTCCTTTTTGGCCAAGAATGGGCTATCTCCACTGGCCTGTCCACAGCAGCCCCCACTGCCAGCAAAGCCAAGAGCTACTGTCCCTCCCCATGTCACCCAGTGCCTGACAGAGACCACCCATTCTCATTTGCCAGTCTGTCCTGGAGCCAGGCCCTGGGCCATGTCCAGCACCATCTCCACCAGATGACCCCTAGGTGGCCCCTGTTCCCACTGGATTCACCAACCTCCTTCCCACCTTGGAGGAGATTCTAGATGCCCCACCCATGCCTCTGGAGTACACCTCCATCCATCTTTGCTGCCCTTGCCCTGGTCAAGGCCTCCTCTGTCTATTCCACCATCATCCTAAATTTGGTAAGTAAATGCAATGCAGGAAATGGACACTGGCAGAAAACTGAAGGAAATCTGCATGCAGCTCAGAGGGAAGTTGGCAGAGGATGCACCCATGATAGTCTCTCAGCCTTGACATTGGTGGATTAGCCGTGGTTACGGAGGATGTTAACAAGAGAGATGGGACTCCCTGTGGAATCTCTGTATGTTTTTGGTAAATACAAAATGATTCCAAAGTAAAAAGTTTATTAAATTCAAATAATTCCCTAAGTTACCTATTCCGTTGCATCAAAAACACTTAAATATATATGCTAATTCATTTCATTTATACTACCAGTTTCTCTTAATTCATTGAAATTCTGCTAAGATCTGCTTGTTTCTCCTTTGTAAGAATCTTTTTTTGTCTCTGAGTAACTACATTGAAGATGATAGTGTATTAACTGTTAATTACTATTATTTTGTTACAAAGTTGTTTTATTTTTCATAAAAAAACTAATTTAATGAAGTTTTTTTTTTTTAAAGTTTATTAAATACAACAAATGACTATAAGATTTCTTCTAGGTGTAGAGCAAAACATGCCAACAGAGGCAGCTTCTGAGGCTGGCACAGAGGGTTGGGACCAACTTGACAAAGCCAGGAAGGGACCTGGGCCCTGAAGCTGCTCAGAGGGTCACAGCCCTACAGGGGTAGAATCTGAGCTCAAAGGTGGGGGCTGAGCTGGGCCAGCACCTGGAAGGGAGCAACAGAGGCCTAGGGAGGACCCGGGGCTCTACTAGGGACTTTGGTTTTAAGGCTGTAAGATGCCCTGAACAGGTGAGTCTGAGGAACACATCTTCTGGAATCACCCACATCAGGACAAGGCAGGGGCAGCCCCTGGGAAAGGAGGGAGGAAAATGGGGACTGGGGCTGCAGGAGGGAGGCCTGGGAGTGGGATGCTTATTGTGAGTGGGTGAGTGAATGGATAGGGGCTGGGTCAGAGGGTGGCTGGAAGGCACTGTGTGTGTGGCTGTGACAGGACAAGGACAGAGGACAAGGGCTTGTGAGAAATGAGTCCCTCTGCTATGAGAGGTCACAGAGAAGCAAGGTCAAAAGACTGGCAGAAGCAGAGGACTGGTACCAGGATGCCCCCAGCATGGGAAAGAGAGAGAGCAGTCAGAGGCTGGAGCTTCAGAAGGGCAGGCACTGGGGAGAGGACCAGGTGTGAACAAGACAGCCAGCCAGGGGCACACAATCTGGTTCCATGGCAAGTGTGCAGAGGGGCCTGAGCACAGCCATCAGGGTGGGAGACCACATGCAGGGAGGGAGGGAGAGCCTGAGGCTCACAAACAGGAAAGCAAAACAGGAGGCAAGTCAGTGCCAGCTCAAGGCAGGAAGTGGGAGAGGAGCTGCAGGACCCAACATGAGGAACTGACAGACAAATAATAGAGATCAATGAAAGAAATGAAGGATCTGTGACAAGAACATTCATTATCAATCCTCCAGCAGGGTGTGGTGGTGCATACCTGTAATCCCAGCTCTGGGAGGCTGAGGCAAGAGGATCCCAGGTTTAAACTCACAGCAGGCAACTCAGTGAGGCCCTATGTCAAAATAAAAAGGGCTGGGAATGTAGCTCAGGGTGAAGGTACTGGGTTTAATCCCCAGTACAGAAAAAGAAAAGGAAAAAGGGGCTGGTTTTCAAGAGGCCAGTGTGACTCCTAGCAAGGCTGTCCTAGACAGAGCAGAGCAGACAGAATATGGTGAGGTGAAAGAGCTTCAGGTGCTGCAGGGTGCTACATGCTCTGATACATCTGTGCCCTGCAGCCTAGATGGAAAGGTCCACTATCTTGGGAAAAAGGAACCAGGACTGGCATAAAAAGAAACAGAAAGGACCTCCAACGCCAGGAAGGAGCAGGCACACAGTGTTCCTGGTCCTCTGCTAAGTACTGGGTGGACTCTGAATGGTGCAGAATAGCAAGCTGACCACCAGGGCAGCAACACAGTGGGTCCCTGGATTTCCAACTTTCCCTCACACATCCCAGGCCTGAAGCCAAAGAGCAGGCCACCCAGAAATGCTGAGTACAGAGAAGGGACAGCTCTGCAAGACAGACAACTTAGGCCTGGGCAACCTGCTCCAGCAAACACCTCCAAAAACCTGGCTGGCTGAGTGGGAGCCCAGGCTTTATCCTGGCCAGGAAGTAGGGAGGCCTCCCCCAACACTTGCTGGGTAGAAAAAAGCTGGGACTTCCACTGCCACACATTAGTGGACTGGATTTGTCCTTATCCTGGGCAGGAGGTGCCAGCAGAGGCTAAGTGGGAAGTAAGTACAATGGCCCCCACCCAAGAATGGCAGAGACCCCTTTATAGAGGCAGCAAGGCCAAGTGGGGCCAGCGGTTTTCTACTCCCACTTGGCAACAAGGCAGCACCTCCTGCCCCTCTTCCAGTGACAGCTACAGTGTCCATGTTTTGACAGAAAAATGATTTGTGATACCAAGAACAAGGAAGACTTCAAAAAGAATGAAGAGATAAGTGACACATGCCAACACCCACCAAACAGGTGTTAGAGTCACTGCACATGGATTGTAGATGCATGTCAATAAGCAAATATAGACATGCTCAAAGCAAGGGCTAGGGTGCAGCTATGTGGTAGAGTTGTTGCCTAGCATGCATGAGACCCTGGGTTCTATCCCAGAAGAAAAAAAGAAAAAAAAGAGGGAAGAGGGGAAGGGGGGCAGTGACAGCAAAGAACAAAAAGACACAATAGAACCAAATGGAAATTTTAGAATTGAAAAATATAATAACTGAAATAAAAATCTCAGCATGTGGGCTGAGCAGCAGAATAAAAAGGACAGAGAAATGGACAAAAAAATTCAATAATCTGAGCAAAAGATATATAATCAGGGCCGGTGAGATGGCTCAGCGGCGTAAGCGCCTGCCTGGCAAGCGCGAGGTCCTGAGTTTGACTCCCAGAACCCACATATGAAGAAAGGGCCGGTGATATTGCTCAGTGGCACGGGCGCCCACTGGCGCACGAGGTCCTGAGGTCGACCCCCGGTACCCACAAAAAAAATAAATAAATAAAGATATATAATCAAACTTAGAACATAAAGAGTCTCAGGGACCTGCAGGATTACAACAAAGGAACCATCATTCAGGCAACTAGAGATACAGAAAGAAAAGAAAAATAACAAAGAAATAATGAAACTCCCCCAATTTAGCATTTTTAAAAAAGCAGAACTGAGTGAACCCCAATGAGGATAGCCCAAAGAAATCCACTCAGCATACATTATAGTCAAATTCGTCATAGCTAAAGACAAATAATCCTCAAAGCAGCCAGAGAGATATGACATTTTATCTAATGGGGAAATCTCAAATGACAGTGAATTTCTTATCAGACACCAATGAGGATGGAAGGAAACAGCATGCCATTTTTCAAGCTGAACTGTCAGCCCAGAATCTTACATTCACAGAAATGTCCTTCAGGAATGAAGGGGAATCAAGATATTCTTAGATCAAGGAAAACTAAAAGGGTTTGTCAACCACAGACCTACACTAAAAAGTATAGGGCCAGGTACAGTAGCAGCACCTGCAGTCTCAGCTACACAGAGACTGAGGGAGGATGATTATTAAACCCAGGACTTCAAAACCAGCCCACGCAACATGGCAAGACCCTGTCTCAAAAGAAGAAAAAATAAAAGTAGTTAAATGAGATCCTCTAAACAGAAAGGAGACAATGGAAAAAAACAAACAAACCCTTGAATGGTAGGAAGGAATAAAGAATAGGATCAGCAAAAATATGGATAGACGTACTGTATTTTCCTTCTCTTCTTGAATTTTCTAAATTATGTTTGATGGTTGAAGCAAAATTTATAGGAACATCTAATGTGGTTTTAAATGTATGTAGAGAAAACATCTATGACCACTGTAAAAGAAGAAGGGTAAAGGAACATAAAGGAAGGTGTGTTTCCTATACTTTAACAGGTAAATTGCCACTGCAGTGGACTTTGCTAAGTTATAAATACACAATGTGATCCCAGGGCAACCACTAAGAAAGCTACGTTACATAATGTACATAATATGTTGCACATTAATTAGTTATATATTACATAACATAAATAACATGTACTTACATATAATATATAATACAATATAATTTTTTAAAAATTTTCAAATAACCCACAGGAAGGCAGGAAAACAAAACAAAACAGAAACAAAAACTAGAAAGAGCAGAAACAAAGTCAAATGGCAGACTTAAGCCCTAAATAACTACTAAATGTAAATGGTATAAATACACCAATTAGAGGACAGAGAGTGGTAGAATGAATTTAAAAACACGAGCCAACTATCTACTGTCTCCAAAAAAGTCACTTCAAATAAAAGATAGAAACAAGGTATCTCACATAAACTTACTCAAAGAAAGCAGAAGTGGCTTTATCAGTACTTAATAAAGATTTCAGAGCAAACAAAGTTGGCAGGGACAGTGGACATCATACAATGATAAAAGGATCATCTGTCAAGACGACATAGCAGTTCTAAATATACAGGCACCAAACAACAGAGATGTGAAGTATAGGAAGTAAAACCTGACCAACATGAAGGGGAAATGAAAAGCTCCATGATTACAGAGACTCAGTCAGAAAACTGGAAAGGATCTAGAACTCAAAAACATCTTTAACTAGCACAATCTTTTAGAAGTTTACAGAACAACCAGCTGTAGAAGAAAACATATTACTTTTGGTGTACTGCATTTCCTTATACAACAACATGTTGCTGGGCCTAATGTTCTCACAATAGTTGAAAACAGTAGAAAAATTTGTGGTCATCTCTTAAAGAACTGAGTACAAAAACCTTAAATAAATTAAAATAATGAATAAATTTACAAGTGTAAATGTAAACCATTTCTAACTCAAGGCAAGCAATAACCCTTGAGTTCTGATGGGAAAACACCAGCTAAGAAGGGAAGCTGGATCTTGAGGCTCCAGGATTCCCCCTCCCCACAAGTAACACATTCTTGCCAAGCATACATGGACTATATACCAAGATAGACCATATCCTGCACACATCAAGAAATTTAAAGCAATTAGCTGGGTGTAGTGGTGCATGCCTGTAATCCCAGCACTCAGGAGGCTGAGGCAGGAGGGTCACCCCCTCATACGCATGAGTTCAAGGCCAGCCTGAACTGCAGAGTGAAACCCTGTCTCAAACAAACAAAACAAAACAAACAAACAAAAGAAAGAAATGTAAAGCAATTAAGATTAAGATTGTACAGAGTACAATCTTCACCATGATGGGATCAAACCAGAAATCAAGGACAGAAAGATAACACAAAAAATCTTCAAACATTTGGAAACTAAACAACACACTTACAAATAATCAACAGGTCAAAAAGAAAGTCTGAAAAGAAATAAAAAACCAGAACTGAATGAAAATACAACACCTCAAGATTTGTGGGATACAGCTAAGTAAATACATTAGAAAAAAGGGAAAAATTTCAAACCAAAACCTAAGCTCTCATCTGAAAAGCCAAGAGGGAAGAAAAAGAGCAAAATGAAGCCAAAGTAATCTGAAATAAATAATAATAAGAGCAGAAAGCAATAAAATCAATAAGAGAAAAATTAATGAAACAAAGAGCTGTTATTTTGAAAAGATCAATAAAATTGATAAACCTCTAGCAAAACAGAAAATGAAGAAAGGTCACAAATTTCTAATACCAAGAATGAAAGGAGGATCACTATAGATCAAAAGAATAATTGGGGAATACTTCAAACTATTCCATATACATAAATTTGACAACTCAGATGAAATGGGGCAATTTCTAGAAATACACAATCTACCAAAACTGACTCAAATAACCAGGCTGAATAAATCTGGAGATGGAGTCAGTAAACAAAAACTTCCCAAGAAAGAACAATCCAAGACCAGAGGCTTCACTGGTGAATTCTAAATCAGGTAAAGAAGAATCAGCACCAATTCCTCTCAAACTCTTCCCAAAAACTGAAGAGGAGGGCGTATTTCTTAACTCATTCTATGAGGTCAGCATGACTTTGATACCAAAACCACAGAAAGTCAATATAAGAAAGGGGAAATAGAGGCTAATATCCTTTATGAATATTAATGCAAAAATCTCAGGAGAGGACCTCAAGATGGCGGATGAGTAAGAAGCAGGCAGCGAAACTCTCTCTAAAAGTTACCATTGGAACACGGGAATATAGGACCCAGAAAGCGCAGGAGGGGGGGAGATGCCTCCCCGAAACCCAGAAAAGTTCTGAAGCGCAATCTGGGACCCCCGGCACCAATGACGGGTGACTTCCAACAAAGAAGAAGGAAAGAAGGAGCAGACCGCACGCGCGCAACTTCTACTATCCCAGGAGTTGCAGCGCCGTGGAGGCTCAATTCTACGGACACACGGTGGCAGCTGGCGCCCAGGGAGCCCCCACGGAGGATCCTGAGACAGCGGTGGGGCAGGGGAGCGGCGGAGAACGGCGCTGACCGGCGGTGAGTGTCTCTCAGCCACAGCTGCCCCGCGCCAGAGAGCGACCGGCCGGGCGCCATTGTGGGGGGTGTGGCGAAACTCAGAGCGGCTCGGAAACTGCTCTGGGAACTTGTGCTCCGGACAGGACAGCACGGGGCCTCTCAGGCCCACGAAAGTGTGCTGAGGTCAGCAGGCGAACGAGACTGGACTCTCAGCCACACCTGTCCCGTGCCAGAGAGCGACTGGCCCGGCGCCATTGTGGGGGGCGTGGCGAAAAACCAGAGCGGCGGGAACCAGTGCAGGGAACCCGCGCTCCGGACAGCACGCTGAGCCTCTCAGGCCCAGGGATCGTGAAAGGGCGCTGAGAGCGGAGGCGAGCTAGACTGGTCTCTGCCTGAAAGTACGCGCCTCTGCTCACCGCCCGCCAGAGGGCGCTCCTGGCTTACTGGGACGGACCTGCACAGAACAGGACTCTGTCACAAGGTACCTGCCTACAACAGAGTCAACACCTGGAACTGATTCTTTTTATTTTTTTTATTATTTTTTTTATTTTTATTTATTTATTTTTTTTTCTCACTGATTTGTTTTTTGTTCTGGCGAAGGGTTTTTTTGTTTTTGTTTTGTTTTGTTTTGTTTTTTGGTGGGGTTTTATTTTTGATCTGTCTGTTTTATTGTTTTTATCTTCGTTTTTGTTTCTGTATGTGTATTTGCTCTTTCCTTCATTATTCTCTCTGGTTTTTTATATGAGTGTAAACAGCACCTCTAACTTCTTTGTGATTGTGGTTGTGATCTGTTCTTCCTTTTATCCCTTCCTTCTCTTTTTACCACTTGTCCTCTGCACTAGTGTCCCAATTTTAGTGGGATCCCTCTTGGTCCTCTAACCTTACATCTAATTCCTTCCTCTTCTCCCAATACTCTATTTCCTCCTTAACTCATTTTAAATTTAAACTCCTCAAGGAAAAATTGACATACATAGGACTTGTATACTGCATATAATTTTTCTGGTGTGTTTTAGATTTTGTTATATAACCGCAACTCTATACAGCTAAAAGTGGTAAATAACTGGTTAGCTCAGTCTGTCATTTTTTAGGCTGTGTTTGATGCTTTAGTTAACATTATAGCCAAATGTGAAATAATTGTTCTAAACATCTTTCCTTCCTGATATTTCATGATTGAGATTGACTAAGGGACACAGAAAATACAGTGGCACAGTACCAAAGAATCAAGGACTGGGCCAAACAGGTAGCAACTTCGCATACCCAACTAATTGAAGAGGTAGGATCTGGCAGAAAGCTCAAAACCTAAAAGCAAGCTCCACTTGGAAGATACTGCAGAGAAGTAGTCATCTTCTAAAGATCTTAAACACTAGCAATAAAGTAACCTACTATAGGTAATTTGCAAACATCACCCCAGGAATTAAAGAAAGAAAAAATGAGACGACACTTAAACAAGATGCAACCACACACATCCAATTCACCAAAGGCAAACCTAGGGAGCAACGAGGTGGGACAATCCGAAAGCCACCCACCTGGCCTATCTGAAGTGGTAACAACAAAGCAACTGAATGAGGTTCTGGAAAAAATTAAAACAGAAATAATCTCACAGATAACTGCAGAGATAATGTCTACAATGAAGACCATGCTTAAGGACACTATAGCTGATACAGACAAAAAAATAGATGAACTTAAGAAAACTATAGAAACCATGAATGCTCAGCATAGGAAAGAAATGGAATCCATAAGGCAGATTCAAGCAGATATCCAAGAGATAAAAAATTCCATTGAAAGTATTTGTAGCAGAATAAGCCAATGCGAGGACAGGATCTCAGATATAGAAGACAGGCTTGCAATTAGTGATCATGAAATGGAAAAATTCTTAAAAATAGCAAGGGACCATGAAAAATCAATTCAGCAGCTGCTAGATGACTCAAAGATAAACAACTTAAGAATAATTGGAATAAATGAAAAAGCAGGAGATAGCATCAACGACATTAAAACCTTGTTCAAAGACATAATCAGGGAGAACTTTCCTGGAAGAGAAAAGGAATTTGACACACCTATAAGTGAAGCTTTTAGAACACCAACTAGACATGATCAAAAAAAAACTTCAGCCAGACATATTATAGTCAAGATCCCAGAAATTCAACAGAAGGGCAGAATCTTAAAAGCTGTTAGGGAGAAGAGACAAATCACCTATGAAGGAAAACCCATCAGAATCACAGCTGACTTTTCAGCACAAACCCTCAATTCAAGAAGAGCTTGGAATGATGTATTGCAAGCTCTAAAGGAAAATAATTTTCAGCCCAGATTGATGTACCCTGCAAAACTATCTTTCAAAATTGATGGAGAAATAAAATACTTTCATGACAAAGAACATCTGAGAAAATTTATGACCACCAAACCAGCACTCCAAAACGTTCTGAAGGACATTCTAGAAAGAGATAGGAACCCCAACAGAAGGAATCCACCAGGCAGGGCAAATAATTAAATAGCCGGAAAGCGGAAAAACAAAGAGTGGGAACCAACAACAGGAAAATATCATGACAAGTCAATACATATCAGTTTTAACCATCAATGTTAACGGTCTCAATTCACCAATCAAAAGGCACAGACTGGCGAAATGGATCAAGAAGCAAGATCCAACAATATGCTGTATACAAGAAACACATTTAATTCAGAAAGAAATCATAGGGGCCGGTGAGATGGCTCAGCGGCTTAAGCGCCTGCCCGGCAAGCGCAAGGGCCCGAGTTCGACTCCCAGAACCCACATACGAAAAAAGGGCCGGTGATATCGCTCAGCGGCACGGGCGCCTGCTGGCGCACGAGGTCCTGAGGTCGAGCCCCCGGTACCCACAAAAAAAAAAAAAAAAAAAGAAAGAAATCATAGACTGAAAGTCAAAGGATGGAAAACAATACTCCATGCCACAGGAACCCAGAAAAAAGCAGGGGTAGCTATTCTTTTTGCAGACAAAGTGAACTTCAAGCCAAGAAGGATTCAGAGAGATAAAGACGGTCATTACATCCTTGTAAAGGGAACAATCCAAGAGGAAGAGATAACGATCATAAATATATATGCGTCAAATACCAATGCATCCAGCTATATAAAACAAGTACTAAAGGACATGAAAAATCAAATAAGCACTAATGCAATTATATTGGGAGATCTCAATACTCCACTGTCACAAAAAGACAGATCAACTGGACAGAAAATCAATAATGAAATAGTAGAACTGAACCAAACTTTTGAACAAATGGACTTAGTAGATGTCTACAGAGTGTTCCATCCCACAACATCAGAATACACATTTTTCTCAGCTGCACATGGGATGTTCTCCAAAATAGACCACATACTAGCTCATAAAACCTGCTTAAGTAAATGCAAAGGAATTGAAATTATCCCATGCATATTATCAGACCATAGTGCAATGAAATTGGAAATCAATGGCAAAAGATCCCACAAAAACTCCCTAAACACATGGAAATTAAACAGCATCCTCCTGAACAACCAATGGGTCACAGATGAAATTAAAGAAGAAATTAGACACTTTCTACAACTGAATGATAATGACAGTACAACATACCGGAACTTATGGAATACAATGAAAGCAGTCCTAAGAGGGAAATTTATAGCATTAAACACTTATATCAGGAAAATAGAGCAAGCGCAAATAAACAACTTAAGGGTGAACCTCGAGCTTCTAGAAAAAGAAGAGCAGGTTAAGCCAAAAGCCCGTACAAGGGAGGAAATTATAAAGATCAGAGCAGAAATTAACGTATTGGAGAATAAAAAAACAATACAAAGAATCAATGAAGCAAAAAGTTGGTTCTTTGAAAGAATAAATAAGATTGACAAACCCTTATCCAACCTTATTAAGAAAAGAAAAGAAAAGACTCAAATCCATGCAATTGAAAATGAAAAGGGTGATATCACGACGGACCCTGCAGAAATCCAGAAGATCATCTATACCTATTTTGAAAATTTATATTCTACTAAGATGGAAAATGCAGAAGAAATGGACAGATTCCTAGATTCGTATGAATTACCAAAGCTGAATCAAGAAGATTTAAAAATCCTAAATAAACCAATATCAGCCAATGTAATTAAAAACCTCCCAACAAAGAAAAGCCCAGGCCCTGATGGATTCACTGCCGAATTCTACAAGAAATTTAGAGAAGACCTAACGCCCCTACTTCTCAAACTTTTCAATGAAATTGAAAGGGAAGCAATACTCCCAAATTCATTCCTGGAAGCAAGCATTACCCTGATACCAAAACCAGAGAAGGACCCAACTAAGAAAGAGAACTACAGGCCAATCTCCCTAATGAACATAGATGCAAAAATCCTTAATAAGATACTGGCAAACAGAATCCAACAAATCATCAAGAAGATTATACTCCATGACCAAGTTGGATTCATCCCAGGGATGCAGGGATGGTTCAACATACGTAAATCAATAAATGTAATACAGCATATTAACAGAACCAAAGACAAAAATCACATGATCATCTCAATAGATGCAGAAAAAGCTTTTGACAAAGTCCAGCACCTTTTCATGATAAAAACCCTACAGAAAATTGGAATAGAGGGTCTTTATCTCAATCTGGTAAAAGCTATCTATGACAAACCAACAGCCAATATTATACTAAATGGCCAAAAACTGAAAGCCTTCCCTCTAAAATCAGGAACAAGACAAGGATGTCCACTGTCCCCACTCTTATTCAACATAGTTCTGGAAACTTTAGCCAGAGCGATTAGACAAGAGAAAGAAATAAAAGGAATAATGATTGGAAAGGAAGAAGTTAAATTATCATTATTTGCAGATGACATGATACTCTACACAGAAGACCCCAAAAACTCCACTAAAAAACTGTTAGATTTAATAAGCAAATTCAGTAGTGTAGCTGGATACAAAGTCAATACTCAAAAGTCAATAGCCTTCCTGTACACAAATAACAAACTTACTGAAAGAGAAATTAGGGAAACAATACCTTTCACAATAACATCCAAAAAAATGAAATACCTAGGAATCAACCTCACGAAGGATGTAAAAGACCTCTATACTGAAAACTACAGTACTCTGAAAAAGGAGATTGAAGAGGATATCAGAAAATGGAAAGATATCCCTTGCTCCTGGATAGGAAGAACCAATATAGTGAAAATGGCCATACTTCCAAAATTGTTATACAGATTTAATGCAATTCCAATCAAAATTCCAACAGCATATCTCACAGAATTAGAGAAAACAATCCTAAAATTCATTTGGAATCAGAAGAGACCTAGAATAGCAAAGGCAATTCTGGGCAACAAAGGCAAGGCAGGGGGCATCACAATCCCCGACTTGAAATTATACTATAAAGCTACTGTGATAAAAACAGTGTGGTACTGGCAAAAAAACAGACCTGAAGATCAATGGAACAGATTAGAAGATGCTGAAACAACCCCAGACATACTAAGCCACCTTATCTTTGACAAAGGTGCCAAACACATTCGCTGGAAGAAAGATAGCCTCTTTAATAAATGGTGCTGGAAAAACTGGCTCTACACATGCCGAAGATTAAAACTAGATCCATATCTTTCACCATGCACTAAACTAAATTCAAAATGGATCAGAGATCTAAATATTAAAACAGAAACATTAAATCTGCTGGAAGGTAGGATAGGTAAAACCCTTGGAGATATTGGTGTAGGCAAAGACTTTATGAATAAAAACTCAACCGCACGGGAACTATCCCAAAGAATCAATAACTGGGATCTCATCTTATTAAAAAGCTTTTGCACAGCAAGAGAAACCACCAACAGAGTGAAGAGACAACCCACAATGTGGGAAAAAATGTTTGCCAGCTGTTCCTCAGACAAAGGATTACTATCGAGAACATATAAAGAACTCAAAAAAATCAGACCTCCGAAATTTAAAGACCCACTCCAAAAATGGGCATCTGAGATGAATACACATTTCTCAGATGAAGAAATACTAATGGCAAACAAATATACAAAAAAATGTGCAACATCACTAGTCATTCGAGAGATGCAAATTAAAACAACACTCAGATACCATCTCACCCCAGAAAGAATGGCTACTATTAAGAAATCAACTAATAACAAATGCTGGAGGGGCTGTGGGGAAAAAGGAACCCTTCTTCACTGTTGGTGGGAGTGTCGACTGGTACAGCCACTGTGGAAGTCAGTGTGGAGATTCCTCAGAAAACTAGGGTTGGAGGTCCCATTTGACCCAGCTATTCCCCTTCTGGGCATCTTCCCAGAAGAATTAAAAACATCGTACCACAGCGATATATGTGCACCCATGTTTATAGCAGCACAATTTGTAATAGCCAGATCTTGGAAACAACCCAAATGCCCATCAACTGAGGAATGGATAAGAAAGATGTGGTATTTTTATACAATGGAGTACTATTCAGCCATAAAGAAGGATAAACTGGAGACTTTTATAGGTAAATGGATGCAACTCGAGAAAATACTCATAAGTGAAATAAACCAGAAGCACATGTGTAAGCATCGTATTATCTCTCTAGTATGAGAAACTGAAAGAGTAAATAAGATCCAAAATGTACAATAGACATGGTGAATCAAAAAGAAACTGGTCAAAAGGAAAGAGAGACTGGAATAGGGAAAAGAAAGAAGGGAAAGGGAAAAAAAATTGTATATATATATATATAAGATGGTTAGGATAGATACACTACCATTTTTACTTAGTTCATTGAAGAGTAAGGTTTGTGCCAATAATGTTTGGACAATTGAATGCTAATGTCTGGTGTCCTGAATAACTAACTTAAAGATAGTAATACGTAATGTATTAACCATTGTTACCCTCCTATTATGTTGTTTTGAAAATTTGTTCTTCTTTTGATTTGTTTTGTTTTTTCTTCTCTTTAAAAAAAAAAAAAAAAAACTCAATAAATTTGAAAACCAAATTTCACAGCCTATTAAAAGGATTATATACCATGAGCAAGTGAGATTTATTCTTGGAATGCAAGGATGGTTTAACATATAGATATCAACGTGGCTGTTATTAATTATGCTTCAATGTGGTCAATGGCATTAATTGACCACCTTAACAGAAGAGGAAAAAAAGACAATATCATTTCAATTGGTGTCGAAAAAGGTTTGACAAAATTCAACACTATGCTGGGTGTGGTGGCACACGCCTGTAATCCCAGCACTCAGGAGGCTGAGGCAGGAGGATCGCTTGGAGTTCAAGGCCAGCCTGGGCTACATAGTGAGTTCACAGCCAGCCTGAACTACATAGTGAGACCCTGTCTCAAAAAATAAATAAATAAATAAATAAAAAATGCCATTTTGTGGCAAAGACCCAGTAACTGGGGACAGAAGGGAACTTCCTTAACATGATAAACAGCATATATGAAAAGCCAAAGCTAACATCATATTCAATGATAAAAAATGCAAGCTTTTCCTAAGATGAGAACAAGACACTTTTGCTATTTCTATACAACATAATACTACAAGTTCTGACCAGAACAATAAGGCAGGAGAAAGAAAAGGCATCCAAATTGAAATGGAGGAAGTAAAATTATCCCTATTTACAGATGACATGGTCTTACATATTTAAAAACCCTAAAGTATTCACACAAAAAAAATGGTTAGAGCTAAGAAAATCATTAAGAACTGGTGGGGATGTCAAATGGCCCAGCACTACGGGACATAGCCAGGCAGTGCCTCAAAAAGCTAAATACAGGATTACCATTTGATCCAGCAATTTCACCCCTAGGTTTATACCCTAAGGAAGTAAAAGCAGATACCTGTATGTCAATGTTCATTACGTTATTCATAGTAGTCAAAAGGAGTGAAAAACCTACAATCCACAAACAGATGAACAGACGGACAGAACATGTGCATACATGCAATTCAATATCATTCAGTCATGAAAAGGAATGAAGTTCTGACACATGCTGCAATATGGATGAACTTTCAAAACATGATGCTACGTGAAAGAATCCAGATACAAAAGAACAAATATTGTATGATCCCATTTACAAGAAATGCCTAAAATAGGCTGCCAAGGATTGGAGGATTGGAGGGAGGAAAGAAGAGTTACTGCTTAATGGCTTTAAAATGTTTCTGTCTGGGGTAATGAAAAAGTTATGGAAATATTTGATTGTGGCAATGGTTGTAAATGTTGTGAATATAATTAAAGCCACTGAATTATCCACTTAAAAATGGTTAAAATGAGCTGGGTATGGGGATGCACACCTATAATTCTAGCATTCCTGGAAGCTGAAGCAGAGGATCACAACTTTGAGCCCTGCCTGAGCAATTCAGTGACTTGATGAGACCCAATCTCAAAATAAAAGGGCTGGGTATGTAGCTCAGTGTGAAGGCCCTGAATGCAATTCTCAGTATCACAAAGGAAAGAGAATTACACCAAAAATAGTTAAAATGGTAGACTTTAAATGTACTATATTACAATTTCTAAAAAACCAACAATGTAGGTGCTGGGGTGTAGCTCTGTGTTAGAGCACTGGCTAGCATGCACAAGGCCCCAAGTTCAATTCCCAGCACTGTCTCCCAAAAGTAGTATGCATGAAACCATGGACCTGTACACTTAAGTGGGTGAATTATATGTTATACAATTGTAACTCAATAAAGCTATTTATCATTTCCTTTTGGGGCCACCGAAATCAGAGGGAGAAAATAGGTCAGAGTGACCTAGGAGAAGGGCTCTCTACATGAAGAGACACTAGATGAGGTCTCTTATGACACACAAGTGCACAACAGCTGACCCCTGCGAGCAGCCCAATAGCCTGTGAGCTACCACCCCTACCCTGATCTCCCAGTCCCCTGAGGCAGGTAGAGCCATTAGCCCAACTTTATACATATTATTATGTTTCAATTAATCCTATAATCCCTGCACCCCAGAGGCTGAGCAGGAGGACTGCTGTGAGTTCAAGGTCAGCCTGGGCTACATAGTGAGTTCTAGGCCAGCCTAAACTACACAGTGGGATCCTGTCCCAAAAAAACAAACAAAAGCCAGACGTGCTGGCACACAGCTGTAATCCCAGCACTCAAGAGGCTGAGGCAGGAGGATTCTCCACGAGTTTGAGGCCACCCTGGATTACATAGCAAGACCCTGTCTCAAAAAAAAAAAAAAAAAAAAAAAACCAAAAAACAAAACAAAAAAAAAAAAAATCCTAAAATAAAAAAATAAACAGACGGAAACTAAGGCTGAGAGGGTGGCCTGCCTCATCCAAGTAGCAGGATCAGCAGGATGCACAGTGCCTCATTAGGCTAGTGAAACCCATGCGGCAGCTGTGGGGGCTCTGTGACCATGGGTAGTAGTAGTGTTGCGCCAATGCAGGGGAAAATGGAAGGACTATGTCCCACAAAAAAGAAGTTCAGCCCAAAGATGGACACCACTGGCGAAGATGAGGCCTGGTGATGGGCAGGGAAGTAAGGAAGCAGCTGTGTGGAGGGCCTGGGGAGCGTCTGTGATAGGCCAAGAGGGCGAGGACAGGGAGGCCCTGTGACTTAGTGACTGCCAGGAGCCGAAACCTAACACTTGGCCCAGGCCACCTCAAGATGGGGCCTGTAGGGGCCGGTGATATCGCTCAGAGGCACGGGTGCCTGTTGGCGCGCGAGGTCCTGAGGTCGACCCCCCGGTACCCACAAAAAAAAAAAAAAAAAAAAAAAAAAAAAAAAAAAAGATGGGGCCTGAGCACCAAAACACATTCACACAGGTGTAACCCAACACATGCAGCACATGCTTGCCAATAGACCCCCAGCTCTGTACACTGGCTACAGGCAGCACAGTCACTGCTACACTGATCACACAGCGGTTTTTTTTTTGTTGTTGTTTTTGTTGTCTGTGACAAGGTTTCGCTATGTAGTTCAGGCTGGCCTTGAACTCACTATGTATCCCAGCCTGGCCTCGAATTCATAGCGATCCTCCTTGCCTCAACCTCCCAAGTGCTGGGATTACAGGGCATGTGGCACCACACCTAGCTGCGCACACGGTTTTATTTTTTGTTTGTTTTTTGAGACAGGGTCTCTGTATGTAGTCCAAGCTGGCCTTAAACTATGTAGCCTCGAACTTGTGTAAACCCTCCTGCCTCAGCCTGCCAAGCGCTGGGATTACAGGCATACACCACCATGCCCAGCTACTGAGCACATAGTTTTAAATGTGCCCAGAAGGAACCAGAGCTCTTTGGGCAGGTGGCTATTTCCAGAGCTGGAGCCTTCAATGGGGCCAGAAAGCAGGAAAGCACTACGAACATGTTGGGGGCATACACAAGGGACAGGAACAGCTTGAAGGTCCTCCTGCTGGCCAAATCCAAGCAATGTGAGTTCTAAGATAAACAGTGACAGTAATGATAGAACAGGCCCAAATGCACCGGGACACACAGTGATGGAGGAGAGGGGTGAGTGTGAGCCCTCCTGCACATGAGGTGCCAAGGTGTAGAGGTGGAAGAATCTGGCACACCAGAAACATCAAGTGCTGTCAAGACTAGTGGGCACAGGTAGGATTTTCCAGAGGCTCTGAGAATCTCCCACAAAAGACGTATAATTGGGAAGGAGTCTCGGAGAGGCATAGCTGATGTCACAACCATCAAGTGATGGAGGTGAGCTGGCAGTTAACTGCCAGTAGTTGAAGGAAAACACACAGCACCACGCCTGCCACTTGCCACTGTAACTGGGAGGACACATGTGCCCCCAGGGTGTCCTGTAGTCACCAATATGACCTGAAGACCAGGGGGCTCAGGACAGCTGGCCAGGGTGGGGCTGGCCATTTGGAAAGCCTCATGGCCCCAAGAACGGGAAGGCGTGTAGATTTACTCCTAGTCTAAATTATTCAAAAGAAAAGGGAATGCGCCTCTTTAACAAGCCACGGTTTTATGAAGCAAGGTTAACAATTTCACTTGATTCAGTGGAATATTATAAACTCTCTGGGGCCCATTTGAGGACTTCTACTTCAGGCACAAGGTGACGACTCAGCATTTTTTATATTATTTAGAGAATAAAATTAACCCTCACAGGCCCAGGCTGCTGCCTCCCCTCCCGCTGGATCTGGCCGGCTCAGCGCTTTCCCCATATATAATTACAAGCTGCTATCCATCATGCAGCAGCGACGCAGCTCTGACACGTGGAAAGGGACACAGTAAGCACTTCCACTAATAGAAGCAGGACTTAAATATCGCTTTGATATTTTCATTTAAATTGGAATATTTTACAATAATCGTCTATGCCCTCCATGGGCACCTGCCCCCACCTGGGCCAGGGCCTGGAGCTGCTTAACCAGGCCCACCTCCAGGAGGGGCGTCCCTGATGGGCCTGGTGCCCTTCAAGGTGTCTGCCAGCTCTGTTAGGCCCCACACTTCCAGCAGCCAGTGGCAGTGCAACAGCAGAGTCAGGGCTGCCTCCCAGCACCCTCTGCCTCAGTGTTTGCCCCAGAAGGGGGCGCCATGGCTACATTGGCGGGTAGGTGGAATGAGAGAGGAGGTAGAGTAAAAGCTGGACCAACTACAGAGGACTGTGTCTAGAGGGTATAGCACTGCGTCTGGGTGGTCCCTATAGTGTAAAGCCAGTGACAGAGTGGTTGGTGTGCCTAGTGACCTCAACTTCACTGTGGATTTCCTCTCTGGTCTGCAGGCCTGAGGCAGGGCCAACGTTCCCAAGACTTTGCGGATGAAGGGGCAGCAGTGAGCCTGGCTGTGGGGCCCCAAGATACATGTCATAGCTCCCTCTCAGGATGCCAGGACCACAGAGCCCTCTTGGGGCAACCCTAGGCCAGGCCCAGGTCTACCCTCACCCTAGCCACCAGCCCCAGGGTGGAAGCACATGTGTGGGGGATCGTGGGAAGAGTGTTCCTGCAGGGCCTGGCCCGGATTAAGACAGTCACGAGAGAAAGGCTGTGCTTGCTCAGCTGTGGGGAACTTCCCACAGCAGTGCCTGGCCAACAGGTAAGATGGCGCGTGGGACAAGAAGGCAAGTTGGCTGTACTTTGAGCACAGAGGCAGCCCTCCTGTTTGGGCCCCTAACACCCTACTGGCCCTGGGTGCCTCCAGTGGGCTCTAGCTGCTACATAGGACACCCCTGGCCTCGGTCTGGCTCCTCTGTATCAGGTAAGTGGGAGTGGGTCATATGTCCACCACCTGCCATCCTAGGGAAGCCACTGGCTCCACAGCCCTGTGACTCCCAAGATCTCTGATGTCCCCTTCACCCCACAGCAATCTCCTGGGGATGTTACTGGACCAGCCACCACAGCCCTCCCCACGCTGTGTACCCTTGCTGCTCTGGGGGACATAGGTCCTCTCAGACTCACTTTCCCTTGGTTCAGACTCCACTCTGCCCTGGTGCTGTGTGACCCTGGGCAAGTCACTAGACCTTTGTATTACCTGTGAGGTGGACGTAATGACAGTGACCACCTCAGGGCTGTGGAAGAGCCACATGACCACCACAGAAGATGCTGGGGAGTGTTGAAAAAGACCAGGCTGCAGGTAGCTCGAGCTACCCATGCACACCTGCACACTCACTCACAGCCCCTCACCTTGGCACCCAGTGGGCAGTAGCCTTTGAGGAAGTCACTGCAGACCTCGGCCTTGCGGGACACATACACATGGCTGTAGGGGCAGTTGCTGTTGTTGCAAATTCCCTTCAAGAAGTAGGAGCACACGGGCATCTGTGGGAGGGAGGGAGGGTGAAAGTGAGGAGAGTGGACCCTACTCCAGCATTCACACTGCTCCCCAAGGAGGCACACTGGGACTCAAAGGCCCTATTCAGGGCTCCATGGCTAGATGTCAGCCACAAAGACCCTATTTGGAGACCCTTACCATGGCCCTCTTGAGAAACGAATGCACTGTGCTGGCCAGCAGAAACTGAGGGACAGGGGCTGCTGTACAATCAGGTGACCAGCATATCTGCCCTCACTCTGCCCAGATAAGGACACTGTAGCTGAGCAGACTGCAGCAGGGGCTTGGACCCAGGTGGGTAGTACCTGGGTCCCTCACCTTCTCTGAGTCTGCCTAGCATCTGGGCTAGGAGCTGAGGCAAGACAGCTGCTTGGAGCACTCAGCATCACACTGCCCCTGGGACCAGCATGTGTGATGTAGCCTTGGGGCTGGACACCCAGCCAAGGAGTCCGTGGTCACCTGGCACATGTGCCTTAGAGCAGGTTGGGTCCGACACTGACCACAGGGTCAGCAGGAAGGGACTGGGGAGACTAGGGGCCTGGGGCAGTGTGTGATCCACCCTCGCTGCTACTGACAGACAGGAATGGCCAGGCGCAGGGCCCAGCAGCTTGATGGCCCCCCCTTCATTTCCAGCACAGGGGCAGGTGACTGGGGCTGTGGTCACCACTTGTTATCACCCTCTGGACCAGCACAGGGAAAAGATACAGCCTGCCCCTGCCCAGCTGGGCAAAACTGAGGCCTAAAAGGTAGGCACTGGGCTAGGGCCACCAGGAAAGGAAATAAGCAGAGCCAGGGCATGTGTGTTTGTGGGGGGCTTGGTCTCTACATTTTCCAAGTAACTTATCTTCCTGCTTCTCCTATGGACCAGCCCCTTCTCCTTCCTGGGCTACCCAGGAAGTGGGGCAGTGTCACTGTCCTGACTCAGCATGAGTCAACGCGTAACCCATAGGAGGCTTCCCCTGGGGTCCCTCCTGCTGTGTCCCGTGTCAGACCCTAGCCCCTCAGGTTCCAGGCAGCCACACTGTGGTTCCTGGCTGGCTGGGGGTTGCTCAGCATTAAGAGCCAACAGCAGGGAGGATGAGCCCTGCAGGGTCCTGGAAGCAAGAGGCTGTAAAAAGTCACTTTTCTGGAGTGAAATGAGGGAAGGGAGAGGTAGGACCCTGTCTGAGGCTAAGGAGAGAGGAGAAGCCACATAGGAGCCCTGAAGCTGAGAGGGAAGGAGGGAGAAATCAAAGAAACAAAGGGTGATTTACTGAGCAAGAGTTTATTTTTAATTGTCTTTTAACTGCAGCCGCAGAGGGGAGAGGGTCTGGGGGCCCCATTTGGGGCTGGCGGTAGTGCGGCTGTAGACAATTCCCTTAATGTGGTTTTTGATATAGAGCCCAAATTAGCTCTAATAAAAAGGGATAATAAAGCCAACTCTTACACCAAACAGAGCTCCTCCTAGCTGTCAGAGTGGGGCCGTTACCAAGAGGAAACTGCGTTCTCATTTCAATTAACCTTGTTTGCACCCCACCACGTCCACACAAATAACAATAACATTAATTCAGGGCGCTGGTGCGAGCCCACATATCAGACAGCTTGGAGTGTACACCGGTTTTGGAGCTGGCGCTTAATGAACCTGAAACTCGACGTGAATTTCCAAATTGCTCACGACAGAGTTTCGAAGCTCGATTAGGGAGAAAAATGCTGATTCTCTCCGAGCTCCTCAAGGGGAAAAGCTGTCGGAGCAGCAGTGGGCCTCGCCCACACCACCTCCCTCACACTATAGCTGCACACTGGCCCTTCCCCTCAACTGTGCCAGGCCATGTTCACAAGGGCCAGTGGGCCAGCCTTGGGTATGGGGTGAGGCTTCCTGGTCTCCTCCAAGCTCTGTGTGCTCAGCCAGCACTGAGCCCAGCCCTCAGCACTCTCAGTTCTTCCTTCCAGGGCTCACCTCCCTGCTGCCCCATCCACTCTGCCCAGGAGAACCTTTGGCCTCCATAGGATGCATACTCTTGGCCAAGCCCAGGCCTGAGGAGGTAGGTGAGGCCTCAGCCCTGTGCCCAGGAGGTACCTGTGGGGTAGCCTTCCCCTGTGCATGTGGTGGGGGTGTAAAGGAGCTGGGTCTCATAAGGATGGGTGCTGGGTGAACAGAAAAGGGAGTCCCCTCTGTGTGGTGCTATTACCAGCTGTGGTGAGAGGCCACTGTGGCACTGCCCAGACACAGAGGTAGAGGGATGAGAGGCAGGGGACACTGGGGGCAGGGGCTGCCATCTCCAGCCCAGGGAAAACCAGAAGTGTCTGGGGAAGGGAGCCTGCTGGCCAGGTGACACTCACCTTATCCTTGGATACATGGTGGGAGAAGGGGCAGGTCCCATCTGTCTTCTTGCACGTGCCCCGAAGAAACCTGCAGTCCAGGACATAAGGGTTTGAGGAGGGTTGCTAGGATGGTGTCAGCCCCTCCCTAATCCCCTAAATAATGCAGCAAGGCTGGACAGGGCACCTGGTACACACAGCAACCTTCTCAGGGTCGTGGATGTATGGGCAGAGCTCACCGCGGTTGCACCTGCCGAAGCGGTTGTAGTACATACAGTACTCCTTTCTCTTCTCCTTTTTCTGCCTAGCCTGCCGGATGATGGCCAGGCTGCGCTGAACAGCCCGGCTGCAGACAGGAAGAGGTACGTGAGACCAAGGATGAGCAGCAAGCCCTCCATGCCCAGCCCCAGGGGACGCACCTGGCCAAGGAGCGGCTGCAGTTGTTGGCAGGGTCCAATCGGCCTATAGCAGAAAGAGGTGGGGTCACATCTGGCAGCCTAGTATATAGCCCTGCCCAACTTCCTCTGCACCCTGAGCTAAGCCTCACACCCTCTCCCCACTGACCCACCTGACCAAGGTCCCCTTGGGGTCCCCAACACTCTGCTCATCATACTGCCTCCTTTGGGGCACAGCCCCAGCCCTTCCCTCTATGGACACAACATGCTGGGCCCTGGGTCTGGCTCTGCTCGAGGGTGGGGCAGTGCAGAATTCCTGTTGGTACCCTCTGAGTCAGTATGCCAGGCAGCCCCTGAAGGCCAATGGCTGCTCAGGGATGAAGACTGAGGTGGCCAGTTGGCTCCTCCTGACTCCAGCTAGCTGGGCTCCCCAAACCCACACCGGGTGCTGGATGGAACTCCCTGCCTGCTGGCTCCTGGTCCCCCTGGGTGCCCATTTGGGCAACTGGGTTGTTCATGGGGCAGGTCCTTAGGCTGAGGTAGTGACTGGCCAGTGGATGTCTCTCTAGGCTCTGTCCTCAGCCTGGCAACCCAGGAAGATGCCTTGCAAATGGTGTTGATGTGGTGCCTCCCTTTGCCAGAGCCCGGAAGTGGGACTAGAGAGGGAATGGGACTGGAGGGGTTTGCTTAGACCAGGATGACAAATATGAGCCACATATGAACTGGCTTTGTATGAAGAAGGGTTTTAACACTTTTAAAGGGTTGTAGAGCCGGGGATGTAGGTCAGTGGCACAGCGCCTGCCTGGCAAGTGTGAGGCCCTGAGTTCGATTCCTGATACCAAAAAAGAAAAAAAGTTGTTTTAAAGGGTTGTAAAATGAAATCAAAAGAAAACTATGCAACAGAGAAGAGTGTGGTGGCAAAACCTGAAATGCTGACTGTGGTTCTAGCTGGTGCCTTGTGGACATGGGGTCTGCGCAGGCCTGGCTAATGCTTGTTACTTAATTTTAAAAGTGCCTTATCAGATGGTCCTCACAACCCCAAGCACAAGGACCAGCCCAGCCTTTCTGAGGTCACTAATGTGGTATGAAGAGGAGAGCAACAACAGGAACAGATCTTCAAGACTCAGGGCCCATGTGGCAAGGACAGGCACCTGCAGGGAGGGCCTAGGGCCTAGGCTTACCTCACAGCTGCCTGCCTTTTTTTTTTTTTTGTGACAGCTAGAGATTGAACTTAAGGTTTCACACATACATGCTAGGCAGTGCTCTACTACTAAACTACATCCCCAGCCTTTATTAATTCTATCTTGAAATAACATCTAGCTAAGTTGCTCTCAGGCTGGCCTCAAACTCTTGATTGTCCAGCCTTAGCTTCCCAAGTAAATGAAATCACAGGCATGTGCCACTGTGCCTGGCCAGTTACCTGCCTTTTAAAGGCACAGGCCAGCCCTGGGCTTTTGGGCAGAGTAGGGCAGGGTCTGCTCAAGCCTGTTTCCTCATCTTCCTCAAATATGCACATGACCTTCCCAGACCAGGTCCAATTTCCTACGGAGCAGCTGCTGAAATGAATACGGTGCCAGGAGGCAAAAGTGACATCACTCAGAAATTCTGAGGACCTGAGGTGATGACAAAGCTATCCAGGTTTAAAAAAGAGATATTCCAAAGTGCTTAGCCCCACAGACCACATAGTCTCTACCCCTCTGTCTGTGCATGGGTGTGGGTCTGAGCTGCTGCTCTAGGGAAGCTCTTCTCAGTCAGTGTCCTCAGGGTATCTGTTAGCTATACCCATTGGCCCTCACTCCCCAGGCCCTGCGTGGTCCATGGCCTGTCCAGACCCTAACTCCTTCCAGTCCCACAGACTGGAAGCTCAGACCCTCCTCCTTCAACATCTAGTAGCTCTGAGCCCCCCATAACCTGCCCAAGGAGGGCTGGGCAGTGCCACCACACGCTGGCACCTCAGGGATACAGGACCCAACACAAGACCGTGTCCCACAGATGGGAGCTGCCTATTGTCCTGAGTTGCAAGGGATACCATGAGGCTTTGCTAGGTAAGCTGGGAGGCCAGACACTGCCCTGCTGGAGTTCCCTGGGCCCCTCTGGCCAGCTGCTGTCCCTACTCTGCCTCAGTGTCCTCAAGATTGAAAAGAGCACCTCCAGGGCTGAGCAATGAGACCCCTGCAGGAGGGAAGTGTTCACTGTTTGGCAGGTAAACCCTGTCCCCTAGCTGGGCAATAGTTAGGGGCTGATCACGGAGCTCAGGGATGGGGTTGGGGGACTGAGGGCATAAGCAGGGACATGGGAACAGGGTGGGGGGGTCAACAAGATCGAAAGAAGGGTGACAAGTATTTGGGAGGGACAAGAAGGAGGGCCAATGGCGGCTTCTGTTCTTGCTGGGGACACCTGTCCACAGGGTGGCAGTGGAACCCTGTCCAGGTGGCATGGATGCATCCCTGCACCTGCCAACCTTCGCTACAAGTGACATGCAATTTGATAACCTGTCAATGAGCGCTGGTTCCTGGGCTGTCACCCAGGCTGCCAGTGACACTGGCGCCATCTGCTCCAGGTCAGGGACACACAGGCACCACGTGCTGCATGTCAGGACCTGAGGAGGACAGTTTTCTCCTCTTTCCACTTTCTGCTTTTAAAAACATGCCAGCGTGGGGCTCACGGTGGGAGTTTTGACAAGAACTAGAGGCACCTTTCCAAATGCTTTGCAGTGTTAAAAATGCACATAAAGTAGCTGGCTTGGAAGAGGCGAGGGAGGTGCAAATCAACCCGACCTCAGAGCACAAGGTGCTGCCTCTGCTGCGCTTCTGGAGAACTTTCACTGCCTGAGTGCTTCCTGAAATAGATGCTGGCTCTCTCCAACCCCACCCCTTTCATTGTGCCCCCAGCTCTTCCCTGCCACCTGCCCAGTGGTCCTCTAAGGAAGCCTTGGGGCAGACATTTCATCTCAAGTTAGAGGCTTCTCAGCCCCTGGTTCTTGCTCTGGTCCACCTGGCAGCAGCATGTCCCTGCCCAGGGAGTCAGAGGAAGGGTCACCTCAGCTGAGAGCCCTGCCAGGGCACAGTACATGTAATCTCACCCTGACCAAAATGGCAGAGGGAGCCCCAGGGAGAGGCACCCAGGGGTGGGGCCTCAGTGATCCAGTGGCTCTGGCTCTCGATGGGGCACCTGATAGGGCCTCCCTCATGTGCTCTTCTGTGTGACCTTATGGCACCCTGGAAAGGGAGCCTAGAGACCAGACTCAAAGGAAGATGTGGTAGCTGGTCAGTGGCAGAGAGGGGACCATAGTCCACCTCTTCCTTACTCAGCTCTGGGGCCCTGGGGACTTAGAACAAGCACAACTAGCCCTGCAGCCAGGGATCAGGGCAGGCAGCTCTGCTGGCAGACTTGGGACCCTGGACCACCACAGGAACTGGCAGGCCATCAGGCTGAAGACACAGGTCCCAGGCCTAAGGATGTAGGGAAGGGTCCATGGGGACGCTTCGAGCAGCAGGTGGACCTGGGAGGGAGGGGCTTAGTTTCAGGGTTGCTGCCGACTCTGTCCTCAAGGGTGTGAAGGAGCAGCCAGAAGAAGGGGTAGAGCTTCGCCCCTCCCAAGGTAGTCTTCACTTTCTTATGGAAGTCAAAGTTCCGCTGACACCAGGGGAGGAAATTTATTTCTTTAATTATAATTCATCTAAGTGGGCCAGTCAGCAGCAGCCACAGCTGGGAGCAATCCACCTTCCTCTGAGTGAGGTGAGGCCACACAGGAGGTCTGGGCAGCTGGAGTTAGGTCCATTCAGCTCACCTACTGGCTACCCTTGGCCACTCCCACCCCCAGAAGGCTCTGTACCTGACCACATGCCCCACATCTCCTCCCTGAGATGGGAAGGATTAAGCCCCACTGAAGCATCAAATCCCACAGTGGCTGCTGAAGCTGGTTTGGCAACAGTGAAGAAGCCTCAGGACCCCTGCTGCCCTCTCTGGGCAAGTGTGTACAGCTGGGGCTGAGCAGAGGCAGGCTTTAGGTGGTTGCCCCTAAAGCAGTATAGGTACCTGAAAGGACTGAAGACTTGCTGTTAGCCAGCTTCAGGTCAAGGAAGGGGCTCAGGTAGGAGCCAGTGGGCAAGGGATGGACAGTCTATAGTGTGATGATGTCAGGAGCTCTGTATCTGCCAGGTTCTGCCACATGTGCAAACAGGAAGATTCTGCAAAGCTCAGCACTGGACTCCAGGTGTCCCAGTGCAGGGAGGCAGCTTCCCAAGGAGGAGTGACAGCCCAGCCTCCCCTGCTCCCTCACAGCCTCAGAGCAGCAGTCTGACTCTCCCCAGTGGTCCTCCAGTGGAGGGTGCTATGTTGGTAAAGAGATCAAGTCCAAACTGCCACCCACCCTGTTGGCCTTGCATCTCTCACCCCATCTCCTATGGACATGAGGGCATGTGAAGAGCTGGGGTAGTGGGCACAGCTCCACCCCAAGGCTCACCCAGCCCAGCATATGTGGGCAGCAGGATCTAGCCACAGAAGGAGAATATGGACGTGTGAGGGGACAGGACCTTGGGGACAGTGGGAAGGAGCCATTGGCACGGGGCCAGGTGCCACACAGGTAGTGGGAATGCAGCTGTCAGGAGGTGGTGGTCACTTCTAGGTGGGTGTGGCTCTGGAGTCAAAAATGACCAGAGTCAGGCTGGTGAGATGGCTCAGCGGCTTAAGCGCCTGCCTGGCAAGCGCGAGGGCCCGAGTTCGACTCCCGGATCCCACATACGAAAAAAGGGCCGGTGATATCGCTCAGCGGCATGGGTGCCTGCTGGCGCGCGAGGTCCTGAGGTCGACCCCCGGTACCCACAAAAAAAAAAAAAAAAAAAAAAAAAGACCAGAGTGGGCACTTGCAGGCCATCACCTTGGGGCTTAGGAGGCCCAGTCACTGACCCACTCCCTATGCCCACTACCCCAGCTCCTCACATGCCCTCATGATCACTCACAGGGTGGAGCAAAAGAGAAGCCACAGGCATAAGGAGATCACAAGAGACATGGATAGGGAAATGAGGCCCATGGGAGGGCAGAGCCCCATGCCAAGTGCTGCTCTTAGAAACCCTAATCCCAGGACATCCTGCCTTAAAAAAATGGCAATGTGGAAGCCCTGGGTCCCAGACAGGCCCTGGGATCACAGCCAGGCGGCACAGCTGGAGGAGCTGGCCTCCAGGGAGAGACATCTTCATGACCTCCGAAGACCTTGCCTGGGGCACTGCACCTCACCCCAGTGGAGCCACTTCTTTATCCAGCCCCTTTGGCAGGTGGATGGGGTGGCTGGATGCAGCTGGGCCTCCTCCAATCCCACCTCCATCTACAATCTTGCCTTTTTTCCCCTCTATGGACAAGGGAAAGGATAAAATTGGACTGAAACCAAAATATTTTTCTAGTTAATTTGTACAATAAGCGCATCCAAGGCATTTCCTTCTCCTTGGCCTGTTTCCCCGGCTGCGCAGGCCTGTGGTGGCGGCAGTGACTGCCTCTAGACACAGTTGTCGAGGCATCACCAATGCGATTAGGGCACCGCGGTCTCAGGTGTTCGCTCACCCAGGCGTGTTTGCCATACCTGGCTCATCCTTTGTCCAGGAGCAAAACACAGGCACTCCACTCAGCACCCCAAGGAAAATAGGGGGCTGTTCAGGCAAGCAAGAGGTAGGCGCCATGTGGGCCTTCCCAGGGGATGGTGGGCAGAAGGCCTGCCAACACCCTCCCTGCTCCAGCTGCCCTGTTGACCTCAAAAGGGATTGCTACTAAGGCTGTGTGTGTATCCAAGAGTAAAATTAATTCCCAGGCTGGGATATGGCCCACTGGCAAGCACTCATTTGACTCCCTGGAAGCCCCGGGCCCCTGACCTTGTCCCTGTGTCCCCTTCCTAGGGGAAAGCCTGGAACCAAGGTCCGGAGCAACCTCAATATAAGGCTTGCCATGCCCCACCACACACTCTGCAGTACCCCACCTCACCTGAGCGGAGGAGGGCCCTGCTGCCCCCATCACCTAGTCGGCTGGACGTCTTGGAGAGCTTGTTGGCTGACACCTTGTAGAGGACCCCTCCAATACAGCGGTAGCCTTTGTTCCGCCACCGAGGGGACCCAAGTGGGGCTTTGCCACCCCCAGTGACAACTGGACGCAGGCGGTTCAGCACTAGGGACCTGCAGAGACAGAAAAATGTCCATCAAACATGGCCCAGGATGAGTGCCAGGTGCAGAACCCAGCCCGGGACACTCACTACCTGGGATATAAAGTAGCCAGGACAGTCACTGGCTATCAATCCAGCCACTAGGAGACTTCTATTCCCTGCTCCCTTGAAGGGACACCAAAGAATGTGACACGAAGTCCCAGAACAAAGCATCATCCAAAGCAGCGAGGAACTCGTGCTTACAAAGGGCCACAGGGCAACAGTCTCCTTCAACATGTACCCTTCATTTGGACACAATCAGCATGGACTGGTGTTGGCAGTGCCCTCCCAGGGATGGCTCCCTTGGACTACAGGGGAGTGATGAGAAGGAGAGCAGGACCCTGGCCCCCTGGGTCTCTGCCAAGGCTGGTAGCCATCTCTCCAACACACTGCCTGGAACACACTGCCCTGACCTCAGGACAGCAGATGCCATGGGGTCAGTACTCACCACCACTTGTCCTGCCCCCTTCCCTTTACTGCTCAGAGAGCCCTGCAGAAAGAGCATGCAGGAGACAGCCTCACAGACCCCACCCAGGCTAGCTGTGTCAGGGAAATGCAGGGGTGGGGGCATGGGACTAACAGAGTGACAGTTCAGGCAGGACAGCAGACCTGGGCTAGATGGACCTTGAGTCCCAAGGGCCCCCTACCACTCCTTCCCTGTTCTTGGGCCTGTCCTGCCAGAGAAGCCCAAGCGCAGGCCAAGTTGGGGAAAGGCCCTTACACTGCCACCATGCAACTTATCCACTAGGCCCTGCCCAACTGTGATGTGGGCAGGCCGTCCCTGAGATAGCTCGGTGCCTAGCACCAGGTATCCAGGGGGCCCACTATGGAGACCAGACCCTCAGGATGCATTTCAGCAGTATCCTGTTTATGCAAGCTTAATTCCACATTCACTCAGAATCTGCTTACAACACTAGGGCCTCTGACTACATGTACTGCACCCCACTGGGTGCCAGCTGTCCATCATCAGGGCCCACAGCAGCCTCCACTTCAGCCTTGGGTACAGCCAAAATGGGAAATGAAGGCAGCCAACCCAGGCCTGGAACAGGCCATGCCCCTCCCTCTGGATCCCCCAGTGTGCCCCTTTTGGCTTACACACTCCTGCAGCCCATCCAGGCCTAGGACCAGGACCCCCAGTTCTGCCTGGAGCTGGCCAGCCAATGCCACAGACAGGTACCCTCAGATCTGGGCTGCCCAGCAACAGCTGGTGGAGGCTTGCTCCCTTGCCTGGACAGAGTACCTACAATAGCACTGACTGTCAGAGCCAGTCCTGCCACTCAGGGCAAGCCACCCAGAAAGGGGGTCTTGGGGAGAGCAGCCTTGATCATAAGGTCAGCTGCTCTCCCCAGATCTCAGCACCACAGCCCCTCTGCACCTCAGTCTTCACCTGCAAGTTGGGATAACTCTTGCCAGCCAGTGGCCTTGGAGGGCCCATTAGTGAGCTAATGTGAGCAAAGCAAGCTGGTCACTCAGGGGACCAAAGCTGCGGAGTAAGTACAAACATAGCAGCAGGGCAGCCACAGAAGGCACTTAACCCAGTTTTCCTTAATTAAAATTCAAGCTCACAAATACCAATCATAGAGGGAAAGAGTCCTGCCAAGGGGCCAGCTATGGTGAGCTGTCTGCCTGTCCCTTGGACTCACCTACTGCATGCTCCAGCAGCCCCTATGAGCATCCTGCTGGCCCCAACCCTTTCCAGGGAAACTCAGTCAGGCTCAGGGCTCCAGGCTCTCATGTGGCCTTGGTACCTGCCCCCTGTACCCTCAGTTTGCACTGGGACCAGGCTAGAGTGTGAGAAGGGGCCAGGTCACAAAAGGTCTTCTTCTGAACCAGCCCCTCACTTATGGAACCCTGTCAGTACTTTAGGCTCAAAGATGGGTCTGGATACTCCGTGAGAGCTATGGCCAAGACAAAAGAGATACCCAATTTGACCCTAAACCACAGTCAAGAAGTAGGACCAGGGCAGTGGCCGCTTCAGCTCACTTGGCCTGAGGCCAAAAGGCTCCTGGGGCTGCTCCAACCTGGCAGCCAGGGCCTGCCCTCAGGGCAGCTGCCCTGTGCAGCTAGCCTGGGATAGAACAGTACTGGGAGGTGAGGTGGCCAGCCCTGTCTCTGCCTCATGCAGCCCTGCCCGTACTCCAGGCAGACCTTGTCCTTATAACACCTGTCCTGAGTGCTCCACCTCTGCTCACAGCACAGCTGAGTCAGTCCCCAGCTTCCAGAAAGCAGTGAGGGATAGCAGGTGCCAGGCCAGCGCCCAACTGCTCTCGTAGGCCCAACCCTGCAAGAACTCACCCATGGGGGTATGCTTTGACTAAGGAACCTCTCCAAACTTCCTCCAAAGGTATCCTGGGGGGCTGATAAATGCATCAAAGGGGCAAAGCTTGCTCTCTGCCCATCATTCCCCAGTGCAACCACACAGACAAAGCAGGGATTAAAGCAATGTGATGTGGCCATGGGGCCAGCAGGCCCTCCTGCCAGAACTGTAGAGTACCTCCATTTCCATGAAGTTTCCATCCATGGAGTCTGCACCCCTTGGTTCTACACTCAAGAAACCTCTGGCTGGAGCTAGCAAAGAAGCCAGAAGCCAGTAAGGGCTCAAGCTGAAGCCAACAAGCACACCCCCTGACTGTACTTGCAGGTGGAGAAGCCAGCTTCATTAAGGACTGATTTCTACGACTGCTCTATAGAGCTGAAAGGCTCCTGTTACACTTCTTCCCCAGAAAGTCTTGGTTATGCCACAGATTATTCTTATGGATGATCATGAATAATCAATTTGTTTCCTTTTCCCTTCCTAAAAAACTCACTGGATTTTAATAGCAGATATGGGACATCTGTGGCTCTACTTGAACAGGAGATGTGGCAGTCTCTCTGCTGATGTCCCAGGTATGCATGCACACATGCCTGTGGAACCCAGGACTGGGGAGCGACCTCAGGGCCCAGGGCCTCCAGGGAATGGGGACAGGCACTGCCCACTGCTATGCTTACCCAGGAACCTGGAAGATTTGTGCAGCATCTGCATTTGGAATGCTGATGGGGGAGAACTTGGGGAGGCCTGGCCAGAAACTCTTGGCTTGCCCAGGTAAGGGAAAGGGTCTGTCTTCCCTTTCCTGCTCCACCTGCTCCACCCCTTGCCACCCCCTGCTGGGCCCTGCTGGCTTTGGAACTTGAGGCAGGGGGGCTCCAGGTGGGGCCTTGTAGCGTTTCACTGCCATGGGTGTCACAGCACTCCCGTAAATTGTTACCCTAATGGAGAGGACAGCCTTTGGAAACGAACTGTACAGAGAAGAGGGGGTAAAATTAATGAGATAATAGCAGGGCCAAGGACCCTGCAAGCGCCTGCCCTCACAGCACAGCTCTGTAATTCCTTTTCTGCAACGGGAGCCGCAGATCTAAAGGCTTCTGCCATCCGTCCAGCGGGCCTATGCCGCCAGGAAATTTCATTAACGCTGGAAAATAGGAAAGGTATTAAGCGTGGATAATGAAGGCCAGGGAGGGAACAGTGCCTTAAGATAGTCTTCTTTCTCGCCTTTGTAATGGGAGGCATGAACTTTCCCTTCAAATCCATTTCTAATCCATTTGAAATACTACAGCAAATTATCTTCCCTTCAGCCCGAAAGCGGCCAGCCAATTTACTCCGAATAGAAGTGACAATGCCCCAGGATTTATCACCATAACCTTGACTACATCAGGGTGAGGCCGGGCCTCCCCTCTCCCCCTGGGTGGGGGGAGATAACATTTTAAATGAGAAGCAGCGGTGATGGGGAGAAATACGCACACACCACAAAAGTAAGTTCATTAAAAAAAAAATGCTGTGCATCCACTACCTTGGTAGTAGCAGAAACTTCCAGGCCAGAGATTGTCCAGAGGGGCAGCAGGTGCATTCACATGGCTGAGCTTGACTCTTCTCTACTTTTGAGGGGTCTGAGCATGACAGAGGGAGGCTGTCTCTGAGGCTCTTATGTTTTCCTGAGATCCCCAGGGCTGCATGGTGCAGGTCTGCCACACTGGCTGGGTATGCCCATGGGCAGGGGCCCAAGTGTCAGACTCCTATACCCTCTAAGGCCACCTTGGTCAGGGCCACCACCACCAACTGGCTTGCATTAGAGTTTAAAGGCTGACTCTGGACATCAAGATCTGCCCCTCCCTGAGGGTGCTGCCAGGGTAAAGTCAGTACAGCCCCAATATGTGGTAGCCAGGACCCCACCCAGGAGTCTGTGTCTCAGCATGGCTGCACCACTCAGCCCCACTGCATACACATACACCACCAGGTTGGGGCTCTTGGCCAGGGTTATGGGTATGCATGTGCAGATAAGCAAATAAAGCCTGCACACTCCAGTGCGTACACTTACTTATGCACACACACAATGGCAAACACTGTGTGCCCCTGAATGAAGGCCTCAGCACTGTGTCACCAGCAGCAGCAGCCCACAGCTCAGGAGGTGGAAATCTGACAGAAGGGGAATCCTCCTGAGGGTCGCCCATGAGCCCTTCTGCAAGTACAGCCCTCCAGGAAGCTGGGCCCTCCGCACCCAAGAAGTCTGGTGCTATTCTTGGCCTTGTGATTTCTCCATGCATGGAACCTGGCCACAGAACTGACTCACTACCTGGAGACCAGCAGGTTGTGAGGGGGATGGGGGCCCTCTAGGACACACAGGGCAGGGCACAATCAGATTAGACCTGACTGTCCTAGCCGCAGTCAAGGAACTTTCAAACTCAAAACCTGTGTCCCAGTATTACTAGGTTCAATGGCATCTTCGAACAAACACCACCTGAGGTCAGCTGGATGCAGCTCCTTTGAGGAAATGTCTGGGTCTACAAGTCAGGCCCAGAGGCAGAGACTAGGGGCTAAATCAGTCTGTCACAGAGGACAGAAGCAGGTAACTCAGCACTTGGTACAAGGAAGGGAGAACATTACAGAGCAGAGGACAATGGGGCTCTTGAGGGGCAGGTTTGGGATCTCGAGCTCGTTTCTTTCCCAAGCACAAGGCAACAGAGTGCAGCAGGGAGGGAGATCTGCCCCTCCCAGGAGCCCCCAGAAGGTTCCTGCCAGGACCCTTCTGTACCTCCCCACCCCTGTCTGGGTCTTCCCACTATTATCCATGACACTCAAATCCTATCTGTTTAAAAAAAGAAACAAACAAAACCCCTTGCTTGTTCTCCTCTCCCTTTGAAGTTCTGGGTCTACACTCGCTGTCTACACATACCCCGATCCTAGACCCTTCTCCTCCCTCACAGGCTGCCCTCTCTCTCTGGGATGCTACAACTGGCTCTGGCTGAGGGCCCCTCACACAGAGGCCCCACTTCAGGCCAGGCCACCATTGGCCTCTGATGACATCTGGGGACCAACTTGGTCTCTTTAACGTGCAAATTGGGGTCCCATCAACCACCCTGCCATACCCATGGGTCTGATAATGCACATTCGATCAAGTCTTCCCAAACTCTGCAAGAGGTCCTCTTGGTCTCATGGTGACCATGTCACAAGGCCCTGTCAGCTGGGTTGGGAAGTTTCAGATCCTGGAAAGCATTGTGTTCCTTCCCGGCACTGGGCCTGCGCACACCTGTCCCTCTGCCTGGCACCCTGAGCCCAAGTTCAGGTGTCATGTCATCAGGGAATCCTTCCCTAATCCCAGACCAGGATGGGACCCTCCTGGCCTAGGCACCACAGGGCCCCCAGAGAACAGGGCCATGTCTGCTGGATGCACTGCGGTGCTGCCCAGAGGCAGCTTTATGAATCTGCTGAGGGTACACACACCAGTCCTAGAGCAGGGCCTTGGGTTGCTGCCCTGGTGCTCCCAGGGCCTCTTGGGAGGGGCAGGAAACAGGGGAAAGCCTGGTCAGTTACAGGCAGAGACAGTGGGGCATGGTACAAGGTAGGGCAGTGGGGTGAGGACCATGGACCTCTTCTCTGTAATGCCCTCCCTTCTTGCACTGGGTGCTGGGTGACCTGCTTCTGCCCTCTGTGTACTTGTTCAGCCAAAAAAAAAAAAAAAAAAAGATTTGTCCATCCCCTGCTCTCTGCCTCTGGACCTGTCTTACAGATCCAGACCTGTCCTCAAAGGAGCTGCATCCCAGCTGACCTCTGGTGGTGTTTGTTCAAAGATGCCGCTGAACCTGGCAATCACAATCGCACTCAGGAGAGTGGGCAGTGAGCTAGGGGAGTGAGGAACACAGCCAGACAGCATGGGCTAAGCCCCAAGGGAGCTGTGGGGCCAGGTGTATGCCTGTAATCCCAGTATTCAAGAGGCTAAGGCAAGAGAATTGAGGGTTGTATACCAGCTGAGCTACATACTTTCAGGCTACCCTCTACTACATAGCAAGACCATGTCTCAGAGAAAAGGGAGCAGTAGGGCTACGGGGGAGGCAGGGGCAGAGGATGCACAGGGAGCAGGACTATGAACTCAGACCCTCAGGAGCAGGGTAGTGACCCCAACATGTCTGGCTATGCATGGAGCAGTGCGTGGACTGTGGACCCAACTGCTCCCAGGCCAGGCTACTTTGGCTGGTGGTGGCCGAGGAGATGGGCAAGCCGACTGGGAAGCACAGAAAACAACCAGGGAAGCATTTTTCAGGAAATGGAGCATGGTTTTTTGAAGCTCGGAGCTAAGCGAACGGGAGTGCATAGTCAGCAGAAGAGGCAGCTCCCACTGCGAATCCCCAAGTAGGTCAGGCGGAGCCGCCGTGACAGGCACTAAACTGCTTAGCGGGGCTTTCCACCGGAAACACTCCCCTCTCTCCAGGCTGCTTGGCTCAGGAGGGCAAGTGTGCATGTGCCAGTGTGTGTGCATGTGTACACTCAAGCACACAGATCAGCTTACAACCTCCCTCTCGGTGTGTTGTGCCAGCCCCATCCAGAGGCTTCTCCACCTGCCTGGATGGGCCCCTCACCTCAACAGGCTGAGCCAGGTCACCTGGGCAGTCCACAATGTCCTGGGTTCTGGAGTGGAGATGGTCCTTCAGGGGAGGGGTCAGGCAGAGCATAGGCATGCAGGGGTAACTAAGCAGTCATCCTGCCTCTGGAACCCAGCAACTGTGTGCCCAGGGAACTCAGGCCTGCCCCTAGATCACTGAGGCTGAAACCTGATGACCTGGTGGACACACAAGCCTTATGAAGGCTGTGGCCTCCTGATCTTCAAGGACCCTAGTCTACCCACATAACTGACTCCCTCAAGCCTACCCCTCCATGCCTCAAACTCCTACACATAGACCCTCAGGGACAGAGCCAGATTGGAGTGGGCCCAGGAGCCCCAAAGCAGCAGAGCTGCTGCTCCTTGGCTGCAGTACCATGACTAATGGCCGTCCAGTTTCCAGTGCTCTCCCCTGCATCACACTACCTAACCTGCAGCCCAGGTACAGGGGCTAGCTATCAGCTCAGTAAACCTCCAGGCATCATGGGTACACAGAAGACAGTAGCCTCCACTGGCAGAGGCCGCAATGAGGGTGAGGATGAAGACAGACAGGGGTTGACAATGTGTACAGCATTGCACAGGGAGAGCGATGGCTGCTCCATTATGAGGGGCCAAGCCCTGGCCCCAGGTAGGTAAGGTGAGTGGGACGGGGTGTAGGTGGGTAGCTGTGCTGTCATGCAGGTTGGATGAGGCTAGCTCTGCAGGGCTCCTGGGCTGATCCAGGGGCAGAGGGTAGCCTGGCAGGGCTCTGCTGATAACCTAAGGACTTTGTCAGGCCACTGCTCCTTCCTGAGGGACCCTGCCCTGCCCCACTATCTCCCTGGTATGGAATAACAGTGATCAGGGGCACCCCTCACCAGCCCAGGCGGTGTGGTGGTGGGTGATACTAATTGCACTGCCTACAAATGTGCTGCTCCATTATGAGGGGCTGGGACTATTTTATGTATTTTATGTGCTCACATCTATTCAATTGGTATTTCGATCAATGGATGCATTACAAGCTTTCCCTTTAAGAGCCTAATAAACAACAAGATGGAAAGTAAAATTCTCCATAAAATGACACTTTTAAAAATCCATTTCAGCTCAAGCTATTGGTGTTCTGTATGTCAGCTGCAAAAAAACAGGTATTACTGGGTCTTAATGGCCCCACTCCAGAGTGCAGAGTTCAGTTCAACAGACAGAGTGGCTGGGGCCCGGCAATCAGGACAGCTACCTT